>OZ010580.1:77059576-77142076 GCA_963932145.1 Acanthosepion lycidas | reverse complement strand
TTTCATTCATAAACAGATTCGGGGTTTTTGTATATTATTGAATTGTTCGCGAAGATGGATTTCCCGCCATTTAATCATTAACCTTTGTATTTGTTTTATGTATGAATAATTCATGAATATATATATTTATATATGTTTGTATTATGGATATATATATATATTTATATATGTGTGTAGTGTGTGTGCGTGTGTGGATATATATATTTATATATGTGTGTGCGTGTGTGTGCGTGTGTCATAGAATTCGATTGACAAATTACAGCGCTTATTCATTTTATTTATTTTTTCTGGTATTCATGTTCCCCCCCCTTCTGGTCATAAAGTCCGTAAAACTTGTTCGAATTTTCTTCATGGCTGAGAATATTCGCTTAATCTTTTAGCCATTATCATACATGTTTTAATTTTAATTTTTTTTTTATCTAGCATTTAACACATTCACTTAAAAAAAGAATCTTTAATAATTGACAAAAGAATAAACGAAAGCACACGGGCATAGAGAATATCTGAACAATTTTTACATAATTTATGTCGAGAAAAGATAAAGTAAGAGACTTGTCGGTTATCTTTAATGAAACTTTCATAAAAATAAATTTTCAGAACACACACACACACACATATATCTGTATGTGTGCGTGTGTATATATATATATATATATATATATATATATATATATATATATATATATATTTATATATATATATATATATATCTGTGTGTGTGCATGTATGTTTGAGAGAGAGAGAGAGAGAGAAAGAATTACAATTAATGACATCCAAACGAATTACCTCATACAGATGATCATTTTATCCACGGGAAAGTAGTTTTTCCCTGGACATATTAATGCAAATCCATTAATTAGATTAAAAAAGCTTCGATTTTTCAATACTCTGATTGTACTTCTTCAGATGGTGGTAAGTAACTGGTGATTACATGATTTTTAAGGAAATTTAAAAACAAAGTGTTACCTCTTTTTTGAAAGTTAAAGTGGAGGAACATAAGTTCAGAATTAAATATAGATTTGTGGGTATGTCTTGATGAACCAGTTAATGCCAGATGTACGCTAAATAGATCATGCAAAGATAAGCCGGAACACAGGCAATCATTGAAGATTGCGGAAAATATGTCATGAATATATCGTGATTGTATTGTCAGATATTTTGGCGACGTTATTCCTCCGTTCATCTTCCCACAGTGCCTCAGACTCAATCTGAGGACTGCGCCAAGTGCCTTCAGAGATTAGTGCTGCCCTACGTAAAGAGAATGGCTGCTGGAAATTCCTATGTCTATCAAAAGAACTCTGCACCATGACACACAAGCAAGAGAACACAGACATGGTTGTCAGACAATTTCTGCGACCGCATCACCACTTACATCTAGCCACCTAACTCCCCAGACTGCAATCTCCTTGATTATTATATATATATGCCTCAGTTGACAGAGAGAAAGAGAGAGAGAGAGAGAGAGAGAGAGAGAAAGAGAGAGATAAAACTTCTTGTAATCACCAACTTAAACAAGGAGACCGTCCAGAAGAGTTGCACGAGATTCTGAAGTTGTCTGGAGGCCGTGGTTGAAGCCAATGGCGATTTTATTGAATAAATTTACTCTTTAGTATTTCAAGATATTTTTTGTGTAATTTTGATAAATATATCTGTTAAAATGAGATGTCAGTTTTATTTTCATTTCGTGCCTAATTTAAACGACCATTTATCCATCGCACCTTATAGGTATCATTCTTGCCAAATTTGCACGGTCGAGGGTTTTTACAGAAATATCCGTGTTAGTGTCCAAGCACGTGGGAAGCTCACTGGGGGGCATTGGAATCTTTAGCCAATTTACATTATGGTAATCAACTCGAAGGGAAACTCTGATATAACACCTACGGCTTGACAGCATCCTGATATATTGATTCTTATTTTAAGGACATGCTGTTCTTGGGTTGAGCGTGGGATTGACGCCTTTTGACGTCTTTCTTAACTTTAACATTTCTACGCACATCCACTGCTTGATGTCGCACAGATAACTGTCAGTGGTCATACTAGACTACGAGGCGACAGTTATCATACACAATTTTAACATTTTTTTTCCGGCCATTCATGTATTTATCATTCTGCCTGATTCCCATCCAATATAGGTGTGTGTAAATTTAATGAAAATATGCCATATATTGAAGTTGGCCGGAAAACCACACACCCAATAAAATTTATTAATTAAACGTTTTCGCTCGGTTGTCATTTCCTTTTAAAATTCTGTCTTTCGAGATTGACGCATGACATGGGAACACTCCTAAAGAAACAAAGAATTTCTCACATATTCATAAATTCCAGTGTCATGGCTTCGTTTTGATTGTCCGTTCTTCAAATTTTACTGACATGAACAACTGATGTTGAGTGCCTCATCATCTAAATTGTAATGTTTGTGTGCTTGGTTGTGGAAAACATGGTCTATTACAAAAATCTTTTTTTTTTCTTTTTTTATAAATAACTTTTAAGACATCTTATATTAGAAAAAAAAAAGAAAGAAATAAGTAAGTACGGGGTCATTTTCTTTCGACATCGTGTAGACAAGAACTCAATGAAGAGAAAAAATGGCTTCCTCGGAGAAATAAAAACCTAATATATAAAATGAATTTATTTCATCGTAAGGAAAGTTCGAGAAATGTGTCATATTAGACGCTGACGAAATTGACAAACAAATAGGTTAATCTGTGTGTTCAAGTTTGTCAAATATTTGGATAGAATCTCGATTGCATAATATAACACTTATATTATCAACATTCTATCATATACATGTTATCATCCACAGTTTGAGGCAAAAATCGCGCCCCAAAGGTGTTAATGAATTAATCCTGTTTTAAAGGTCTCATTTGTTTTGATATTTTCTTATTTTGTGGGACCATTTGAAATCAGATGTTTATCAAACGCGCTCAAGAAATGTTGAGGAACTTAAAGAACTCAATATCTGTCTATATATTTCTGAGATGAGGTGTTATGTACAACATTTACATTTTTCGGATTATTTTCCTCATCTTTGTCGCCATATTTATTACAGCGTTTCGGTCGTTGCCACTTAGCATCCATCCCCTAGCTGAGTTAACATTGACAGAAGAAACTAGAACTAAAACAAACGTAAACTACCCACTTTTGGGTGGAGTTGTGTAAGTTCAAAACAGATAATACGTGTGTGTGTGTGCGTGTAAATTATTTTAAGATACAGTGTATCTGTAAAGCAACAAATGAATAAAAATGAAAAAGGAAAAAACTATTCTTATACAATGCGTTTCTTACTCTGAGGTACATTTGCCATGATACAATCCATCAAAGGACAAAACGCGTCGGCTAAGAATAGGTTTTCCTCCTGTCTTTTTATTCATACACACACACACACACACACATATATATATATATATATATATATATATATATATATATATATATATATATATATATATATATGTTATTCGAAAATTATAATATAAATATGTTATAAAATCACTACAAAATCATTCAACACCATTTTTGTAGTGATTTTAACAAATATTTATGTCATAATCTTCGAATAAATAATTATATTTGCTCTACTCTGTATTGAGCACTCTTTTAAGAATAGAATTTTTGGTTATTAGAATTCATTCCGTATACACTAATTCTATACTTATATATATATATATATATATATATATTAGGAATGATATATTTGATAGATATTGGAAGAACTGGAGGATCTTCGAACAAACTAATTTTTAAATACGTATTTTATAAATAATCCTACGAGATGCCTGTACAAATATAGTGAGGACGTTTAATACTACCTGTAAGTATCCTACCTAGGGAAAATGCGTTTTAGCCAACTTCAAAAATATTCCTACAATTATCCCAGTGTCAGTTCCACTATCTGCAAAGACTTTTCGTGGGAATAACCATACTAAGTGGTCTTTCCGTTAATCTCGTTTGCTGGAACTAGCCTTTTTATGTTGGCCGTGTGTCGATTAGCAGTTCCTTCGGCGAACAGCTTTCCTCAGTCTGTTGTTTCATATGATCGTGGGATATTTAAGCAGCACACATTTTGCATCCGATTACACAGTTTCGCTCAACTTATTTGCTGTCTGGTAAGAGTGATTTGAGTGATAAGGTTTGTATATTTTACTACCTCTGCCCTATTTTATCACGCGGAGTTGTTCTATGCTGTTGTTGAAGAGGTTCAAGGGTGGGATAAGTCGCCCGAATACGCCTTTTTCGAGGAGGATGTTTATGCGAGGCGAGTATTTTATTGCACCGATGAGTTTAATCAACCGATGAGGAAATGGCGTCATTTTAATGGTGGCTGCGATGAAAATTAGTACAGAAGTGCAAGCAAAACTTCAATATTTTATTTCTATATTAAAGGGAATGACAAATTTAATTGATATCGGAATCGGAATCGGCGGGCAGAGATTGAATTCTTGCGCTCACATTCAGACAAATGTTTACTTTTTTATAATTTCATCCCAAGCAAGCAAGAGAAAAACACATATTCTTCTGTAGAAGGAATCTTGCTTTTGATGTTGGCACCGGTTTTCAATTTGCGATAAGCGTCCAGGTTAAGACGATTAACTACATCCGGATCCCGGGTAAGACGATAAACTACATCCGCATCCTAGGTAAGACGATAAACTACATCCGCTTCCTGGGTAAAACGATAAACTACATCAACGTCCTGGGTAAGACGATAAACTACATCAACGTCCTGGGTAAGACGATAAACTACACCTGCTTCCTGGGCAAGACGATAAACTACATCAAGGTCCTGGGTAAGACGATAAACTACATCCGCGTCCTGGGTAAGCCGATAAACTACATCAAGGTCCTGGGTAAGACGATAAACTACATCCGCATCCTGGCTAAGACGATAAACTACATCCGCATTCTGGGTAATCCGATAATCAAGGTCCTGGGTAAGACGATAAACTACATCCGCGTCCTGGGTAAGCCGATAAACTACATCAAGGTCCTGGGTAAGACGATAAACTACAGCCGCTTCCTGGGTAAGACGTTAAACTACATCCGCATCCTGGGTAAGACGATAAACTACATCCGCATCCTGGGTAATCCAATAATCAAGGTCCTGGGTAAGACGATAAACTACATCCGCTTCCTGGGTAAGACGATAAACTACATCAACGTCCTGGGTAAGACGATAAACTACATCCGCGTCCTGGGTAAGACGATAAACTACGTCCAACAGCAAGGCTTCTGATAAAGATGTTTTGACGAGCATGGAACCACCTCTTCATTTCTGGTGTTCCCAGGTCAACCTTGATATGGGATCGTAGCACCTGTTAGGGTCTCAACTATGGGCAAATAGTTAACCCCAAACTGGGGTCAAAACATTATGACAGTGTAAAAATAGGTTTTAATACCAGCAATAATTTTTTGGGGGAAAAATATTACCAGCAATACATTATTATCAGCAATGCATTTTTGAAGAAAAAAAGTATTACTAGTAATATATTTTTGCAAAAAATATTACAGCAATATTTTCGTCAATAAATAATCCATAGCGTAAACCAAACCAAACTATTTTGTGATAACAACTGTTTTACGTTTTCTGTCGACCTGCAAAACCCATATTTCATGTTCTATGTTACGTAAAAATAAAAGGTGGATATTTCTGGGTAAAAGACTTCTGACGATAACGGAACGTTGTGATCAGTTCTGAAGCGAAATCCACTAAGTAGTTAGTAAGTGTGAGAGAATATGAGAACAAGACAACATTATTAAGGAGAGAGAACAATGAAAGAACAAGAATTTAAATTTTCGATTATGAAAGTTGATTGGATGCCGAAGAGAAATCCGCAAAGAAGTAAATGAAGAAAAACTCTTAGCATAGAACGTACGGTTCGATTTAAGCATTCCAACTGTAACATGGCGAGATCTTTGTATTACGCTTAAAATTTAAAGTTTGGCTACCACTGTGGAAATTGATATTTATTCCTGCGGATTTGCAGAACTGTGGCACAAAGTCAAAAGGAGGATGTGGAAGACTAGTCTCCAGTCTATCTGAATTTTAACGTAATATACTGACCCAAACGAACTACAATATTCCTTACACCAAAACAACAGATTCTTTCTTTCTTTTTATGTACCGTTTCCTTCCAGATCGTAGACGCTCATGGCTTTCTAGTTCCCCCTATCCGTTGTAACTCTAAATAAGTATCGTGTCTCTACCAATTCCACCAGACTATTTGCTTAAACCCGCCAGGTATGTCATGCGTTGCTTTGTCTTGTCTCTTTTCCCCTCTATTCGACCTGTGTGTATCAGATTCTGCAGGCCCCTCTTTCTCATTTGGTGTCCCAGAAATTTTATCTGCTTCTTCCTTAAGTTAAGTACAAGCTTCCTCCTTGTTTGCATCCTCTCCAATTCTATTCAAAGCTGGACAATGCCAAGGCTCTTTGCAAATCACCATTCTTACTCCCCACACCATAAAATCTCATAGTTTCTATAAAGTTCTAACTAGTCCCCATATGCTTTATTTGTCCGTGAGGATGGCGAATAAAATAACAATTTTTAAAAATATCCCCAATATTTACAATGTGTACTATTCTATATACAAGAAACTAAAAATAAAGTAAGCAATAAAAAAAAAAACCTTAATTGTGACAGAAACATCAGTTAACTGGATGTAATTAATGGGGGACTTAAATTACTTAAATAACTATTCTACCAACCACACACTCATTCAGATACAACAGCAAATACGAAAAGTGCCTCTCGAAATACAAAAGACGCCCCGCTTCCACCTGAGAACTGATAGATCTATCACTTAACGGGAAATATATGTATATGGGTAAGTCAAGTAGATCCCATTAATATAAAATACTAAAACTGATCCACAAAACAGAGGTCAATATAATTTTTTTTATAGAACATATAAGTTAATTACAGTTAATGAGATTCAAACACTTTACCTCATACAGAGGATCATTTCGTCCAGGGGAAAGAAGTTTTTACCCTGGACTTGTCAATGCAAATACATTTACTAAACAAAGCGCCTCTCAAAATGTGAAAGGCGTCCCACTTCAATATGAGAACTGATATATCTGTCACTTAACGGGAGAGAGAAGGTGGGTTTTAAACTAGAGAAATTGGAGACACAAATAAAAGATGCCAATTAGCATACATCCCCTAGCTAGGATAACATTGATGGAAGAAAATAGGACTAAAATATACCTAAACTACTCAAATTTCGGTAGGATCGTGAAAGTTTAAAACGGATAACAAAATGCCATAGTGGAAAGTTCAACAGAACAACTCCCGTGATAATATCTATAGAAAATGCACAGGGAAGCTACGTTACAGCCTTGGGAAAGTGACTTAAACCGAGATACCAGATCAGGGCCAATAACATTGCAGATTCTTCTTCGTATTTCATTACAACTCACTAAATAGAAGCACCATGTACCGGGCTCTCTCGTCTAAATGGTTAGACCTCTTGATGATGATGTGCAACACTTTACGACTATACGCAAACGCCCTGTTTTCATATAACAAGCAGTTTCCTCATGGTCTTTCAAGAGTTTCTCAGCAGCTGGTTTTGTTAACTATCTGCCCATGGGGTAGGAATTAACAATCTTGTCCACCACAAAACTGCTAAAATCTAACTTTATTTTGGTCAGGGTGACGATGGCTCCTTCACATGTTCATCAAATGGGGTCTCACACAATTATTTCATACGATGCTATTGTTACAGAGTGGCAAAGGTGTCTCTATTCACGTGCTGCAAGTATTTATGTGGTCACACAGTCAAGTGTTCTGGAGTTACGGCTATATCACGTTGAAACACTTATTTTCATACGATCACCAAGTTAAGCAACATCGAGTCTAGTGAGTACCTAGATGGGTGACCGCTTGGGAATATCAGGTCTTGTACGCGTGGTTATACAGGGTGGTAATGGATAACGGCTCGGAATTAAAAGTTCCAATTGCAGTCGGGTTCGTTACATTCAGATACAAGCAAATACCCTTGAAAAATATTAATTCACCTATTCTCCCAGCTATGGGTTAATTAGTAGGAATTGTATCAGTAAATTTTAGAAACTCTCAAAAATTCTTACAATATTTTCTGACTTTAAATAACCTGCAAAATTTTGATAAGCCGTAAAAATCAATCAATCATCAAATGTTTTGTCACGTATCCAAGCTTTTAGTGACTGAAACAAATGAGAATGTCTATCTGCTTCCATGCTCTCATCCTACAAATCTTGCCTGTGTCCATTTGCAATGTCATGCTGGAGAATAACACCTATTCTATTTACTAAATTAGGACGTTTTCGACATTATTCTTTGGATACTTGATCAAGTTCCTGGCGATAAACCTCTGCAGGGATGATCCTTCCATCGTCCACTAGATCGTAATGGACGACACATTTCCTATTCCGACAAACAGTAACCAAAGACTTTTGTGGAAAGAACTTTTTTTTTATATTGACGCCGGTTTCCTATTTTGCGATCACCACTGTTTTATCGTTTTCTGTTCACATGAAAAACCTATTATTTCCTCTCCCGTAACAATGCTACGCAAAAATAAAATGGTTGATATTTCTGGTTAAAAGACTGCTGCCGATAGCCGGACGTTGTGATTGGTTCTGAAGCGAAAGTTCATAAGATTAATTATAACTTAATAAATTTTCTCAATTAAATCCCGAGGAGCCATATAGATGACAGACTGTCAGATAGAAACGAAAACAAACTAATTCTTGATGCAGCTTACTACCGCTCAAGTGTATCTCTGTCTTGGTTGGGTGGGTCATAATTCATAGCAGAGAAATAATGATTGAAATTGGTTAGCCCATAATTCATAGAGGTGAAATACATAATTACTTTACAAACACCATAATATTAGAGCGATGATTGGTAAATTAACTTTGAAAAACTTTGCGAGTTCAAGGAGTAAGATTTTCATTGACTTCCCCACTGATAAAGACAGTCTGCAGACTAATTTGAGTTTAGTAAGCAGTTTAGTAAGCAGTTAATCAGAGTTATGAAATCGAATATTTAGTTTCAGGAAGTTGAAACTATGAACAGACATCAAATCTCCATAGAGAAAATTCTCATATTCTGGCCCGACAAAATGTACCTGGTCACCTTGTAGACAATCGAAATCATTTCACATTTATTATACAAATATCTATCCTATGCTAAACTTTCATTTAACGTTAATCGGTCGGAAATTTCCAATATATTGACAAAATATCCCGAAGGAAATGTATTCATGCGTGGCTAGGAATCATTATGTAAGACAGATTAATTTTAACTCAAATTCCGACAAATTCGTCTACAGAGAAGAGAAAAGAATGAAAAGAAAAGAAGTGAAATATCTTGTTTGTTTCAAACGTTTGGCGACCTTGCTTGTGTGTGGTTGTGGCAGTCTATTCATCAAATTTTATGTTGTATTCGAAGACTACTTCCTATGGTTGATATTTCTAAGTTTGACTTAGTCTGGCGGAAGGATGCGGCCTCTAACTAAGGAGTTATTTTGTTAACGGCTGGGCAAGGACAACTACGAGTCACTTACGTGCCATTTGTGATACACACTTAGGCGATCATGTATCTTTCGATACATGACTGACGAGGCAGATTTTCCCGCAGTAGGTTGCTGGGGTAGACCAGTTTACATCCAAGGCTATAGAACCTGGTCTGTTCTACTATTCGCTGGGGAGGAGAGGGAAGAAGAGGATTCCCAAGTGCATGTTTCCCGATCACTACCATCTTAACCAGTTCAAGTTCAGAGTTAACTGATATATTACTATTTTATCCTTATAAACTACTCATTAACGTAACGTTCTACCTCAAGTGGCCCTTACTGTGAAAAAAAAATACATATTAAATAAAAAAAAGTGAAGGCAATTTTTAACATTCGTGTCAGAAAAAAAAGGTCCTACAAATGGCCGTTTTTTTGTCTTGACGCCATTATTGTTTTAACTACCTTCACTGATCGATAATGGTTACTGTTTTAAAAAGTGACGCTTAGAATTATGCACATACGAGATGAAAGTGCAGTTATGCTTAAGTTGTGAGTTCGATCTTTAAAGGCTACTCAACAATTTCGGCCTTGTGTCACATCTAAGCTACGCTTACTAAAGCAACGATGTGGTGTAATATTTGGCAAGTTTGTATCGCTAGATCAATTACGAATGAATAGTGAGTTCGAGTGTTACAGCGTTTTCCAGGCTTTCGGCCTAGTGCAACATTTAAGTTACGCTTAGAAAATCGTAAGGCGTACTTCAAAGTGATGTAATGGTTAGCACGCTAGTCTCGTCCTATCAGTTACTGCTGTGTAGCGTGTTCGATCCTCCGTTGGTGTTCCATAGTCCCGGCTTTATGCTACATATATCGTTCGTTATTTTGATGTTGTGTAATATTTAGTAATCTTGTTTCGTTAGATCGATTATGACTGTATAGAAAATTCGATCCTCACTAGGTGTTCCATAATTTCGGTCTTTTAGGCTATGCTTAGATAATCGTTAGGTACTTCGATGTGGTATAACGGTTAGCAAGTTTGTCTCTAGAACAATTACGATTAAATAGTGAGTTCGATCCTTACTGGAAGGCCTATACTTTAAACTATGCTTAGAAAATCACCATACAAAGTGAATTTATACATATTTTTTGCTCTTGAAATCCTTATTATTTACCATTTTATAAAGATCGAACGATTGACAATTAGCCGATATTTTCCAACCAATCCATAAACGCTAATAAATAAATAGTGATTATGATTTATGTTGTCAAGTTTCAAGAATAAAGAAAATGTATAAATTCACTTTCAAATGTTTAGATCTTAAAATTTTAATAAGAGACGTTTTAGTACAATAGACATTACAGTAGTTAAATAATAATAATAATATTTTAATAAAAAATTTTCAAATAACATTTATTTTCTAAATAAATAAAGTTTATTTTTTCATAAATATTTTTATGATAATTTTCCTGATGAGCTTAGAACATTGGTGTCTGGACTTTACGAATTAAAGCGCAGTACAAGATTGAGGGCAAGGTCTCATCATTTTACAGTTCAAACAGTTAGATGTAACCGTACGTTCTATGTTGTCAGTTTTTCTCTCGCACCACTCGCTTGTGGAACTCACTTCCAATTTCTTGCTTTCCATTTCACTTTGACCTCGCATTTTCAGTTACTTTCTCATCGCCGTAACTTCAACTTCCCTATACATATCTTTATAGCAATTCTTCTTGCGAATTTTCCTCTGTGGTGCCTAGATTTTATTAATTTAAGCACAGTCCTTGAAAAGAGCAAGGTCTCATCTTTTTTCAGTGTAAATGGCTAGATGTAACAATAAGTTCTAGGGTAACAGTTTCTTCTCTAGTAGTTCTCGTTTGTGGAACTCTCTTCCGGCTTCTTGCTTTCCAGGCAACTTTCATCTTCAAAAATGTAAATTTGATGTCAATCGTTTTCTTCTGTCTTCTAAATTCCTGTTCTTTTATTGTTCATACTCCCTAATAAATTTCTGTTCTTTTATTGTTCATACTCCCTAATAAATTTCTATTCTTTTATTGTTCTTACTCCCTAATAAATGTCTGTTCTTTTTCTTATATTCTATCATACTCATTAACCCAGCGAGTCTTAGTGGCTTTATTGCATCGCTGGGGTGAAATAGGGTAGACATTTGAAGTATTTTGCTTTAAATGAATACAAAATTAATCTTATGGTTATATCCAGCACTCCTCAAAAATGTCTTGTCCAAGTATTTGTACTAAATCTATGCATATGTCTTAACATCATCATCATCTTTTATGGGACTTATAAATGGGATCTTAGTGGCATTATTGCCTCATTTGGAGTGAAATGAGTAAAGTAAATATAAAAATATATACTCAGTAATCGTTGGTTTGTCTAAATCAAAACTTCAACATCAGCTCTTGCAGTGGATCGAACCTCAAACAGGGGTCTTTGAGAATAATATATTGGGTTTTATATATTAGGTTGGCCAGGTAGTCCTGATTCGTTTTGGAAGTTGAAGGAAAACAACAAATGTTGATCTCTGTCTGGTGGAATTTCCAAGGAGTACTGTATTCCCAGCTTGTTCCACACTGACGCGTCATCAAAGTATTTTCAGCAGCACGACCGCGTGTACGACAAATTAAAGAAGGATATCCTGTTTTGGTTAACCGGGGTCGGGTTTTGTTTCAGCAAGACAATGCGAGGCTACACACGGTCAGGTTGACTAAAAATAACTTTAAACAAATGGACGGAATTGAGATTCTTCCCTATCCACCATTCAGTCCCGATGCTGATTCAAATGACTATGGCCTATCCCGCTCAATGGCACATTTCCTCCGTGATCAGCGATTCAACACTTTTGATGAAGTGAAGGAAGCTTGTTTGCTGTTTTTGAGTCAAAGCCAGCAGACTGGAACAGATTCGGAGGCTGGCTGATCACTGACAGAAAATCGTCGAAAATGATAGACTTTACTTTGTACAGTAAATGTTGATGATACTTTATTTTCTTTCTCTTTCCGCTTCCTAAGTGAGTCAGGACTTTCTGCCCAAACTAATATTTTCATCACTTGCCCATTATGTTTTCTTATATATTGACAGCTCTCCGATTATTTTTTATCACAGTTGTAGATTTTTTATTCTTTTTTTTTTTTTTTTGGAATTGGTTAAATAGGAATCCTCAATGATCGACTCAAGATGTCTGAGTGATAATCGATGAAAGAATTAAAACGGACAAAGGAGATTCATGAAATCGATTGATCAGTCGTCCACTTAATAAATCTGGCTGTATTCGTCCTAACAATCTGTGAAACTATTGACTTTTTCTGACACGCTGGACATGGGTTGAAAATTTTCATCACGGACATTTTATGACAACGTGTTTTCGCTGATATTTCAAATATTCAACTGGCTATTTTTCAAACAAAATCAAAAAAAGGATACTGTGTGCACAACGTGAAGTTTTCTTTTTTCCCCTGAGGTTTCACTTGCGAGTGAAAACGGAACAAGCTAGGGGAGGAGTTATTGTCATTTATCTTGTTTACATCCTTATTGTTATTATCACAACGTTTTTGGCCGTCAAGCCTTCATCAATTTCTTGTCGATCCGTTTATCCTTCATGGCATTTTGAACTGCACTAAACCATGTTATATATTGTTCTTATTCTAACGAGTAATTTTAAATCTAATATATGCACCAATAAGGGCGTGCATGGACTCAGTGGACACGAACCGAGCAATTGCGGTCCAGTCTACATATAAAATCCCTTGACTTCCGTTAGTCCGTTCGCCAGTCCTCCCATCACACCCTCTAAAATAGCCATACATTGAACGAGTGAAACCAAATTTTGTGGAGAAGAACAAACAGGTAAGTGGATACAAAGTAAAGTTTGTTTTTACTAGGATGCATAGATTAGTAAAATAAATTTTTATCAAATTTTTGGAAAAACTAAGTTTTATTATTTAACATACTTACTTTATTTTAAAAACAAGTTAACTATTAAAATAACAACTACTTATTTAATAAAAACGCAACAGTGTTTCTTTTTTGTTTTTTGCTTATCATTTCATTAAGTTTTACGTATACAAGAATACAGATTGTATTTCGCACTGTGCTTGCCAGAACTATAGACAAATCACACGGCCAAACGGCTCAAAAAGTTGGAATTTGGCTCCAGAAATAAATATTTACGCACGACCAGTTTTGTCACATGCACAAAAGTAAGAAATCCTAATAATTTATTCTTTGCTGTTAAAAAGAAAAAAAAAACAATTCTTTAAAAAATTGTTTACCATGAAGTCCTATAAAATTAAATTAAAGTATTTGTACCGCGAAGTAAGGTTTTTGTCAAAGTGTTTTTCCAAACAAATCGGTTTATTCAAATTTCATCAATTAGTTTGAAGAATTGAACGAAACGTAGAGTTTGTAAACCTTGACAAAAAATTTTAACGATAACTTCAACAATATTAAATACCGTGAGGATTTCAACACGTGTAAGCGTGTGGCAATAACATTTGTAGTACTAAATGGAAACAAAACAAGATATCCAGAGACAGGGTCAGCAGAACGAAAAACAGAGAAACTATCTAGATTGAATAACTGCTTCTGTTCGAAATTGCTTGCAGGTTTTTCAGATTGAAAAACACCTGATAGAATTTCTTAGCCTTTCCAAGTCTAGAGTAACCGTTATATAGTTTTCATAATCTTCACTCCCTCCTCTGACATTCATACAATAACCTCATTCTTTAACACTTTACCTTGAGTGGCGCTTGGGCCTTGTATTGGCCTAGGGCTTCTCAACCAGGAGGGAATTCAACCAGTGTGTATCTTTGGTCCGTTTAAAATCTTTTACTTTTTATTGTTTCTTATTTACAGAATTTGGAGCCCGTCATGCTGTCCAAAAAAGATGGTGCGATGAATATTATATTCAATATGGATTCACCCCGACATTTTATTGGACATTTTTGTTTATTGAATTGAAATAACCGGGTATCTTATTAGATTTTTTTTTATTAATTATGATTCTATTTATTTATTTAATTTATGAATTAAAACAAATTACTGTTCATAAAGAGTGTTCCAATAACTTGGACAGATTTTAAATGTGAATTAACTTTAAGCGTCTAACGAATTTTTCCTTCTTTCAAATTTAACAACTTAAGTCTTTGGCAGTTTCAATCACGGAAATTTTAACATTCACGCAACGTGTTAAAGTTATCGAAGCCTATTAACAGTATTTTAATGCATACAATATGTTCTACTAGCGAAGTGATTTCGCCATTTCTCTATATATAAAATATATGCTGCTTAATATTATATATATATATATATATATATATATATATATATATATATATATATATATATATGTGTGTGTGTGTGTGTGTGTGTGTGTGTGTGCATGTATGTATGTTAGTGTATGGTAGATCTGAAATGCACATCTGCAGTTAAAGATATAGATAAAAAACAGACACAGATAGATAGATAGATAGATTTATACATAGAGATAGATAGTCCAACGGAATTCCTTAATTCTCTTGAGTTATCTGGATTAACATCACCTAAACTAAATCTGAAATTGGCTCTCCAATAATGCTACTTGGAAATCTTGATCCTCCAAAACCTTGCAACGGCACATGACTCATAGTGAAATGAATGTTGGTGCATGTTACTGAAGCAACAAATCTTTCTGATTGGGGGAGAGGGAGAAAATGTCCATATACCAAGAATTCCCTTGATTCCTACAGTTGTGCGGCTGAATTTTAAGAGACTACAACTAAACAAATCACAAGGTGACACATTGTCAGTGGCTGGATTACACTTAGAAGATCCATGTTTTTCACATAGCTGTATGTTGAATGCTTCAGAGCTGGAAGCAAAATAAGTCCTTACATTTATGCTCCCACTTAATAAACTAAGAATATTGTATACAGAAATATTCTTTTGTAAATGTCGAATTCTTAAGAATATGATTTATTTTCATTTCTTTGTTATGCGAGATGTTAATTTGTATGAGGTATTTAAATTTCTGGAATATATTATTTAGAAACTAAATTAGAAATCATTTCAATAATTTTGTCCCTAGCAACTCCGGGTACTTATGCTAGTATATATATATATATATATATATATATATATATATATATATATACATACATACATACATACATACATATGGAGATAGAGAAGAGGATAGATAGATAGATAGATAGATAGATAGATAGATCTGCACAGAGAAGCAGATAGAGACAGACATAAAGATAGATGAGCAGGCAACTAGATAGATAGATAGATAGATAGATAGATAAATAGATAGATAGATAGATAGATAGATAGATAGATAGACAGATAGATAGATATGAGCAAATTTATAACACTGATAGATATCTCGATAGATACACAAACGCATAAGTAGATCTGAATAGTAAACTATATAGATGGATATATTGCCATATAGTGCTTGTCCGAATCTCGTAGTAAAAGTGTAATAAGTTTGATATTAAATAATGCATCCACTATTTTAGCCCTTTTTTTCCGGACACAGTTGAACAACAAACTGCACAGTTTTAGTCTGCAATATACCCTAGCCAATTATTATTATTATTACTGCAATGGCTCGTATCTTCAAGGAGTTCTGCATTATGTCGGCATTATATTACTTTAAGGTGAGCTCATTAAAAAAAAAGAAAAAAAAAAAAAATCCCCATTATTCGTGGAGTAATAATAAGCAAACAAGTCTAGCAGAACTTTATCACTGTATTGATTCTTTGGAACTTCATGTCATTTACCTTGTACCAGGCTATGATATTTTTCTGAAATATCGATCACACTAAAGGCGTTTGTTTGGAGAAAGACATTTTCTCAGTGGATAAACCTTTTCAAGCAAGTCCAGTTAATATCGATTCTCTTGATTATTGGTAAGATATAAAAAAGCAATGTGTTAGCCCCTTGCCTTGGGGTTCAATTTATTTGCTAGTCTTCACAAGATTTTTTTGATTCTGATTTTGAATAGAGCTGCAGTATGAAAATGTCATTCCGTTGTCGCATATTTCTGCACTGCTGAGTCAAATTATACGTTTGATTTTATCTGTGACAGTCAGCATAAAGGCTTTAAAAGAATTTTTAATAATACGGAAATGAAAGAAGGATTTTTTTCGTTTTTAATATTAGTGATATTTCTTAAAAATAAATCAGCTGAAAATCATTTCGCAACGCAGAGACGATGATATTGGTTTGAATTATTTGTAGAATAATGGTAAAGGTTTTAATCAAAACATTTTATTTGATACAATGAACATATGTTCCAAAACAAATTCTAAAAAGCACATGTGACACCTTATTTGGTTGGTTCATTGTTCACGAGTTATCAACCCTTATGTTTTATATTTTTAGATTGTAAGAATTATTTTGAGATATTAGGTTGGTGCAAAAAGAATGTCGTTTTCTCACATATGTTACTATGTTAGAAAACGACATTCCAACTTAATATTAATGGTGAAATTGTTGAGTAATTCCAAATTCCAACCAACTCTATTGGCAACACTTTGTCATATATATTTAACCCTGAGAGACAAAGCTAGCTTAAATAGAGCATTTTCAAAATTTGCTTTTTAAAGAAAGCAAACTTTGGCGCAATGATACTTTCCCATACTGTTTTTCTGGGTTCAACTTGCTATCATATTAAATTGGCTTTTGTTTAACGGCATACCAACCTCTGTGCTTATTTAATTAAAATTTCTAAATATTTTATACGCAATTTTTTTTTTTGAGACATTTTTACTGATATAAGCTTTACTAATTAATTTTTAGGTGGGGTGGAGAAGAAGTGGATTCATACCTTTCTCCAAGGGTACTTGCGTTTAAGTGAATATAACGAACTTGACTGGAATTAGAACGGCCCTCCGATTAAAAATTCCGTGCCAGTGTGCATTACCCTACCCATGCATCAAAGTTTACAGCGCCTGGTGTTCCCAAGTGGTCAGCCATCTAAGCACTAAACAGGCTCGGTGGTCTTACGTGACTCAACGTGATGTGTCCGTAAGCCGACTATATTTAGTCACCCCACCCACGAGGACCTCATGTGAGACAAGGCCGGTTTAACGTGGGATCTACGAGCCCGTGGGTCGGGCCAAAAATATGCCCATTGAACCAGTATAAACGGATTCAGGGTACGGTTTACCTCCCCAAAAGAGAATCCACCCTTCGGCGTAGCCTCCTTCGTGTTCCTCCCCGCCCGAAGGGAGAGAGTTCAACCGGTCAGCCGACAGCTTATTAAACTTCACCTACACTATTTAATCCCTTCGAATTTGAATCCAAACAAAATTTAGGTATCGTCTATCGATGGAAGGGGAGAAGAGAGAAAAGAAAAAAGAAAAAAAAAAAAAGAAAGAAAGAGGGAAGTAAAAGCGAAAGAGGCTGTAAATGGGTTTTACATATAGAGGGGATGGTTGGTAAGTTTTAGCAATTTATATAAAACATAGATTTTAATGTTTGATAGTAATTTAGATGTAAAAAAAACAAAAACAAAAAAAACTGAAGAAATTAATTTGATGCTTGCTAACGATTTTAATATCTAACTTTTTTACAAATAATTTAGGGATTTAATATAAGTTAAATAATGTATTTATTAACATATTCATAGAAAACATATTTAAAAAAAATTAAACTATACTAGTTTGTTTACCCGAAGAACAGTACTCTTTTAATATTGCAAAAGACAGTTACGGTAACATCTTTATCAAATTGAATATATATATATATATATATATATATATATATATATATATATATATATATATATATATATATATATATGCTCAATATATATATACTCAATATATATATATATATACACTCTCTCTCTCTCTCTATATATATATATATATATATATATATACTCTCTCTATATATATATACTCTATACTCTCTCTCTCTCTATATATATATATATATTCTATACTCTCTCTCTCTCTATATATATATATATACTCTCTCTCTTTATATATATATATATACTCTATATATAAATATATACTCTATATATATATATATATATACTCTCTCTATATATATATACTCTATATATATATATATATACTCTCTCTCTCTCTCTATATATATATATATATACTCTATATATATATACTCTATATATATATATATTCTATATATATATATACTCTCTCTCTATATATATATATACTCTCTCTCTATATATATACTCTGTATATATATACACTATAAATATATATACTCTATATATATACTCTCTCTCTCTCTCTATATATATATATATACTCTCTCTTTTTCTATATATATATATACTCTCTCTATATATATATGCATGATCTCTCTCTCTCTATATATACTGTCTCTCTCTCTCTATATATATACTCTCTCTCTCTCTATATATATATATATATATACTCTCTCTCTCTATATATATATACTCTCTCTCTCTACATATATATATTCTATATATAAATACTCAATATATAAATATATACTCTCTCTATATATATATAAATATATCCTCTATAAATATATATATACTCTCTCTATATATATATATACTCTATATATACATATATATATATATATATATATATATATATATATACTCTCTCTATATATATATACTCTATATATATATATATATATATACTCTCTCTCTCTCTCTATATATATATATATATACTCAATATATATATACTCAATATATATATATATATATATACTCAATATATATATATATATATATATATACTCAATATATATATATATATATATATATATATATATATATACTTATTGGAACCAATCTTTAAATTTCAACATACAAATGCGTATGTATAAACACAACACCACCCATATACATACATATGTCATATCCGAAATTACCCACGTATGTTTATATATGTATGAGTCCCGACGGACGACCAAGTATGTATCTGTGTCTGCATGCATCGATGTTTGCGTCAGTATGATGAAAAAACGACGAAGTTTCCCCCACCACTTCCACAATAACACCAATACACGCAATCTACATAAAACCAACATTTTTTAAAAAATTAATCAGTTTGTCTGACCATATATATATATGTATATATATATACTCTCTCTCTCTCTCTATATATATATATATATATATATATATATATATATATACTCAATATATATATATATATATATATACTCAATATATATATATATATATATACTCAATATATATATATATATATATATACTCAATATATATATATATACACTCAATATATATATATATACTCAATATATATATATACTCAATATATATATATATACTCTCTCTCTATATATATATACTCTCTCTCTCTATATATATATACTCAATATATATATATATTTATACTCAATATATATATATATATATATATATATTTATACTCTATATATATATACTCAATATATATATATATACTCTCTCTCTCTCTCTATATATATATATATATATATATATATACTCAATATATATATATATATATAAATATATATATATATATATATTTGAGTATATATATATATATATATATATATATATATAAATATATATATATATATATATATATATATATATATATATTTATATATATATATATACTCAACAGCTGGGAAACAGTCTGTCTGTGGATGACACTATATCTGCTCCAAGGAAATCCAGTTGAAGAGATTAGAAAACACCCGTTCTTACTGCTATTAATTCATTACTCTTCAAATACGAATTGAATTCTCCGGGCTGCTAGCGTATTTCGTATTGAAATAAACGTTATTTTTTTTCTTTATTCGCTGCCGTGCGATGATGGCCTAGGGGTAAGTTATCTGACTGATGTCAAATCGGTCGGGTTGAAGCAATCGGGCGTCCAGACACCCTGAAGCGCTGTGAAACAGCGAAACAGTCTGTCTGTAGATGACACTATATATATATATATATATATATATATATTAATTATTTATTTTGGAATATTAAAACAAAAACATGTGTAAAATCGCTACACAATTACAATCATATTTGTATGGGGATGCTAAACCACTGGCCAACGATAGATTATTTCAATTTCAAAAGAAAGATTAATTTAATTTAAAAAATTGGCTTGCAACTTTGCCGTAATTAACCAATCGAATGCCACCTACGCTAAATTCAACCCTACCAGAAAAAAATTAAATATAGGTCATGACACGAAGGTGTCTGCATGTAAATGCTAGACAATTTATTTATAGAGAGATACAAGTTACATTATAAGATGTATCGAAGTCTGACGTTCAACATTCGAAATTAGTTAAAGCTGAAAGGGGTAGGGAGGTAATTTAACACAATGATAACCAGTTGTCTAAATTCTTCCATAAAATTTTATAGTTGATATATAAATACCTCCTTTAAGAAACTGGTAAATAACTTGTTTGTGTTTGTGTGTAAATTATTTTCAGGCATAGTTAACTGTAAAGGAGCCAAATGAATAAAAAGATGATGAAAACTATTCTTCGTCAGCTAAGAAAAGTTTTCTTTTTATCTTTCTTTCTACACACACACACACACACACACACATATATATATATATATATATATATATATATATATATAAATATGTAATGAAAAACAAATCACTTTAATGTACCATTACGATAATTTATTTCACCTAAATCCTTTTTTAAGGATTCAGGATCATCAGGTGAATCTTCCAACAACGAAATGAGAAAAAAAATGGGATTAGAAATTGGTGGGTAGTGTAATTTTTGTATATATATATATATATAGTTAATATTAATGGTAAATATACACATACATATGCAAAAAATATAAATATATATACATAGGTGGATACACATACATGTATATTTTTTTAATAAACTATTCCAAGAGTATAGAATCCAGGTAGAACTCAATATACAGGACAGAGTAAGGATATAATAAAAAGGCTTAAACACTAATATTCTATGGTCATAATTTATTCCATTGGAATCGTAAATACGATCCAATTCATCAGACCTAAAAATTCAAAAAGAAAATATTATGTTGGTGCAAAAATAATGACGTAATAATGTCGTTTTTTGACGTTAAAAAATACGTCAAAAACGACATTATTACGTCATTATTTTTGCACCAACCTAATAGAAAAACAACTCCTGGAATAAAAATAGAACTTAGAGAGAGTGTAAGTATGAGAGTGTGGGACGAATGTTAGAGCTAAAGAGAGGGGTAACAGACGAGAGAATATATATATATATATATATATATATATATATATATATATATATATATATATATATATATATATGTGTGTACAAATTCATTAATTATTCATTGAAATTGAAATAACTGATCCAAGTGCAACTTTTGGATAATAAGTGCGACATTACTGTAATTATTGAACAATATATTTCATGCCACTTTGACGGAAAATTTACCAGTAAAAAAGAATTCTCTATCACTACATTTGTACATAAACGCAGAACTTTAACCTTAAAATTTAAATTCAAACTCAGCGTTGCGACTGCACGTTCCAAAACAATAACACACATTTCTCATAGAATTTTTCGGATTAGAACCTTGTTTTCGTTTGTCCACTTATTACTGAAAGTATAAACAAGAACACAATATTTCATAGCTGAGGATGTCTGTAGGGACAGACGAAAGCTTGTAAAATAAAAAGATCTAATGCGACGGAAATTTATAAAACAGGATCTTTTCATTCATAAACAGATTCGGGGTTTTTGTATATTATTGAATTGTTCGCGAAGATGGATTTCTCGCCATTTAATCATTAATTTTTGTATTTGTTTTATGTATGAATAATTCATGAATTTGTAAATTGATTGCACCTTTATTGAAATATATATATATATATATATATATATATATATATATATATATATATATATATATATATATATATTCTTTCGTAAGTTTGAGCTATATTCGTCTTTTTATTATCTCCCCTTCCCTGCCCGTTATGTCAACCATTTACACAAAGTCTTTGGGTGGGGGTTACTCACTGCTTCCCTTCCTCGTTATTCGACTTCGAATCAGTCGCTTTCTGATTCAAAGTATAAGCGTACTTTTTGTTTCCATTTTCCTTAAACTTTCGCTCTTTGTACCTTTTCGCTCCATAGTATTCTCAGCAGCCTTATCCACAAGCAAATTTCTGTTGCTTCAAGCTTCTTTATCTGGGAGGAGATTCTCAATCGTTCACTGCCATATAAGAGGACCGTTATTATATAGCAATTAAGTTCTCTTTTCTTTGTTTCTAATGAAATTTCCCTGTTACTTAATTCTTTGCTTAGCTTTTGCGATCCCATTCCGCTTTCAGATTTCGCTGCCTTATTTACTGCCCTCTTTTAAAATACTTCCTAGATATATAATGTTTATCTCTTCATCTGTAAGAAAATTTTTCTAGCATTCATTGTCATATAAGAGGACTGATATTACATTGAATTTAAGTTGTCTATTTTAATTTCTCACGGTTTTTTATTAATTATTATTTGCTTAGTTTTTAGAAGGCTTCTTTATTTATCGCAACATGTTTCCGTATTTTGGGGTCACATTTTCAATGATATGTTTAAACTCTTATCTGATATTTAAACTTCTGCCCTTTTTGATTTTGACCATAAGTAGCTCTCATCTTGGATGTTTCTTCTTTTTCGACAACAAATGATTTTGTTTTCTTACAGTGTGTGGTTATTCCTTTCTTCTTGCTTTCCTTTACTAATTTGTCTCGGTCCTGTAATTTTCTTTTTGTGTATACCATCAATAAAGTCCGCCCTGGGGATGGCGATAAACTTCATCCGCGTCCTGGGTAAGACGATAAGCTACGTCCAACAGCAAGGCCTCTGATCAGGAGGTTTTGAGGAGCGTGGAACCACCTCTTAATTGCTGACATTCCCAGGTTCATCCTGACACGGGGGTGGGGTAGCACCTGTTAGGGTTCTAACTACGAGCAAATAGTTAACCCTCAACTTGGGGTCAAAACACTATGAAAGTGTAAAAATAGGTTTTAATTCCAGAAGTACTTTGTAAAACATTTATTACCGGGAATACATTTTTGAAAAAGAAATAATATTACCAGCTGTAGATTTTTGAAAAAAGAAAAATTACCAGCTACATTTTGGTTGGTTTGATTTGTTTTACGGCATATCGACACCTCAATGTGTTATTTAATTCAGACAAAATTTTTATTGCTGTTTATTTTATTTTTTTTCAAAAATGTATTGCTAGTAATATTTTTCCTTCAAAAATCTATTTCTGATAATATTTTGTTTCAAAAACGTCTTGCTGGTAAAAATTCTTTTGCCTAAAATCTATTGCTGATAATAATGTATAGCTGGTAATAATTACCAGCTATACATTTTTGAAAAAAGAATATTACCACAAATACATTTTTGGGAAAAAATATTACCAGCAAAAGAAAATGTTGTAGGCATTAAATAACTCATTGAGGTTGATATGCTGTCAAACAAACTAAACCAAACTAAACCATCGATAAAGTATCACCTGCGTATCTTATATCGTTACTCTTGTGTCTCCTATAATAAATCCTGGTAGGACTAATTAAATGTTGAACCTATTGCACAGTGTTAGTTACTGTTGAGTTCCACTAGACAGCTATAAAAGTGGTATGTATGTGTTTTATTTGAAAAATATCGAATCAAGCGCCAGAATGAGACACCTGTATTAAAATCTTCTCAGTCGACTGAAATGTAGAGAGAAAAAAAGAACAATAAAAAAGAGAGAAAGGAATGTATTTTAAAGGAAAACTAGATCCATAAATAGAACGCTTAATACCGCGGCAGACATTTTACAGTGAATGGACTTGCAGTTGCCATAATGAATTAACGAAGAATATTTTTAAGATCTAAAACATTTACTTTTCTTTTGGTTTTATCTAAACTTCTGGAGATATTCTAAAACAAGCAGGACGAAGCGTTGCTGGTTAGAAACAAAAATAGTCAATAGCTTTCGTTTTATTTAAAAAAGAACATTTTCAAAATAAAATCAATATTAGATTCATTTAGCAAGATGAAATTTATTAGCAATATATGATAAATCAGACAAAGACAACGTCAAACATTTATAAATTTAGTAATTT
Organism: Acanthosepion lycidas; assembly: GCA_963932145.1. Lineage (NCBI taxonomy): Eukaryota > Metazoa > Mollusca > Cephalopoda > Sepiida > Sepiidae > Acanthosepion > Acanthosepion lycidas. The sequence continues at coordinate 77,117,466 of OZ010580.1, read as the reverse complement.
TTTAAATTTTCTTATAGAATTTAAGTGAATAGAAGTAGTTTTAAATGCAATTGAAATACTGAAGAATAATTCATATTCATTATAGAAACGTTTGAAAATGTTTAGTCATTTGTTAAAATTAGACTAGATGAATTTACAGTTACTGAGGTTGATGTTGGGACAAAAAGGAATGTTGAGAATAGATGCGGAACCTGGAGGAAGAAATAAATAAATAAAATAAGATATATTTTGAAAAGAAATATAAAGAGGAACTGAGGAAATAAAGGGAGAGAGAAAAGTAAGGGGGAAAGAATGAAAAGAAAATAAGAATGAAAAAGAGAGATACAAGAAAAAGAGACTGGGAGGAAACTGAAAACTTAAAAAGAAAAAGAAAGTAAAAAAGTGTAAAGAAAAGACTTGAAAAAAGAACAGAAAAGGAAAGGACAGAAGAATGATAGATCGTAAACAATAAAGAACGAACGAAGGAGAGAAGGAAAGAAAGAAAGAATGAAAGAAAGAAAGAAAAAAAGAAACAAACAAACAAACAAAATATAAACAGAATATAGAAGAAAAACGTAAATGAAAGCAAAAACATAAACGGAAAAAGGAAGGAAAATTAATAAAAAGAACAGAAGATAAAAAGAGAACAAAAGATAAAAAAAAAACATAAGAAGGAAAGAACTTTAAAAAGAAAGAAAAAAGAAATGATAAAGAAAGAAAGGAAAAGAGCAGAAAAATAATAAGAAATATAAAATAGATGTAAATATAAACAAAGTGAAATAAGAATTAGACAAAAGGAAAAATTAAAAAAAAAACAATGAAAAGAAGACAATAGAATCAGTAAGAAAAAAAGAGGGAAAGAGAAAAAATGAGAATAAAAGAAAGAAAGAAATGAAGGAGGAAAGAAAGAACGAAAGAAAGAGAAGACAAGGCAAGAGAGAGAGAGAGAGGAAAAGAAAAAGAGAAAGAGAGAGAAAAAGAAAGAGAATAAGATAAAGAGAGAGAATCAGAAAGGAAGAAAGAAAGAACGGAAGAAAGAAAGAAAGAAAGAACAGAAGAAAGAAAGAAAGAAAAGACAAGAGAGAGAAGAAAAGAAAAAGAGAAAGAGAGGGAAAAAGAAAGTGAAAACAAAGAGAATAAGATAAAGAGAGAGAATTAGAAAGAAAGAAATGAAGGAAGAAAGAAAGAACGAAAGAAAGAGAAGACAAGGCAAGAGAGAGAGAGAGAGGAAAAGAAAAAGAGAAAGAGAGAGAAAAAGAAAGAGAATAAGATAAAGAGAGAGAATGAGAAAGAAAGAAAGGAAGAAAGAAAGAACGGAAGAAAGAAAGAAAGAACAGAAGAAAGAAAGAAAGAAAAGACAAGAGAGAGAGAGGAAAAGAAAAAGAGAAAGAGAGGGAAAAAGAAAGTGAAAAGAAAGAGAATAAGATAAAGAGAGAGAATTAGAAAGAAAGAAATGAAGGAAGAAAGAAAGAACGAAAGAAACAGAAGACAAGAGAGAGAGGAAAAGAAAAAGAAAAAGAGAAAGAGAGGGAAAAAGAAAGAGAAAAGAAAGAGAATAAGATAAAGAGAGAGAATTAGAAAGAAAGAAAGAAAGAAAGAAAGGAAGGAAAGAAGAAAGAAAGAAAGAAAGAAAGAGAAGACAAGAGAGAGAGAGGAAAAGAAAAAGAGAAAGAGGGAAAAAGAAAGAGAAAAGAAAGAGAAAAAGATAAAGATAGATAATTAGAAAGAAAGAATGACAATACAAGAGAGAGAGAGAGAGGAAAAGAAAAAGAGAAAGAGAGAGAAAAAAGAGAAAAGAAAGAGAATAAGATAAAGAGAGAGTATTAGAAAGAAAGGAAGAAAGAAAGGAAAAGGAAAAAACTTCAGAAAATATACATAAATGGAAAAGAAGAAAAAAGTAAATAAAAACAAAAACAAAAATAAGGAAAAGAATGAGGCAAACGAAGAATAAAATAAAAAACGAAGAAAAGACGAAAGAAAGCATAAGAAAAAGACAGAAAAGGAAGAGAATGATGGAGGATAGAAACAATGTACACAAGAAAGAAATTAAGAAAGAAAGAAAGAAAAAGGAAGGAAAAAAGGAAGCAGAAAAGAAAGATTGTTAGAAAGCAATTAGATATATAGTGTGTGAGTAAGATTATTTCAAAACTAACGAACTTGGGATACCCAAGTAAAATAAGTTCAACACTTGACGGATAGTACGATACTGAAATCCGATGTCACATTGGGATAGCGGAAGATGTCCTCCAAAAGTTAAGCAGTGTATTATGAAACAGGAAAATTTTGTTAGAAACAAAGAAAAGAGTACTGAACTGTTACGTAATATCAGTCCTACTATATGACAGCGAATTCTGGACAATCTCCTCACAGATGAAGAAGAAACTTGAAACAAAAAACTTGGTTCTACAGAAGGCTGCTGAGCATACTATGGACTGAACATGTGAACAATGACCAAGAAAAGGGAAACAAAAAGGATAGTTATGCTTAACATCAAGCAGACTGTTGAAATTTCTAGGGCACATAATGAGGAAAGAGGACTTGACAAATTTGATAGGAAATTGTGGTGAGCAGTGATCGGTTACATCCTAACGCAACACGGCACATAGGCAAGAGGCAAGAGGAACAGAGTCAAACAATCTACAGAGGCATAACTTACCTAATGAGCTTTAGTTATTGGATGGTGGTATAAGATTTAGGAGAAATAATCAAATGACAAAATTTATAAGCTACAAAGGACTGGGAATTTTGGAGATCAGTGACGCGACATAGAAGACGTCTAATGCGGGTTCGCAGTCTCTCCCGTGAACACGTGGAAACGGGGTGCTTTTTTATTAACATTTTTCTGTTCGTCTAATTGTAGACGTTTTCTTTTAAAAATCTAGTCTTTCTTGAAAATCTTTGGGTTTTTTTTTATTTTACAGTTTGTTCTCAATGGCGTCCTGTGATTTTGTTAGCAGCAAACAGCATAGCCTTTCTCTATGTCCGGCATGATTGTCATAACTATCAATGCGTATAACGTCTGTGAAACTCTTGCAAATAAACACATGTTGTATACTCTTCCTTAGAGGGAGGGTGTTGTTGGTTGGTCTCATCTGGCAGGTGATCGCCTGTGGCTTTAGTTCAATCCTCTTCTCTTGGTCGGTGTCGTGAAATGTTCTTTGGTTGTCAGAGAGGAAAAGCATCAACAAAGAGAACTTTTAACGTAACTATTATTTTATTAAACGGCGATAAGTACATCTTCTATCAAGTGGCGATTACCCCCCCCCTATTTTGAAGCCGCTTTCAAACACGAAAATCTCGCACGTTCATCTCACGCGTTCATTTTCTTTTGGAACCAACCCTCGAAAGACCCTTCCACACTAGGGGGGTGCACACAAATGCAATCTAACACGACTTGTAGCCTGATGTCCGAAACAGCAACTCTCCGCAAAATCTTAATCTATAACTTATTCCCACGTTCGGCTCAGCCAATCAAAGACGACTTCCTCTGTTTTGTCTACCATCTGACCTCAAAGGTCAATCTCAGAAGGTCTGAGCCAAAATACACTGCCACAAAAAAATAATTATCTGAAACTATTATTTAACACACATTGCGAGAAGAATCAATTAAGATAGTCGGAGAAGTTTGACAAGATGTGGCATAGCAAGTTAATACATAATCTCTCCAGCTACGGAATCTCTGGAAGAATCTTCTCGATTATTAAGTGTTTCCTGTCAGTTAGTTCAATGAAGGGCGTTGTTAATAAGCGGTTCTCTGAGGCACATAAGATTAATGTTTGCGTTTTCCAAGCCTCTCCCTCCTACCACCCTCGATCATTTCTCTCTCTCTCTCTCTCTTTCTCTCTCTCTCTCTCTTTCTGGTCCTAAATTTTTTGTCATGTTAAAGATATAGCCATGAAAATTCTCAGATATTTAGAGACTATATATGCAGATCATACAACAGTGTATGGATGCAGATCTCCAAATGTGGATAACCATAGTCTGCCAGTTGGTCTCTCCATTGACAGCTCAATTTCCCCGAAACATAGCAAGTAACGTTTTATCACCACCGAGTAGACACTAAATCTATTCGTGATTATCAAACGTGCCTACAATGAGGCTTATTGTCTCGAACGTCTTTGAAGCTAGCTGGAGACCTGAAATGGAACTAAAGATGCTGGAAAATGTTTCTGTTTCTTGAATAGTTCTAGAAAATACCTAACTCCTATTGCCAGACTTTGTTTACAAGAGTCAGATCAGACCTAGAATGGTGCGTATGATGCCATATATGTTGCTACGCAGTCATCACAGTCAAGTCTTGACAGAGTTCAAAAGTCCTCGTGGATAATGAATTATTTTCCACCCTTCAACTTCTTTTGCTCAGGGTAATAATTACTAGACTCTCATTTGAGACTATTTAGTCTTTTAGTAAACGTTACCAAGAGAAACATGTAAACTGATCGGTGAAATAAATAAAAATCGATTTCTCAACAGTAATTTTTACTGGGCTATAGTGGATGGACATGATGGCTGAGCTAGACGATTGGTTCTTTATGAAAATAGTCAATCAACACGGCCAAGAGATTTGTTTTAATGTTTTGGTTCTAGTATTGCAGGCAGTAAGTTTATAGATCCATCAAAGTTGATGACGGTGCTAAGATATGAACAGAATTACTGCAAGTACTTTGTCAAGGCGTTTCTCACGAGTACACGTTAAAACCAACAAGATTCAAGTTACAGTGTAAAGCAAAAATACTTAAACTTAGTCAAAGCTGGCTACTTTTGACTAACCATTTCACCCGAATCAGGGCAATAAAGACACTAAGACGCAAGGGGGTTATTGAATGTGAAAGAAGGGAGAGTAAAAACAACAGAACGGGAATTAAGAAGATATCAGTTAACGGTTGACATTGCCTTTATATATGTAATAGCCAAATTACCACCACCTTGTTGCGTGTCACACATTTCTTATTGTAAGAAAATGGTGATTGAAATTAAATCATTATTATAATTTGTGGGGGGAAATCATGCGTTTCAATATTACTCAATGATCTTGTCGATGTGACCTCCATCTTCTGGCTTTCTCCTTCTATATTTTGAATAGGAGTCATTCCCTTGTTCAAATTTAAATTTAATTTAAATCAACGGGAAAGAGATTTCATTGGTGGAGGCGGGAACCCTTTGATCAAAATGATGTACGTTTATCCAAGTATCTAGTTTCAGAATATGTATGTTTATAGGGGTCTATATCCAAAACCATAGGAGGAGTTCAATAAAAAAACAGACAGACATAGGCTACAACTTTATATATATATATATATATATATATATATATATATATATATAGTTGAATAAAAAAACAGACCACTTTAAAGTTCCATGTAATAAATTATTTCACCACAGCCCTTTTAAAGGGCTCTGGATCATCAGACTTTAATTCCAAACTTCAAACATATTTGCTCTGAATTTACATTGAGCTCTCCGGATATCATCCTCCTTGGGTCTACCCATACGGATTACCTAGTTTTGCATGAGCTAATATATATATATATATATATATATATATATATATATATATATATATATATATATATAAAGAAAGAGCTGTGTAGCGGAAAAACCCTATTTTAGATCAATTAATATATATATATATATATATATATATATATATATATATATATATATAGAGAGAGAGAGAGAGAGAGAGAGAGAAGGATATATGTAACTGAAGCCGAAATGCCAAGTCAAAGATGATGAGATATATATATATATATGTGTGTGTGTGTGAGAGAGAGTGAGTGAGAGAGAGAGAGAGAGAGATTGAGAGAGAGTGAGAAATAATGTATTTTTATTAATCCGACATATTTGGATAACTTAAACGTTAAACAAGAAATCTATGAAAGATGAATCTCTGTCGCCTACTTCTATCAGGGACGCAGGTTCGATTCCTGTCGAAGGTCGCACATTTCTCTTTAATAAGATTTCACAAATTTTCAGGCCGGTAGGTATATATATATATATATATATATATATATATATATATATATATATATATATATATATATATATATATATATATATGTATATATATATATACGGTTTAATAAATAAACGCTGCGCCTCCTCAAATACGAGTATCCACTAAAAATAACGTTTTAAATTTATATATGTATAAGTCTGTGTGTACATCTTTACTTTTCAGTATAATAATCTTTATGTGAATAATTGGTTCCTTTTTAAATTACGCCATCTTGTAATTGTCAGTAATATTAGAACTTTCCGAAGAAGTCTATTTGAAAAAGAAATGGTTCTTCTCATAGTGCGATTCAACATCTTTCCATCGTAATCCCAAAATTAAAGAAAATGTAAAATCCTTAACAGCAAGAGATCAATACTCAGACATTATCAGCTAAATGAACATATTCATATAAAACAAAGATGAAATACATATCGATAACATCATAAAGACACTTAACAACTTGCCAAACAGCCAGGATATCTAACGCCCATCTCACTCACCACTTGGAGTCCATTCTTAATCTTGGAATAAACTGCCATTTAAGCAACAAACATATAATAAGAAAACAGAAATTATAAATCGAATAAATTGTGAACACTATCAAAGTTGGAAAATGGAGATTGAGTAGCCCCAGATAAAGCGTGACAGAAGGAATCCAATACTTCTTGGGACAATAGACAAAGCCTGCCATTTTTTCCCAGCATTTTTAGTAATGTATTTTATATCTGAGATCCACTTGAGGTTGGTAGTTAAATTTTGATGGAGGAAACGTTCAAAGCAATCATTAATTGTGATTGGTGAAATGTCAGGGTATGAACAGAGAGGATAAAGAGATATTAGCCCGGTGTTAGTTATACGGAAATTAACAAGCCACTTATTCCCTTATTGAGCTGTTAGAGTAATATTAGCGGAGAGATCAGCTGAAAGGATCCGATAAACTTGATTGTTGAACGTGCCCCCATAAACAGTGGTATAATCTCCATTGTTAGTCAAATCATATTCTTGTAAAGATAAACCATGGCATGAAGAAATCGGGTACATCCTGGAGCGACAGACTAAGCTCGCCATTTTCAAAATCATCTTTAGCAACGGATTGCATATCCGGGATCCATTTGAGGTTGGGAGTTAAATGCTGACCCAGCAGACGACTAAATACAATTAGAATTATCAGATTTTAACGAAATTTTCAGAAGTTATTCACAAATAAATGAAATTATTCTTAATTGTTTTTATTAGAAAATCTTGGTAAAAATAAATTTTTCAACGGCTTACTTAATTTTATGAAACTTGAGAAATTCAACGTGATAATTTTTACTGACTACTAGCAGTATGGCCCGGCGTTGCCCGTACTTGATTCGAAAATCGTACGGCTCATACAGCAATCGCTATCACTTGACTTAAAATATTTTTGCCCTTCCTTGCCTTTAAAGGAGTGCCCTTTGCCATGCTGATATTGCTACATGCCTTACTTCTTGCCTATCTCACACTGCGAATTTTTTCTAAGCTCTATACTAAACATTAAATCTGTTACGAAAAAGAACACAAAACGATCAGCTTTAAAAAATGACTCGTAACTGGAAAAACCGAATGAAAAAGAATGTTAACAACAAATACTTTTTCACACCCAACACAATTCTGTGGAATCAGAATCAACGTTGATTTTAACAAGCGAATGAGCCAATTGGAGTAAAGTGCCATGCAGATTTCAATTTTTCCCACTTGCAGCTATCGATTTTTTTTAGTTAACATTCGTGTCAGTCAGCTGTTGGCTCTCACGCTGGCCAATAGAATCTTCCTGCCTATTCGGGGCAGCCAGCTATTGGCTTTCACTCTGGCCAGTAGAAAATGGCCGCAAACTACATGAAAGCTGCCGTAGGAGCATGACAAAATCGATTATTTCCACTATCGATGGGAGTTGGGAAATGCAAAGTCGATGTTGGCCTTCCCGCTAACTTGGAGCATGTCCATGTAAATTTTGGTGTCAATCCGTCGAAAATTACGGCCGTGCATTCGTTACACACACACACACACGTCCTGCCTTTTATAGAGATATTACTTAAAAGTAGTATTCTTTGAAGAATGTAAATCACCGAACTTTTTTTTTTTTTTGCAAAATCCGACCATCTTACTGAAAATTGAAAAATAAAAAGTACAATAAAACTAAGATATTATTTAATTAGAGAAGCTTTCAATGGCTTTTATACATTTCAATTAATGCTAAAATAAAAGCTTCAAGAAATCTTTTTCATGTAAAAATCATTTTTAAACATAACGTATACCGAATTAGTGGAATTACCATATTATATAGTAATAGCGGTATGTGGCATTGAAGAGACAAAAATAATACACAGTTTACGCTCTTTAACGCCTCCCTGAAACATCAACTGGGAATTGGATGCAAACACGCCGTCTGCTGAGACGCTTTGTTGCTTGTCTTAGCAAGTAAGTGTTGTTTCTGATCGGAACAGGTATAACATTGTGCTAAAAATATAGGGGCAAAATATGATAATTTATTGTAACAGAAAGAAAAAATGATATAGAGTTGGCGAATTGGACTTGACATTACAGTAAGTTATTAATTCCTTAAATATTTTTATCTAAAAAAATATAACTAGCTAATTATAGGGTTCGTCTTACCATTTATTGCGTCTTAGCATACAGTAAATAAGGTTGTTATGTTATTCCAAATAAGGATGGGCAACTCGAGGCGGTGTAATGGTTAGCAAGCTTGTCTCGCTAGAACAATTACAACTGAATCGTGAGTTCGATCCTCACTGGGTGCCCCATACTTTCGGCCTTGTGCCACATCTAAGCTACGCTTGGAAAATCACTATTCCAAGTAAGGATTGCAGTTATATGCAATCAGTATAGGTTCTACAGTCCAAGTATCATTGTATTTAGATGTACGCCCACGACAAAACGAAATGTATCTCATGGTCGAGTTTATTGTGCGTTGTCGGTACTACAGTGGGGAAAAAAAATCTGAAGCCCACTTTTGGTGTAGGTCTCAGGCGCCGGGCAATAAACACAGCTTATTCCCGAACGAAAGGTACTGCCTCCACACACCCGTGGTTTAAGCAATATTCTCGACAAAGGAGCGAACTCCTCTGTCTTGCACAAAATAATTCTCGCACTACTAACAACAGTCCAAAGACCAGATATTTAGCCGCTCACCCACGTCGCAACGACATGAGACACAGGATCGAGTTTGAAGCGTGTTTATCAGCAATACTGTATATAGTTGAATAAAAAAACAGACCACTTTAAAGTTCCATGTAATAAATTATTTCACCACAGCCCTTTTAAAGGGCTCTGGATCATCAGACTTTAATTCCAAACTTCAAACATATTTGCTCTGAATTTACATTGAGCTCTCCGGATATCATCCTCCTTGGGTCTACCCATACGGATTACCTAGTTTTGCATGAGCTAAATATATATATATATATATATATATATATATATATATATATATATATATATATATATATATATAAAGAAAGAGCTGTGTAGCGGAAAAACCCTATTTTAGATCAATTAATATATATATATATATATATATATATATATATATATAGAGAGAGAGAGAGAGAGAGAGAGAGAGAGAGAAGGATATATGTAACTGAAGCCGAAATGCCAAGTCAAAGATGATGAGATATATATATATATATGTGTGTGTGTGTGAGAGAGAGTGAGTGAGAGAGAGAGAGAGAGAGATTGAGAGAGAGTGAGAAATAATGTATTTTTATTAATCCGACATATTTGGATAACTTAAACGTTAAACAAGAAATCTATGAAAGATGAATCTCTGTCGCCTACTTCTATCAGGGACGCAGGTTCGATTCCTGTCGAAGGTCGCACATTTCTCTTTAATAAGATTTCACAAATTTTCAGGCCGGTAGGTATATATATATATATATATATATATATATGTATATATATATATACGGTTTAATAAATAAACGCTGCGCCTCCTCAAATACGAGTATCCACTAAAAATAACGTTTTAAATTTATATATGTATAAGTCTGTGTGTACATCTTTACTTTTCAGTATAATAATCTTTATGTGAATAATTGGTTCCTTTTTAAATTACGCCATCTTGTAATTGTCAGTAATATTAGAACTTTCCGAAGAAGTCTATTTGAAAAAGAAATGGTTCTTCTCATAGTGCGATTCAACATCTTTCCATCGTAATCCCAAAATTAAAGAAAATGTAAAATCCTTAACAGCAAGAGATCAATACTCAGACATTATCAGCTAAATGAACATATTCATATAAAACAAAGATGAAATACATATCGATAACATCATAAAGACACTTAACAACTTGCCAAACAGCCAGGATATCTAACGCCCATCTCACTCACCACTTGGAGTCCATTCTTAATCTTGGAATAAACTGCCATTTAAGCAACAAACATATAATAAGAAAACAGAAATTATAAATCGAATAAATTGTGAACACTATCAAAGTTGGAAAATGGAGATTGAGTAGCCCCAGATAAAGCGTGACAGAAGGAATCCAATACTTCTTGGGACAATAGACAAAGCCTGCCATTTTTTCCCAGCATTTTTAGTAATGTATTTTATATCTGAGATCCACTTGAGGTTGGTAGTTAAATTTTGATGGAGGAAACGTTCAAAGCAATCATTAATTGTGATTGGTGAAATGTCAGGGTATGAACAGAGAGGATAAAGAGATATTAGCCCGGTGTTAGTTATACGGAAATTAACAAGCCACTTATTCCCTTATTGAGCTGTTAGAGTAATATTAGCGGAGAGATCAGCTGAAAGGATCCGATAAACTTGATTGTTGAACGTGCCCCCATAAACAGTGGTATAATCTCCATTGTTAGTCAAATCATATTCTTGTAAAGATAAACCATGGCATGAAGAAATCGGGTACATCCTGGAGCGACAGACTAAGCTCGCCATTTTCAAAATCATCTTTAGCAACGGATTGCATATCCGGGATCCATTTGAGGTTGGGAGTTAAATGCTGACCCAGCAGACGACTAAATACAATTAGAATTATCAGATTTTAACGAAATTTTCAGAAGTTATTCACAAATAAATGAAATTATTCTTAATTGTTTTTATTAGAAAATCTTGGTAAAAATAAATTTTTCAACGGCTTACTTAATTTTATGAAACTTGAGAAATTCAACGTGATAATTTTTACTGACTACTAGCAGTATGGCCCGGCGTTGCCCGTACTTGATTCGAAAATCGTACGGCTCATACAGCAATCGCTATCACTTGACTTAAAATATTTTTGCCCTTCCTTGCCTTTAAAGGAGTGCCCTTTGCCATGCTGATATTGCTACATGCCTTACTTCTTGCCTATCTCACACTGCGAATTTTTTCTAAGCTCTATACTAAACATTAAATCTGTTACGAAAAAGAACACAAAACGATCAGCTTTAAAAAATGACTCGTAACTGGAAAAACCGAATGAAAAAAGAATGTTAACAACAAATACTTTTTCACACCCAACACAATTCTGTGGAATCAGAATCAACGTTGATTTTAACAAGCGAATGAGCCAATTGGAGTAAAGTGCCATGCAGATTTCAATTTTTCCCACTTGCAGCTATCGATTTTTTTTAGTTAACATTCGTGTCAGTCAGCTGTTGGCTCTCACGCTGGCCAATAGAATCTTCCTGCCTATTCGGGGCAGCCAGCTATTGGCTTTCACTCTGGCCAGTAGAAAATGGCCGCAAACTACATGAAAGCTGCCGTAGGAGCATGACAAAATCGATTATTTCCACTATCGATGGGAGTTGGGAAATGCAAAGTCGATGTTGGCCTTCCCGCTAACTTGGAGCATGTCCATGTAAATTTTGGTGTCAATCCGTCGAAAATTACGGCCGTGCATTCGTTACACACACACACACACGTCCTGCCTTTTATAGAGATATTACTTAAAAGTAGTATTCTTTGAAGAATGTAAATCACCGAACTTTTTTTTTTTTTTGCAAAATCCGACCATCTTACTGAAAATTGAAAAATAAAAAGTACAATAAAACTAAGATATTATTTAATTAGAGAAGCTTTCAATGGCTTTTATACATTTCAATTAATGCTAAAATAAAAGCTTCAAGAAATCTTTTTCATGTAAAAATCATTTTTAAACATAACGTATACCGAATTAGTGGAATTACCATATTATATAGTAATAGCGGTATGTGGCATTGAAGAGACAAAAATAATACACAGTTTACGCTCTTTAACGCCTCCCTGAAACATCAACTGGGAATTGGATGCAAACACGCCGTCTGCTGAGACGCTTTGTTGCTTGTCTTAGCAAGTAAGTGTTGTTTCTGATCGGAACAGGTATAACATTGTGCTAAAAATATAGGGGCAAAATATGATAATTTATTGTAACAGAAAGAAAAAATGATATAGAGTTGGCGAATTGGACTTGACATTACAGTAAGTTATTAATTCCTTAAATATTTTTATCTAAAAAAATATAACTAGCTAATTATAGGGTTCGTCTTACCATTTATTGCGTCTTAGCATACAGTAAATAAGGTTGTTATGTTATTCCAAATAAGGATGGGCAACTCGAGGCGGTGTAATGGTTAGCAAGCTTGTCTCGCTAGAACAATTACAACTGAATCGTGAGTTCGATCCTCACTGGGTGCCCCATACTTTCGGCCTTGTGCCACATCTAAGCTACGCTTGGAAAATCACTATTCCAAGTAAGGATTGCAGTTATATGCAATCAGTATAGGTTCTACAGTCCAAGTATCATTGTATTTAGATGTACGCCCACGACAAAACGAAATGTATCTCATGGTCGAGTTTATTGTGCGTTGTCGGTACTACAGTGGGGAAAAAAAATCTGAAGCCCACTTTTGGTGTAGGTCTCAGGCGCCGGGCAATAAACACAGCTTATTCCCGAACGAAAGGTACTGCCTCCACACACCCGTGGTTTAAGCAATATTCTCGACAAAGGAGCGAACTCCTCTGTCTTGCACAAAATAATTCTCGCACTACTAACAACAGTCCAAAGACCAGATATTTAGCCGCTCACCCACGTCGCAACGACATGAGACACAGGATCGAGTTTGAAGCGTGTTTATCAGCAATACTGTAGAAAAAATCTCACGCGTCTTCTACACTTCCCAGTGTTCAGTACGCCTCAGACACCGAGCAATAAACTTATCTCCCCTGAGATTGTATGGCCTTTTAGCTTGCTTGGGAAATATTCTCTACAAAGGAGCAAACTCCTCTGCTTGCCAGTGATACAAGACAATATTCGCCGTCGCCTCTCTCTCTGTCTTTTCTACAAATACTTTCATGGTAATTGCTCCGATGAGCTACTTTCACTGGTTCCCAGACTCCATGAATTCAAGCGCCCTACGAGGCTGGCATCCCGCTCCCACGCTTACACTGTAGAAACTTTTAAATGTAGCCATCTCTTCTACTCCAATAGCTTCATACCTCGCATCTCTCGCCTGTGGAACACCCTTCCAAATTACTGTTTCCCTGAAATCTATAATCTCCAACTATTCAAATGTAATGTCAATCGACACCTCCAGTTACCTTGATCTACCCACTATCCTTCTTCCCATCCTTTCTTCTATCACTCCTATCTGCTCTCGCTCCAAATCTTCTGCAACCCCCTGCATCCTAGTGGCTTCAAGCCTTGCTCGGGGCGTAATGCTTAAAAAAAAAGAAGTGGCTGCTTTGTGCTACTACTTGATTAAGATATGTGTAAGAGTTACGTTAAGGGCTAGTTTACGCGCATAGGAGAGGAAGATAACGGTTAACTCTAGACTTGAACAGGTTAAGACTGTAGTGATCGATGAGGAAACATCCTCTTGTGAGTCTGACCCACAGGGCAGTGGTTCACAAGAATAAGCTGTCTGAATGGAACTTACTTCTCGCCGATGGAATACGAAGGGAATATGGATGGTTTGGTACTATGTAAATGACATGGCGGTTCCTAGCCGTGTTCCGCTGTATCCTTGTAATCTCCAATTCCTACTCTTTTTCGTGCATATCAATCACCCTCTACCTTGGATGGCGCTTGGGCTTTATGTGGAATGACCTGTAACATTTTCGGTAGCATCTCATGCTAACTTATAAAAAAATACGTAAATGTAAAAAGAAAGGCCTCTTTACTAAAATACGATATCTTCAAGGCAACTTATTGAGATAATGAAATCGAATATATTTACATTGTTCGAACTGTTCTCCTCATATTTATCGTCATATTTACGACGTTTCGACCGTTGTACGATCCGGCATTCTTCCGGTGATATACGCGAATCGAACCCTTTATTTAGTCCATGGGAGTAGATTATTTTTTTCTATAAATTTATATAAAAATATATTTGAATGTGTTCCCGTATCATGCTTTATCGAATTAAAAGTTAAAACGTTCCCCAGAGAAAATAAAATTAGACAATGAATATTTTGACTAATTACGCAAATCATTTTAACCCAGGCCACACTGGCTGGAAAAATAAAAATAAAAGGGGTCAGAGAAGTTAGCTCAACTGACTTCCACCAGATAAAAAAGAAAAAAGAAAAATAATTAAACTTTGACAAGAAAAAAAATTCTGGAAATGTTGAGAAATATTTAAATGAAAATAAAGAAAAAATTAATAAAACACCCTTTGATTAAATATCGTTAATCAGTCAAAAAGAAAATCTAAATAACTCAAGAAGCAGAGGAAAAAAATATTGAACTCCTCAACGGACATCAAATAAATGGCGCATTTTCAAATGACTCCTGATGTCAAAAGCTTTTAGAGAATTTGATGGATGTATGGTCGAATATCAAGAAGAAATTCATTTAGGCGTATTTTTAAAAATATTTGCGCACACTCTGGACGTTACTTCATTAAAATTGATTTCGTTAGCATCGAAAAAAAATGTGACACGTAAATGTAAAATAACTTAAAACGAAAAGCAGTCTTAAACCGACACTTCCTGAATTCGAAAAGGATTTTGTTTTTTTTTTCTTTCATTTTCTCATCTTTATTTTTTTTAATATTAAAGCACTTCGGTCTTTTGCATGTTCTTCATTTTTAGTTTCTATCTTCATTTTAGTTTCATTCCCAGTCTTTAGTTTTGCATCTTTTCCGTGTCCATTTAGCATTCTTTCTTTCTTTCTTTCTTTCCTCCTTTCTTTTACCTTGCTAATACTCTTTCTTTAAACAAGAATAATTTCTTTCTTTCACTCTTTTCTCTTTCTGTCTTTCTTTTACACAACTATTCTTTCTTTCTTTCTTTCTTTCTTTCTTTCTTTCTTTCTTTCTTTCTTTCTTTCTAGTGTAACTTACTTGTTTTATTTTGTTTTTATCACGTTTTTTTTCTTCCTTTCTTACATTCTGTCTTTTACCCGACTAATCTTTTTTCCTACAAGCTTTCATATATTTCTTTCTTTCTTTCTTTCTTTCTTTCTTTTACCTTGCTAAGATTCTTTCTACGAGCATAGTTTCTTTCTTTGAAGTCTAAATTACTTATTTTATTTGTTTTTTTTATTAAGATCTTTCTTTTAGTCTATTAATCATTGTCTTTATATATCGTCTATTTCTTATTTTTCTTTCTTTCTTTCTTTCTTTCTTTCTTTCTTTCTTTTACCCGACTAATCTTCTTTCTTCCCAAAAGCATTATCTATTCTGTTTTTCTTTGTTTCTTTGTTTCTTTCTTTCTGCCAACTAATTTTCTTTCTTTCTATCTTTCTTTCTTTTTTTCTAGTATAATTGTTTATTTTGTTATCATGATTTTTCTTTCCTCTTTTCTTACATTCTTTCTTTTACTCGTCTAATCTTTCTTTCTACAAGCATCATCTATTTCTTTCTTTCTTTCTTTCTTTTTTTTCTTTTTTTCTTTCTTTCAATATCTAGTTTTTGTTTCTTTCTTTTTTAAGGCTGATGTTGATTGTCTGAATGTATCCAGTTCCGATGGAATTAGAGAATTACTTCAACGAAAACAGTCATACAGATCTACAACAATCGGTCTCCAAACATACCTGGAAGCTACAGAAGATCTGTTCCAAAGAACATGAAAGAAATAAGGAAATTTATACAGTAATAAAGGACGCCAACATATTCAAAAGTGAATTTCAAGTGGGCGAAGAAGTGTAATTAAACCACGGCACACCTATACCAGTGGCAAAGAACAAAATCTAACGTACCAAATGCAGAAACGATGGTGAGATACGCCTCTTCATGGTCAATACTCTACTTGCACCAAACCAGCTGATGTAGACAAACCACGTACCCAACAGTAGTTACGTAGTGCATGGTTAAAAGCTGAAACCGAAAATTTTATTCTTGGTGCACAGGAAAAATTATTACTATTTAGATATTAAGAAGCATCTATAATCAAAAATTCTGTTAACCCAAAATGCAGACTATGTGATAAATAATTGAGCACCATGTTTCAGGTTGGACGTTTATTTTATTTTATTTTTTTAATGAATTCCTCAGTGACCCTGGGTGGCTTATCCTATAAAGTTTGATTATTATTATTGACGTCAGTAAGCTGAACATGTCATTTGGTCGGATAATTGTCTCTGGGTTCGCCTGACTAGCTTCCAACAATTAATATGACAATGTCCAATAAACATATTGTGCAAATATACAAACGCTGCATGGGAAACACTGGGAAATATCACAGAAGTAAATAATGTTCTTATACGCAACACCTTTCGCAGTTATTAGGAAGCTTGGTGTCAATGCAAAGAAATGATTAAGCAACAGACAAAAAGACACAGCTAGGAAGTCAGAACAGAAGCGACAAAAAGAGGAAATCAGATGGGAAATATTGATACTGGTTGGTATCTTTTTAAAAAAACAAATATTTCAAAATGAACGAAAATAAAGCGGAGATATAAAATTAAAGGCACATAGAAAAAGACGATATAAGAAGGCTTGTAGGTTCTAGCGACAAAATAAGTTATTCCAAATGAACCTTAAGATATTTTACAGGAAAGTCAAAAAGTCACCATCTATTGAAAAAGTACAAATCATTTGGGAGAGTATTTTGATCGACTAAAAGCAATATAATTCCAATGCAGATTGGATCAAAAGAGAAGAAATAATGAAGGATAAATCTCTACAAGAATGGGAAAATATAACCAAGAATAATGTTAGGCAAGCTTTAAAGAAATTCCCAAAATAGAAATCGCCAGGAAATGACAAGGTACCCAATTGTTGACTCTCTCATCTGTCAACAATCCATTAAATCCTTGCACAAACTTTATCAATGCTAATTAATATCCCAATGATGTCCCAGAGTAGATAACTGAATATAATACTCATCTCCTACCAAAATCGGAAGAAACAGATGATCCGAAAATTATAGGTCAATAACACCTCTGTCCACCACATATAAATTGATCACATCTGTCCTGACGAACTGTACTTACTCTTTTTCTTGATGAATAAACATTCTTATCTTGGAACAGAAGGGCTGTCGGAGAGTTTCATATGTTAGCAAAGATCAATTATTGATAGCATGGGAATGTGGAAAACCAAATTATGCCTAAATCACACCAAAGGCACTGCCATCTCCAACCACCTGAATATCCGACGAGGAATCTTTCATGGAGACTCTCTGTCACCCATTCTCTTTTGTCTGTTCTTAATCCTGAATATCCGACGAGGAATCTTTCATGGAGACTCTCTGTCACCCATTCTCTTTTGTCTGTTCTTAATCCTGATTATCCGACGAGGAATCTTTCATGGAGACTCTCTGTCACCCATTCTCTTTTGTCTGTTCTTAATCCTGAATATCCGACGAGGAATCTTTCATGGAGACTCTCTGTCACCCATTCTCTTTTGTCTGTTCTTAATCCTGAATATCCGACGAGGAATCTTTCACGGAGACTCTCTGTCACCCATTCTCTTTTGTCTGTTCTTAATCCTGAATATCCGACGAGGAATCTTTCATGGAAACTCTCTGTCACCCATTCTCGTTTGTCTGTTCTTAATCCTGAATATCCGACGAGGAATCTTTCACGGAGACTCTCTGTCACCCATTCTCTTTTGTCTGTTCTTAATCCTGAATATCCGACGAGGAATCTTTCACGGAGACTCTCTGTCACCCATTCTCTTTTGTCTGTTCTTAATCCTGAATATCCGACGAGGAATCTTTCACGGAGACTCTCTGTCACCCATTCTCTTTTGTCTGTTCTTAATCCTGAATATCCGACGAGGAATCTTTCATGGAAACTCTCTGTCACCCATTCTCTTTTGTCTGTTCTTAATCCTGAATATCCGACGAGGAATCTTTCACGGAGACTCTCTGTCACCCATTCTCTTTTGTCTGTTCTTAATCCTGAATATCCGACGAGGAATCTTTCACGGATACTCTCTGTCACCCATTCTCTTTTGTCTGTTCTTAATCCTGAATATCCGACGAGGAATCTTTCACGGAGACTCTCTGTCACCCATTCTCTTTTGTCTGTTCTTAATCCTGAATATCCGACGAGGAATCTTTCATGGAAACTCTCTGTCACCCATTCTCTTTTGTCTGTTCTTAATCCTGAATATCCGACGAGGAATCTTTCACGGAGACTCTCTGTCACCCATTCTCTTTTGTCTGTTCTTAATCCTGAATATCCGACGAGGAATCTTTCACGGAGACTCTCTGTCACCCATTCTCTTTTGTCTGTTCTTAATCCTGAATATCCGACGAGGAATCTTTCACGGAGACTCTCTGTCACCCATTCTCTTTTGTCTGTTCTTAATCCTGAATATCCGACGAGGAATCTTTCATGGAAACTCTCTGTCACCCATTCTCTTTTGTCTGTTCTTAATCCTGAATATCCGACGAGGAATCTTTCACGGAGACTCTCTGTCACCCATTCTCTTTTGTCTGTTCTTAATCCTGAATATCCGACGAGGAATCTTTCATGGAAACTCTCTGTCACCCATTCTCTTTTGTCTGTTCTTAATCCTGAATATCCGACGAGGAATCTTTCACGGAGACTCTCTGTCACCCATTCTCTTTTGTCTGTTCTTAATCCTGAATATCCGACGAGGAATCTTTCATGGAAACTCTCAGTCACCCATTCTCTTTTGTCTGTTCTTAATCCTGAATATCCGACGAGGAATCTTTCACGGAAACACTCTGTCACCCATTCTCTTTTGTCTGTTCTTAATCCCCCTTACCCATGAACTAAAGAACAATAGCTATGGTTAAAAACTAAACAAAAAAGTATTCAATCACATACTCTACATGGATGATCTCAAAATCATTGCCAAAGGCAACAATAAGTTGAAGGGCTTCTTCAATACTGTAAAGTGGTCGAATGATGGCATAGGTATGGATTTCGGATTAGATAAATGTGCAAAAGTAATATTCAAGATAGGGAGACTTATAGAAATACACTCAATATATCTATATTTTGTTACAAGCATTCGGGAACTGGAACAAGAAAACTATGGGTACCTAGAAATAAGCGGAGATGGAATACAGCATATGCAGATCAAGGGGAAATTAAGAAACGAATAACACAGGCTTGTGCGCCAGGTATTGAAACCGAGTTGAATTAAAAATAAAAAAAAGAATATCAGTCATAAATAACTTGGCTATACTTGTGGAACTATACAGTTTCAACGTCCTTAACTGGACCATAGCTGACATCAAGCGAATTGACGACAAAACGAGAAAGATTCTCACTTGCCATCGCATGCATCATCCCAAGGCTGATGTTGATCGTCAGTATGAGTCCAGATCCGAAGGAAGCAAAGGATTAGTGCAACTAGAACTGTCTTACAAAACTGAAACAAGCGGTCTTTAAAGAAACATGGAAACTGCAGAACACTGATGATCTGTGTCAAAGAACATGAAAGAAGTAAGAAACAAATTCAAAATGGAAGATGATCCTCTTCACGGTCAATATTCTGCCCATAGGAAAAACGCTGATGTAGACAAACCTCGTTGCAATCAGTGGCTAAGTAGTTCAGGGTTAAAAGCTGAAACCGAAGGTTTTATACTTGCTGCCCGGGACAAATGTTTGCTAACTAGAAATTACCAAGCACACAGACTGAGAAATTGTGTCAGCCCAAAATACAGATTATGTGATAAATATCCAGAAACAACTGACCATTTTGTATTAGGTTTCCCGGTGCTGGCATCGACTGAATATAAAACCCAGCATTTCAGAGTGGGCCAATACCTACACTAGACAATCTGCAACTTTTACGGAAAGGAAACTGCAAGAAATTGGTATGAACACCACCCACCTTTTAATGCCGAATTGAGATTACATGGTTAAACCTAATACAAAAATGGTCCAGCTTGTTTCTGGAGATATTTATCACATAATCTGTATACTTTCACAGTCGTGTGCTTGGTAATTTCTAGTTAGAACATTTGTCCGGGCAGCAAGTATAAAACCTTCGGTTTCAGCTTTTAACACCTGAACTACTTAGCCACTGATTGCAAACGAGGTTGTCTACATTGACAGAAGACCTTTAATGTCCTATGGGCAGAATATTGCAGTGAAGAGGATCCATAATTCCATTTTGAATCTGTTTGACTAGAAATACTTCATTGCTTTCATGTTCTTTGACAAGATGATCAGTGAAAAGTGTCAGGAAGCCATTTCTGATTTAGGTCTCTGGTTGAGCTCCGGAAGGAAATGTGCATATAAAAGAAATCAAGGGGAATAATAATAATGATAATAATAATAATAATAATAATAATAATAATAATAATAATAATAATAATGTTGCTTTATCTGTAGATCATCTGTGGAGTATAATGCCACGGCTTCACTATACTATATATAGTTGAAAGCAGGTTTTTATTCAGAGTTCTTCTAATACAAGACTGGTTTCCAACCAAATCTAGAGATCCTAAATTAGTGGTTAAATATAAATTACTATTTAAATTATTATTGAAATATTTCATAGAATATTATAGTTGGTTGGTGGCTTGAATTTGTTTAGTGACATATCAACCTGTATGGGTTATTTAATACCGAAATCTGAATATTTCGAGCATAATTTTATGGCTAAATATATTTTCAACGCAATTGTGTATCTTCAAATGCAAATAAAATGTATTGTTGGTCATTTTGCTATAAAATATATTGATGGACATTTTGCTATAAAATATATTGTTGGTCATTTTGCTATAAACTGTATTGTTGGTCATTTTACTATAAAATATATTGTTGGTCATTTGGCTATAAATGTATTGTTGGTCATTTTGCTATAAAATATATTGTTGGTCATTTTACTATAAACTGTATTGTTGGTCATTTTGCTATAAAATATATTGTTGGTCATTTGGCTATAAAATGTATTGTTGGTCATTTTGCTATAAAATATATTGTTGGTCATTTTGCTATAAACTGTATTGTTGGTCATTTTGCTATAAAATATATTGTTGGTCATTTGGCTATAAAATGTATTGTTAGTCATTTTGCTATAAAATGTATTGTTGGTAATTCTTTATATATTGCTGGTACTTTTACTATAAAAATATATTTATACCTTCATAGTGTTTTTTTTTTTTTATTTAGGGTTCACTATTTGTCCATTATTGAGACCCTAACGGGTGCTGCAACACTGGGTCAGGATGAACCAGGAAACAACAGCAATTAAGACGGGATTCCATTCTCCGCAAAGTCTCTAATCTCTCAGAGATTTTGCTACTTGTGTAGTTCATTGTCGTACACACGACTAGGATATTATATTATTAAAGTATCTATTGTTTGTAGATCATAGAGTGGGAATTATGCAACGTTACATAAAAATAGTTCTCTGAATATTATGACCTCCTACCTTTTGTATTATAGGATACAAATTCATCATCATTCTCATTCTTATCATTATCATCATCTGTCCGATGACTTGGTGTGCTCGTAGGGTCACTGCGCAACAGAGCACCTGATCAGCTCTCCCCACATATCTGGGTTGATGCCGGAGAGGAATTCATTCATGGGTCGCGTCTCATGGGAAAATAAACATGTCGGAGCCCATCTGACTCAACGTCAAACCACAGCTGATGGTCGCCAATTTGAAGTGTTGTCTTGGTCACGGACAGATAATTGTTGCTTGTCTCCGGGGAACTGTCGGTGATGGCTTTCTAGGAAGAACTCAGTCCAATGACACCTTGTCATCCCGACATTGGCTACAGGAGAGTAGATTAGATAGTAATCCATTAAAAATATGACGGAGGAAAGATGGAGGATATATAATAAAAGATGGTGAATATTATAGATTATATTCATTTCAATAATGAATGATGCACTTTTTATATTACAATTTCTATCACACTGTAAAAGAGATATAGAAGAAAACAGGAATAGGGATTTTTAAAAAAATCATTTCACCTGAATCAAGGCAATAAAGCCATTAAGACGTAAGGGCTTAGAAATTGTAAATGAATATAAGATTAAGAAAAACCTTATTGAGAAGAGAGGACAGTAAGGAACAAGACGATAGACGATAACGATTGACGTTTTTGAAGATCACACTGTAAAAGCAAGGAGTCGGAAAAGAGTTCCACAATCGAAAAACGCAAAAGAAGAAACTGTCAGCATAGAACTTACGGTTACATCTATCCATTTTAACAGTAAAATGACGATTAAATGAAATGTAATTCTTTATTTAGTTTCGATCTTGGTTGTTAGAGAAGTTTTTGTAGACATAGCGTTTGGTCGGAGTAAATTAACTTGTCACAAGAGATGAAAAACTGTGGAACCTTATGGTTTATGATTAATTTGGTAAATCACAATACACCGAGAGTTAAATAATTTTCCTCTCGCTTACTCTCTGTCCCTCTCTCTGTCCCTCTCTCTCTCTCTCTCTCATACTCTTCACCAGCTGATAAGTATGAATCTACAATATAAATTTCACAAACCATACCTAAACGACCAATATGAGATTGCGTGTGAACATTTGAAGATAGACCTTAGGAGGACAGGAACCTACCCGATACTGCCATACGCTAGGTGTTGCAGTTGTGGTCACTGCAGCATTTAGTTTCTTTTCTTATATCAAGAAAAGGAAGTTGAAACTTCTAGGGCACTTAAAGAGGAAAAGGGTCTTGGAAAATCTGATACTCACAGGAGATACTGAAGGCAAGAGGAAGGCAAGGAAAACAACGCATAACCTACATAGCGAGCTTGAGTAAATGGATGGCGGAGCAAAATTTAGGGAAGATAACAAAAACACAACATTTATTACGAGCTGCAAAGAACATGAATTTGTGGAGAGCCATGATCGCCTACGGCTTGAAGGCACACGGTATGACAAAGAAGAAGAAGAAGAAGAAGAAGAAGAAGAAGACTGCTCGCACTAGATTCTTTTCTCGACTAGATGTCAATCAAAACTACAAAGCCAGGTCGGTCCTTCTTTTAACCGCTACGTGTATGTCGGACGAAACAAATCGATTCATGCCTTCCGAAGAGTATTTGTTTTCCGCACCTATAACACCAGCGTGAATATAAGAATATAAGGAGGTAAACTGAAATCTTTGTTCGTCAAGACAATATTTTGGAGTGTATGTGTGCCTCTGTGTGTGTGTGTGTATGTGTGCGCGCGCGTTTTCTCTCATTAATAGATTATGTATGAGCCGGATAATAGGTTTATCATGTGACAGTTTGGGATCGATTAAAAAATTGTAATCGGATCAGGAGAGAAATATATTCACTCAGAAGAAAATGAACTGAAAATGCACAGTAATTGCGTGCATATATATATATATATATATATATATATATATATATATATATATATATGTGTGTGTGTGTGTGTGTGTGTGAGTGTGTGTGTGTGTGTGGTTGGATAGATGTGAGCTTCCATATATGTTAGCTCTATCTCTGATATTGAGCGCTTTCTAATAAGTACCGCGCATATAATATATAAATAATTATACATATATATATATATTTATTTATATTAATATACACATACTTTTCACACACACACGCACATATATATATATATATATATATATATATATATATATATATATATATATATATATATATATACAATGAATGACTGTACTGACCGAAATCGACCATATCATACCAAAATCAGCCTGTAGAATGCACACACACACACACACGCACATATATATATATATATATATATATATATATGTGTGTGTGTGTGTGTGTAAGGATGTATTAATGCATGTATGTACAAAAAAATACTGACCTTACAGAAATCAGTCAACCGCCTAAAATACCCAACAGCACGTGCACTGGAATTCAGTTATAAGAAAGTCAAGAACAACCTTGTAAGTGAGTGCAAAATACAATCCAGAAATATCAACGGAATATGAAATATATATATATATATATATATATATATATATATATATATATATATATATATATATATATATATATATATATAACGGAAGTAATGAGCTGACATGAACGAAAACAGAAAGCAGGTTTAAGGGGAAATTCATGTATTTATTATTAGTATATATTTTAGTTTTGTTATTATATATATATATACACTGGTGAGGAAAAATGCATATATATATATATATATATATATATATATATATATGTGTGTGTGTGTGTGTGTGTGTGTGTTCCAGAGTCGAGGCAGTGTTTTCTAATCTAGAAAATGCTTACTTTATGTATTTTTCTCTCTTAGGAATAAATCCTTTCTTTCGTTTCTTTCCCTATGTCAGTTCATTACTTCCGATATATATATATATATATATATATATATATATATATATATATATATATATTTCAAGCACTTTCACATATATCTACTATCGTTTTCAGCTGTCAAGAAGTGGAAAGAGTGTATTGAATCATTCGCTATGTCATGCCATTCATTGTTTGAATATTGCTGCCTCATCTGGTCTGTTGCTGTTGCTATATATTTATATATTGTTAATAAAATCCATAGAAGAATCTAAAATATTATTGGTCATGACCTGACTATGTTTTCATGCTAATTGTTCTGAAGACCCTTCCTCTGTGGTACCGAGACATTATGAATTTAAGTGCAGTACTAGATTAGCGGCATGGTCTCATCATTTTACAGTTGAAATGGTTAGAAACGACCGTAAGTTCAATGCAAAGTTTCTTCTATCGCAATACTTTATCAGCCTTTAATGAAACTTTTATATATATATATATATATATATATTACGAATTTATATGTGCGTTTAAAACTCAGTAAATTTTAAAATAAGTTATTCCAAAATTCGCCTGAAGATGAAACAGAACTAATACTTTTAATTTATTTATATAATTAAATTTGAAGTTTTTAGCTTCAGTTTTTGAAACATGGTTATTACTGTGTAGCGAAGAAACCATATTTTAAATCAGTTAATTTATAATATATATAGATATTCAATTTTTATATCTATTATTTATATATTATATAAGCACGGTATTTATTGTAAAACTCACACTTATCCAACTATATATATATTATGAAATGGACAAGGTCAGACAATTACTTAAAGACATTTTTATGTCTAACATTCTTTTCATAAATACAAATATTTAAGTAAATGCTCTGTTTATAATAAACAGTATTAAATAACATTTATCGACCTGAATGCCCGAGAAATTCTCATAGAAAATATTCGTCCTTCGACAGGATTCGAACCTGTATTCGGAACAGTGTTATAGACTGACGTGCGTTACCGCTCGGCCACCAAGCCAGCTCGAATTAATTGCTTATAAACTTCAATTTTCCATGAATATCGCACGTACATTCATAACTGGTCATGGCGTATCAAATGTAAACAAATGACGTCACACATTATGAAATGGACAAAATCCGACAATTATTTAAAGACATTTTTATGTTTAACATTCTTTTTATAGATACAAGTATTTTAAGTAAATGCTCTGTTTACAATAAACAGTATTAAATATTAAAGTATTTCTCGGACATTCAGGCCGGTAAATGTTATTTAATACTATTTATTATAAACATAGCATTTACTTAAATATTACTTAAATATTTTTATCTATAAAAAGAATGTTAAACATAAAAATGTCTTTAATATATATATATATATATATATATATATATATATATATATATATATATATATATTAAATAGGAAAAATATTATTTACGAATGTAAATGCCCATTAAGTAATTGTATTCCTGATCAATCAAAATTCGTAAATAATTATGTAGGCCATACTACAACATGTTTGACACAAAGACTCTTTCTACACCTTTCTGACCATAGCGGAATTAGATCTCATTTAAATATTCATGGAGACCTACCGGACACTATTCGTAACATTCAGCACAAATATAATAGCATCATCTACATGCAAAAAAAGGCTAACAATAATGGAAACAACAAAAAAAAACAACACTTAATAATATCAACTGTGAATATGGACACAATATCTTGACCGTATTTTGAAAAATGAAAACATTATATAAATACATACATGCAACAAAAAATTTCCTATTTAACTGTTAAAATATTTCATCCTTGAAAATGGCTAAATGTATAGCCGAAAGCGCTCGTATAAAAGAACATTCGGACAGTTTTTATATAATTTATCATCTGAAAAGAAAACAATTATTAAATCTCATGAGAAATTGTATAAAAAAGTAAATAAAAGCACCTTGTCTGTCGTATTTAATGAAATGTGCATGAAAGAATGATTGCTGCCTAAATACACACACAGTCACACACACACAGACACATATATATGTGTGTGTATGTGTGTGTGTGTGTGCGTTTGTATGTGCGCGTGTGTGTGTGTATTTGAGCAATAACCATTCTTTGAAACATCTTTTGCTAACTATGACAGATTTAGTTTTCCAGCGTTCTTACATTATATAGTTATGGCTGGCTAGTTGTTTCCAAGAAAACAAATCTGATAGGGTACTTAACTAATCCCTGTTGTAAACGCCTTCTAAGTCACAGTTTTCTTTGTGCAACACTCATTGAGCCAAACTGATTTATACTGCAACAATTCCTCTCACAAGGTTTGGAATAACACATAGTATCTTTTTCAGGCACTTCCCTAGGAAATATTATCAGCCTAGCGATTACCCCCACAAGCCGATAGTTCGAAGAAATCCCCTCCCTGACAAGACTGACGATGTGTTTTAAAACCGTATCTAACGGTCGGAAATCAAACATTTTAACCACTCTGACACACAGGTGTACGGAAAAGTGATAGATTATTTACCTAATATTTTTTCCGGTTAATAAATTCAAATCTGCTTTGATTTCATTTATCTAATCAGTGCCAGTAAAACAGTTTCATAATTGAATCGATAAAAGTGATCACTTCTATTACGGAATCAGATTTCTTTAATCAGATTAAATTTTTAGCTGTCTCCTTTATTAAATATAAAAAGCAGATATTTTTTCAATTTTTAAAAAACGAATTATTTATAAATGCATCCGGCAATCTTTTCAAGAAACCGCTTAAATTAATTAATTACTCATTTAAGCAATACAATTACTTAATTATTTAAAGTGTTTAATATATATATATATATATATATATATATATATATATATATATATATATATATATATATATATATATATATATATATATATATATATATATATATATATATATATATATATATATATATATATATATATATATATATATATATATATATATATATATATATATATATATATAGTTGGTATGACGTTTGCAGGATAACCTAACTGTCAGGGTTTCAATTCTCGGTAGTGGATGCGCACTGCTGATGAATCCCAAATATAGGACGAAACGGCCATCCAGTGCTTTCTGCATTCTGTTGAGGTTCTTTCAGACTCGATAAATTACTTATATATATATATATATATATATATATATATATATATATATATATATATATGTGTGTGTGTGTATAAATTTAAATATATATATATATATATATATATATATATATATATATATGTAATTATTTATATATTATATGCGCGGTACTTATTAGAAAGCTCTCAATATATATATATATATATATATATATATATATATATATATATATATATATATATATATATATAGAGAGAGAGAGAGAGAGAGAAAGAAAGAGCGCCCTCTAGCAGCATTTTCCTGTGGCGGGTTTATCATATCTTTCTTATTGCAACAAAATTATTTCTGAGAGTTTTGTTATTAGAGGTGTGCATTTCTGTTTTGCATGTTTCTGTAAATACGACCACTCCTCACTTAACGACTTACCTGTTTAATGACCGCGAACTCACGACCATCTGGTAAAAAAATAAATAAATATCAAACCAATCACTGTTGTTTTCTCTATCCTTCAACTGAATCAAAATAAAAGAAAATGAATAAGGTGGAGGTAAATATAAAAATGTACTTTCTGTCTGAATTCTTAAAATGTTTCTATTATAAACTACTTCTCATTTATCGACTTACTTGTCTAACGAACCCGGACTTACTACCCATTATAAAATCTCATTAAATAAAATGAAATAATAAATATTCACTATAATGAATAAATAAAGAGAAAAATATATAAAAATTTGACTTCTTTCTGAATTATTAAAACGTATTCTATTTTTGGTATATGCACCACTCCTCATCTACCAACTTACTTGTATAATGACCCCTGACTTATGACCAGTAATGAAGTATAAAACAAAAACTTTTGACTATATCTCTGAGATGAAGTATTATGATTCCCTATACTATTTACATTATTCAGACTGTTATCTTCATTGCCATATTAACAACACTTTGAGTCTAGTCACTGGATGTAACCAACGTCTTTATCCACTAGGACATGTGTCCTCGAGGATACATGGCCCAGTGGACAAAGGCTGATGTAGCCTAATTCAATATCAGCCTACAGCAGTAGAGAGAGTAAGGAGAGTTTAAGTTAAAGGGAAATGGCTGAGACATCCGGAAGAGGCATGGCACTTAGAACTAGAACAATCTACCCCGGTGGATGAAATTAAGGTTTAGGTTCGAAAATTCGAATCACCTGAAGAAAGCTGGCAATATGGCAATGAAGATGAGGATATCAGTCCCAAAAATGTAAATAATGTAAGTAAAGCAAAAACGATATTCGACAAAAATGGATGTAGAGAAAAATATATAAACATTTACTTTCTTTCTGAATTATTAACACAACTTGTGCTGTAGTTATACTATTCAAACCGAACTAATGTAATAATGCAATTATTATTTTTATTCAGTTTGTCTTGAGCGCTATGGAGCCTATGGATTCGATATAAACTGTCTCAGGTGCATCAATAAAATCTCTGGAATCCTTTGCATTGCTAAGAAGCGAGATAAATTCTACAGAAGAGAATGTTAAAATTCGCATAGCTAAAGTCTGGGCTGCTTTGAATCAAATAGAAATAATCTGGAAATTTGATCTACCAGACACAACCCCAAACGCAGATTCATTCGAACCACTAAAGAAGCGATGTAAATGTATAGTGCCACAACTTGGACATTGACTAAAAGCCTAGAGTTTAAGCTTGATGGAAACTACATTCGGATGCTATACTTAACATCTCTTAATCATCGTGATAATCAAATGTTACTAGTTTGGTTTTGAGGTATTGAAACAGTTATTCCCTGTTCAACTGTTAGAGCTCGGTCACAGTGAAGATCAGCAAAAAGATTCCTATCATCTAGATTCTTTGGAACTTCGTTCATTCACCCTTATATCATCTGCATAGATATTCACTAAAGACCTGGTTATTTTCTTAGATTATTCAGTATAAAATAAACAGAGAGTAAGGTCACGACGAAGCTTTGTGAAATACTTTCGTTGATCTTATGGGTTTCAACTTGGACATTGACTAAAAGCCTAGAGTTTAAGCTTGATGGAAACTACATTCGGATGCTATACTTAACATCTCTTAATCATCGTGATAATCAAATGTTACTAGTTTGGTTTTGAGGTATTGAAACAGTTATTCCCTGTTCAACTGTTAGAGCTCGGTCACAGTGAAGATCAGCAAAAAGATTCCTATCATCTAGATTCTTTGGAACTTCGTTCATTCACCCTTATATCATCTGCATAGATATTCACTAAAGACCTGGTTATTTTCTTAGATTATTTAGTATAAAATAAACAGAGAGTAAGGTCACGACGAAAGCTTTGTGAAATACTTTCGTTGATCTTATGGGTTTCAACTTGGACATTGACTAAAAGCCTAGAGTTTAAGCTTGATGGAAACTACATTCGGATGCTATACTTAACATCTCTTAATCATCGTGATAATCAAATGTTACTAGTTTGGTTTTGAGGTATTGAAACAGTTATTCCCTGTTCAACTGTTAGAGCTCGGTCACAGTGAAGATCAGCAAAAAGATTCCTATCATCTAGATTCTTTGGAACTTCGTTCATTCACCCTTATATCATCTGCATAGATATTCACTAAAGACCTGGTTATTGTCTTAGATTATTTAGTATAAAATAAACAGAGAGTAAGGTCACGACGAAAGCTTTGTGAAATACTTTCGTTGATCTTATGGGTTTCAACTTGGACATTAACTAAAAGCCTAGAGTTTAAGCTTGATGGAAACTACATTCGGATGCTATACTTAACATCTCTTAATCATCGTGATAATCAAATGTTACTAGTTTGGTTTTGAGGTATTGAAACAGTTATTCCCTGTTCAACTGTTAGAGCTCGGTCACAGTGAAGATCAGCAAAAAGATTCCTATCATCTAGATTCTTTGGAACTTCGTTCATTCACCCTTATATCATCTGCATAGATATTCACTAAAGACCTGGTTATTTTCTTAGATTATTTAGTATAAAATAAACAGAGAGTAAGGTCACGACGAAAGCTTTGTGAAATACTTTCGTTGATCTTATGGGTTTCACAAAACTGGCCATAACAACGACCTTCATGGACGTCCCTTGACAGAAAGACTTCATAATTAAGAAAAATCTTGCAGAGATTTGTTTGTGTAGGAACATCTTATGACATAACTTCGATATAACTTAGTCGATCGTCTTAGGGATGTATTTATTGTTTAGTGTTTCACTGATTCTATGCGTAATGACGTTTAACTAGTCCCTGATACAGACGGCTGTTCAGGCATATTTGTGTTTGTTCAACGAGAGAATTTTTTAAGTACTATGCAAAAAAGATATTAGGTTGGTGCAAAAATAATGACCCAATAATGTCGTTTGTTAACGTTAAAAAATACGTCAAAAAACGACATTATTACGTCATTATTTTGCACCAACCTAATAAATATAATTTGACCTAATGTAAAAATACCATCTACCAATTAAACGCATTAGAGTAAAAAGGCCTTATAATTTTTCTAGAAATACTCACGTTCTAAAATCCTTATTATATGCTTTGCTATTGGAACAGTCATGCTAATTTTGTTTGTTATACTGATACCGTTTTGGGATATATCTATTTCCGCTTTTTTTCAAGTATCTGTGATCGTACTCTGTGACTTAGAAATTTTGAACTGAATTCGTAGATTGTTCCGATTTGGGTTTTTTTCCACGTGTTCTTTTCTCCAATGGAAACAGACTATATGACCTTTCGCAACTACTAGACTAATTCAACTCTCTACCAGAAACGAGTTATAGTGAATAAAACGAGAGTTAAAAGATATATAGTTCTGCGTAAGTTGGAAATTCAATCTCCGCGTCTGTTAGTACTTCCAATTTAACATACAAACTTCCTGTAAAAAAAAAAGTTGTTTATGACACTGGCTAAATTGCTACTTGATGTTTTTTTTATATTATGTCAAATTATATTTATCTTTTTGTTTAGTACTTAAAAAAAATCTGCGTTGTATTTTTTCCTCTCGTTGAACAAACACAAATATGCCTGAACAGCCGTCTGTATCAGGGACTAGTTAAATGTTATTACGCAAAGAATCAGTGAAATACTAGACAATAAATACAACCCTAAGACAATCAATTAAGTTATATCGAAGATATGTCATAAGATGTTGCTACACAAACTAATCTCTACAAGATTTTTCTTTTATATTATAAAATCTTTTTCTCCAAGGGAGTTCCATGAAGGTCGTTGTTATGGCCAGTTTTCTGAAACTCATAAGATCAACGGAGGTATTCCACAAAGCTTTCGTTTTGACCCTACCCTCTTTTTGTTTTATACTAACAATCTTCCTAAGAAAATACCCAAGTCTTTAGGGAATATCTATGCAGATGATACAAGAGTGAATGAGCGATGTTCCACAAATCTAGATGATGGGAATCTAGTAGCCGATCTACCCTGTGACAGAGTTTTAACAGTTAACTGATTCAATATCTCAAAACCAAACTAGTAACGTTTGATCATCACGATGATTATCTCCTATCAATATAATAGATTGTTATAAGAAACTCTCATAAAAACTCCTTACTTTGAACGCATATTGGACTGAAGTTCACTTGTAATTTGAAACTGGACTCATATATATGATTCATCGCTAAAAAATTCTGGAGAAATGGCCAGTTCTTTGCAGTGGCATAACTCGAGTGTGTTCCGCCCGAGGTAGATTTTTCCTCCTCACAAAAAATACATATTGCACAGTGACTCACTCTTAAAGTTATATAAATTATTGTATTTGACGGCATATAAGACACACGGGCGTATAAAATACACCACAATTTCAGTAGAGCAAATCAAGAAAAAAATAATAAAATTACTACTGAATGGTACAGTGTAGGTTATATTTGTAAGTTATTATTATAGTTAAACAAGCCACGATTACAATTAAACAAGCCATGATTACAATTAAACAAGCCATGATTACAATTAAACAAACCACGATTACAATTAAACAAGCCATGATTACAATTAAACAAACCACGATTACAATTAAACAAGCCATGATTACAATTAAACAAGCCACGATTACAATTAAACAATCCATAATTACAATTAAACAAGCCATGATTACAATTAAACAAGCCATGATTACAATTAAACGAAAAATAATTGCCAAAAAAACAAAACATGAACCTATAAAAACTTTACTATATCCTTTATATGATCTGTACAACCTGCGTGTTGTAAACGTTTTATTGGAATAATTAAGATATACAAATTCTGATTGTATTGATACCAATCCAAACGGAATTTATCGCAAGAAAGATATTAATGCAACAAATATATTTTACAAATATATAATTTGAATTTATTGCATATAATTTTAGTGAAACAACGTAATATCAAAAGTGATAAAATTAACATAATGAATATTATTGTTGTACCCTAGGAAAGGTTACTGAATAGAATAATCAAACGAAGGTTGGTAATGAACGATAATACTTAGGACAAGAACAACACATATAAGATTCACCAGCGGCGCGTAGAAGTAGTCGTCAACTGCTAGAAGAGAATCAAGTGAATTCAACAATGAATTTCCAACTCTAGACCAACATACAGTATTTACTATTGTATTTATGCGTATGGGGACATATTCTTTATCGTCCGTGGGTATGCTACAACAATTATCAATGAAAACATTTTTAATCGGCATAATAGCCTTTTAAATAATGACAATAGGTGTATGAAAGACACTCAAAAGTTTAAGCTAATAGGAATTGCCAGGTAGCTAATTTCGACCGACTATCACGAATTTTAAACCTACATATGGCATGACGCAGGGAAAGTTTAAAAGATATTTTCAGTAAAAAAGAAAAAGTGCGCCTTATATGCTGTCAAATACGGTAGTTTGCGTAACATTATAATATTAATTTCACATACTTAAATATAATATACTTCAAATACACATCAAACATACTCAAAAGTTATCAGTAACAGTTAAAAAGCAAAAACGATATGTAGCGCAAAAAATGTGAAAAAATTAGGACCATCTTTATTTCTGAAATAAAAAATTACATTTGTCAACAAAGTAACTTTGCTTGCTTTTCTGTATCAAATTATTTGTCAACAAATTATTTTGTCTGTCAATTATCGCTCTATTGACAGTAGATAGGTCAATATGTATATTTTATGTTATTCGAAATCGAAATTTTAACTGTAAGTACTGTCCCTACATTAAAACCACTTTTATTTCAATACAGCTTATATAGGCTTATAGCTTAAAGCCGACACAAAAAAACCACCCTCATAAAAATGCTGCATTGTTCTGAGCGCCATATCTAGCTATGTCACTGATTCCTTGTATTACTCCGGAAAGTACCTAACCTCTCCTGCCATGGTTTATCTGAGCCAGATCAGACCAAAATGGGGGTACTGCTGTTGTATATGGGCTGAGGCTGCCGACTTCTCCTTTCCAGTCTGTATGGAATTCAAAGCGTCGATGCAGCCTTATGAGTGAATGGTTCTTTTTCACATACAATTAATTTCCTACGGACCAAACGCCGCAAGACACTCGTGATTCTATCGCTGTTTTCATAGCAAATCTTCTGATGAGCTTCATTCAATAGTTCCACCAATTCCGACCTTCAGAGCTAAGACCCGCCATATAAAAGGCCCAAACAATCCCCATTCCTTTTGTATTCCATTACTAAAGAACGAAGTTCCACGCGGACATTTTCTTCCCAAGAACCGTGGTGGAGCATCCTCCCGGAGATGCTTTCCCAATCGCTTCAATCCTAACCGCTTCAAGTCTTGGTGCTAAACATTATCTTTCTTACATATCCTCATAAAGTGCACTTTTTTTTTACTTCTTAACGTTCACAAAACAAACGCATCCAGTAAGCTTCTATTTTGAGTGGCTCACGAGCCTTTTACTGAGTTTATAAAAAAAGTAGATCTCGCTATGTCAAGACTTCCCAATCAGTTAATTTAATTTGTGGCTTCTATGTTGTTGTTTCTGATGCAGCTAAAGGCAAGTTTAAAAGTTCTCGTCAAACTGATATCATGTCCGAATACACGCGACGAGAAAACTTCTCATCAGTGTAATAGCGTGCCCTATGGGATAGTGATTAGATTATCTACTTCGCTTGCCAAAGATGTGATCAGGAAGGCTGCCAAGTTGTTGTTTGGATCCAGGTTCGATTAGAAGATATCGTCGCTCTGCCCCATAATGCCTCGTTTGGACATTCAGAGGAGGAAGGAAATTATATTCTATATGGTAAGTAATAGTTAATTCCGAGACAAGAATTTCCTTTTGATATTTTGGCTACTCGAAGACAAATTACAGAAATGTAATTTTTGACTTTAAATTGCTCTTCTGTTAAGCATATAATTAACAACGAATAAGATCATCGACAGAAAATAAACAAAAGAACCGTTTCACTACTGAATATGATTTGAATAGTCAAAATGATTATTTAAATCAGCAACTGGGAAGTACGTAGTAGTCATCGCCACGGAATGAGACGTTGGAGAGTTGAGTTCGAATTCCAGTCGGGTTCATTACATTTACCTACGTATAAAATATCCTTGGGAAAGATTAGAATTCGTCTCTTCTACACATCAGCTATGAATTGAATAGCAAGGTAAACTGGGTTCCATAGCCTTGATTGGCAACCAATCTACCACAGAAAAAAACTGGCAACCAGCTACGGGAACTAGTCAGTCAACATTTAGATTTCGGCATTAAATAGCCCATAGTAGTCGATGTGCCGCTAAATAAAATCAAACAAACAAACTAAAATAAAAGAACTCTTTCATGACATTAATTCATATAATATCCTACAACTTCTTAAAGAAGTCATACTTTATTTTCAAATATAACCTCAACAAAGCTACAACATAAAACCCAAATATCACCGCCCCTAGTAATTATGTCCACACAAACAGGTATATACAGAAAAGCTGAGTATTATGTACCCTATATTCAAATGTGAAAGCAGAATAACATATAATCTTTTTATTACGCTAAAGCTCCCAAGAAAATTGAATTTTGGAATTAAATGTCAGGTGACGGGTTGAGATACCGTTAAACAAACAAATCGAATCAAATCGTACGATCACCAAAGTTATGCAACGTCGTCTCTGGACAGTATCTAGATGGGTGACCTCTTGGGGAAAACCAGATGCTGTAAGATTGTGTGCGGGAGGTGTAAGGTATAACGACTCTGAATTGGAAGTTAGAGAACTGAATTCCAATTCCAGTTGGGTTTGTGTTCATTTACGTGCAAATATACTTAGGAAAGGTAGGAATCGATTTCGTCTTCGTCCCCCTCGCCAGATACCTGTGTAGTTAAAATAAATAATAGAAAAAAAATATCAACAACTAAATATATATATATATATTTTTTTTCCTTTCTCTTTACGTGTTACACGTAAAGAGAAAGGAAAAAAAATATATAATCAATTTGTTAACTTTCCACACTTTCAAGCGTCCTACGAGGCTGGCATCCCACTCTCACCCTTTCACTGTAGAAACTTTTAAATGTAGCCATCTCTTCTATTCCAATAGCTTCATGCCTCGCTCCTTTCGCCTGTGGAACACCCTTCCCTATTACTGTTTCCCTGAGAGCTATAATCTCCAACTATTCAAATGTAATGTCAGTCGACATCTCTAGTTACCTTGATCTATCTACTATCCTTCTCCTCATCCTTTCTTTTATCACTCCTATCTGCTCTCGCTCCAAATCTTCTGCAACCCCCTGCATCCTAGTGGCTTCACGCCTTGCTTGGGGCGTAATGCTTAAAAAAAACAACAAAAAAAAAACTACATTATACAATGAAAATTTGGAAGCTCATACCTATTTAATAATTCTCCGGTGACACACACGCACACGCGTGCGCTCTCTCTCTCTTTCTCTCCCTGTTCCTCTCTCTCGCATGTATGTGTGTATGTGAGTTCATATGTGTGAAGTATGTGCGTGAGAGGGATGTAGAGAGAATGGGAAAACGAAATTTTTATGCATTTTTCACATGCATGTCAATACGATCCACTCAAAATCTCCAACTGGGAGATAAATGTGTTAAATAAAAACTGTTTGGTTTTACTAGAAGTGTATAAAACATATGCAGAAAAACATATGTGCGTGTATTTACATAAAATGGACATCTCACGATTTATTATCCAGTCACGTACAAGTTACATTTCAAGTTGCTGGCTTTTCGTAACGATTCCTAAAAAGACATTAACGAAAACTTACTGCCGCTGTCGAAGTTGGCTGACGTTAAGAGATTGAGATTTTTCCTAATTCCATTATGTGCTTTTGCTTCTTTAATTTTGGGGCCTTTTTACCGAAAACGTTTTTAGAAAATATATTCCGCTCCTATTAAAGAAGAAAAAGTGCAGGTTATGAGGATATGTAGAATAGATAACGGTTTTCCTCTGGCTCGAAAAGCTTAAGATTGTAGAGATTGAGGAATCATCGTCTGGCGAACTGTTTCACGGTCATGGTTCTAGGGAAAAAATGAGTGGTTGCTTGGTTGGTTTTGTTTAGCTGTCTATCAACTCTTTGCCAGTTATTTAATACGAGAATATAAATATTTTGTAAGCAATTTTATTTTGTTTTTGAGATAATGGTTTTAGTGATACAAGTTTTACTAATTAAGGAGGAAAAAGAATACAGTGGGCCGAAAATGGGAACAACAGAAAGCTCTTAGAGAAAATGGAAACAAAAAGAACACTTATACTTAGCATTAGGTTCCACCTCGAGGTGGTGTAATGGTTAGCAAGCTTGTCTCTCTAGAACAGTTACGACTGAGTAGTGAGTTCGATCCTCACTGGGTGCTCCTTACTTTCGGCCTCATGCCACATCAATATCTACGCTTGGAAAACCACTTTACTTAGCATCAGGGTTTGACTGATTGATTTATTTTCTACGGTTTGTCAAATGTATGAATGTTATTTAAAACCAAAAAAATATATTGAGATTGTAAGAATTTGTTATAATAATCATTTAGTGATGCAAGTTTTACTATTTAACCCATAGCTGGGGAGAAAAATGAATATTGGTTTATCAGTACTTTTAAATATGAGAACGTTCATGAAATTCAGCAGATGGTTGAAAGTTAAGTCAAAATATATGGAGGACACAAAGGGACATAATTCAAAGTCTGGTAAGACAAAAGTAAGCGAGTAATATTCAGGAAACAAATATATATATATATATATATATATATATATATATATATATATATTGTAAAAAATGAATATTGTTTAAATTGTGATCAAATTGTTATGGTTTTGGAAAAAGTGGTTTCATACTTTTCCCAAGGGTATTCGCAAGTAAATAAATATAACGAGCCTCTATGGAATATGAACTCGTCTCTTCACTTAACAATTCTGTTATATCCATTACAACACCCATACATCCACCTGGAATTCCCGACTGGCCACCTACCTAGGTACTGACCAGGTTTGACGGTGTGTAATGTTAGTGATCGTAGGGGAACCGGTGTTTAAATGTCATATGGCCGTAAGCCTAAAATGAGTGGGATACAAAGGGAATAAGCGGGATTCGAACCTGTCTACGTGGCATAAACTGTAAGCGTCAGAACTTGTGGAATTAAGTAATGCAGCTAATCTGAACATTGTCGATGGAAATAGCGATGGATTAGCGTTAGGTATACACCGTTTCATCCGTGTAAAACTGGCTGTTGGATTCATCACCCACAAGGCAGCGTAAGTGTTTTTAAACTCTGTCAAACTAGAAAGAGAGGATTGGGAAACTCCAACGAAAGTATAGCAGCAATAAATCTTGAAAAAATGGATTTAGATTCAATAAAGCAAAAATAAAGAATTCCCAACTAAACTAGAGTCCAATAAACCGTTTAATTAATCTGTTATATTTTTTTAGACGTTCAATGGTATTTGTGATTCATTAATTACTCTTAGAGTTATATAAATCGCTTTTTGATCAATATCTTTTCATATTGAAACTTTTATGTATTTAATATAACAGTGAAATGGAATTATCTCGTGATGGATTTAAAAAAAAAATCACTATTACAACGGAATGCAGATTTTATCACAGTTACAATAAGTTTGTCTTTGTAATTTATAATTGAAGAAGATCTTAGAAAAGGTCGAAAGTACTTGGGTTGAAAAAAACTACGATGCCTTCCGTGACTGATTTCATCTCAACATCAAGAAAATGATTAGAAGGATCTATAAAAAATAAGCCAACAGAACATGTCTATGTTATTCAATGAAACATGTTTGAATGAAGATAAGCTGCTTAAATATATATATATATATATATATGCACACATTATGAAATGGACAAAGTCCAACAATTATTTTTAATATTCGTCCTCCGACAGGATTCGAACGTGTATCCTATACGGAACCGTCATATAGCCTGACGTGCCCTTTTAACCGATTTGGCCACAGAGCAAGGTCGGATTTACTGCTTTTAAACTTCAATCATCCATGAATCTCTCACGTACATTCATAACTGCTCATGGCGTATCAAATGTAAACAAATGACGTCACACATTATGAAATGTACAAAGTCCGACAATTATTTTAGGACATTATTTTATGTTTATACATTCTTTTTATAGATACAAATATTTAAGTAAATGCCCTGTTTATAATAAACAGTATTAAACAACATTTACCGGCCTGAATGTCCGAGAAATTTTCATAGACAATATTCGTCCTCCGACAGGATTCGAACCTGTATCCTCTACGGAACCGTCATATAGCCTCACGATTTTAACCGATTCGGCTACAGAGCATCCTCCACCAACTGTGACAATCGAACCCGGACCGTTACGATACCACGCAAGCTTCATACCATTCGGCCAGTGGACCAAAGCGACGAAAAGGAAACTAAGTTACTTGACCCAATACTGTGTGCATGCGTTCGTGGGTATATGTGTGCGTGTGAAGCTAGGTTTATGTATATTTATCAATAAAAGCAGATTGATGAAAATATGAATTTTAAATACATCCCAAGAAATAAAGCCTGTATCATTCACTGAATAGACATCAATTGTTGCATAAGGAAATGTGTTAATGGAAATTACACTACCCCCAACCAACTACGCCTGGGATAAATGCAAAGCGGTAATTTAATAAAGAAAATAGTGTGTATAATTCCACTTTTATTTTTGGAAGGTGTCCTGAAAAATTCTAGGCTTGAATTTCTTCTAGGAAATTATTTACGATTATTTATTGGTTGTCGAGAAAACCTCTCAGGATCCTTGAAAAACATTCCGTTTTATATTTGTTTATATCTTCAAAGTATTTAATTTTGCGCTTTGATGAAAATGTCTTTAACTTTATTCCTGTATACGCTAACTCGTTCATAAAAAAAAACTGTTAAACAGAATGAAATAATTAGATTCAGTACAGCAATTATTTAAAGAGACCACAAATGTTTTTTTTCATAAACGTCGACTATACGCGGAATCAGCTTTCCTTTTCAATTCTAAATATACAGATATTTACTACATGTGGTTCTGCTGGGGATGAATTATAAGAATGCATGGTTGTCAGCAAAAGGGACAACCCAAGTTGCCAGCTACATGTTGGGGATGTGAAAATCAAGAAAATGTGGAATTTAAACTATCTGAATAACAGGCAGTAGAAAGTATGATATAGAAATTAGAAGTTGATTGATCGATTTCCTTTTAAGTCTTATCAACCCTTTGTCTGTTATTTAAAGCGGAATCGTATTTTGGCTTCTAAGAAGAATTGTTTTAACCGTTTTTTGAGAATAAAAATGATTTTTTCAAATACAAGTCCTACCACTGAAGCTATAACTGAGGTGGGGGTGGAGGATTCATATCTTTGTCAAAGCTATTTGAGCTTAACACGCAAATTGAAACATAGTCGCCATTAAATAATGTCCAACGTAAGATTTTTGGTTGGTTAATTATTAAGACATATTTTGTTAGTTAATTTAATTTTGATTTGTGTATGAGACCCCCAGTGAGGATCAACCTCAATACTCCGTAAAATTCATTACCTAATGCCGAGTCACCTAAAAAGATGGCTTATAGTCATAGAAAGCAGGGAAAAGATAGTGTGAACTTCAAAGATTTTACATGTCAACAACTTTTGGTTAATTTAATGTTGAATTTTGTATAGGACATTCAGTGCGGAACAGTCTTACTAATCAACAGTAACGACCATTGAAATAGCATTGCTAAACGTTATCTTACGCAGACCAAAGGCTGTGTCGATTGGTTGGGTTTGAGAAGCAACAAATGAAAATAAGCCGGCTAAAATAGACAATATATACCCAAAATACTTACATCAATGTAAACGGATTTGCTGTGTGACTTCCATATATATTAAGATATAATATAATATATTATATATATATATATATATATATATTATATTATTTATTAATTATATATTATATATATACATATTTATAATATATATATTATATAAATATTATATATTTATATATATATATATATTTTATATATATATATGTATTATATATTTATATATACATTATATATATATATATATATATATATATATATATATATATATATATATATATATATATATACTAAGAAAGCTTGCTAAAACAAAAAAGGATATATTTTTTTATTTACATTATTTAAATTGTTAACAAGAGTCGGAAGAATTTAAATAATGTAAATAATAAATATCTCGTTTCTTGTTTTAACAAGCTTTCATAGTGTATATATATATATATATATATATATATATATATATATATATATATATATATATATATATATTTAT
Source organism: Acanthosepion lycidas (assembly GCA_963932145.1). Lineage (NCBI taxonomy): Eukaryota > Metazoa > Mollusca > Cephalopoda > Sepiida > Sepiidae > Acanthosepion > Acanthosepion lycidas. The sequence goes on along the minus strand of OZ010580.1, from coordinate 77,075,979 downwards.
TATTTACATTATTGATTTACAAGCTTTTCTTAGTTTATACACACACACACACATATATATATATATATATATATATATATATATTTACTAAGAAATTTTCCGAATGTTGTTCTCATCTTTATATATATATATATATATATATATATATATATATATATATATATAGATAGATAGATAGATAGATAGATACGTTTTGATTTTTTATTTATCTGGCAGATTTTTATCACTATTTACATAATTCGGACGTTTCGGCCGCTGGTCTTCTTCATTGGAATTTCGAACCGAATTGTTTAATTAGCCGGCCAAACACAGACATGAATACATTAGGAGAACCAGTAAGAGAGCTAGAGAAAATCAATAATAACAATAAATTGTAATATTAGCACTGATTAAAAAAAAAAAGTAACATTGGTTGATGAGTCCCGAACATCCAAGAACACAAAGATTAACTTGAACCAAAGAATTGTGAGCTCAATAAGTGGTAATGGCAGAGTGGAACAAAAACTTAGTTTCGTTTGTTTCATGACATATCAAACTCAATGGGTTATTTAATGCCGACAAAATGTTTACTGCTGGTAATATTACTCTTTTTTCAAAAATGTATTGGTGGTAATATTTTTTCCTTCAAAAATATATTCCTGGTAATATTTTTGTTTTCAAAAATGTATTGCTGGTAATAATGTATTGCTAGTGTGACACCATTTAGGGTTGCTAGAAAGAAAGAAGAAAAAGAAAAGGCGAGAATTAAATTTAAGTGATAAGAAGCCATCACGAACAGGACACTAAGCGATGTTATTTTTCTAACAAAGAAAAGTGGTGAAATTTTATTCTCATTGTCGAGAAAGTAAAATACTGGATTTAATCTCATTTATGTTACGGGGCGGAGAATAAGATATAGCCAATCTGCCCATGGCAATGGTGAAAATTCCACGCTGGTCAAATGGCCTGCGAGACAGAATTCTAAAGAGATAAAAATTAATTAAGCACGCACTGACCGAAAAAACAAAATGCCCTCGCGATCTCCCGCAGGGTGCTGGGAGATCAAAATTAATTAGGTCAAGTTTGACCGAAACCAAAATGTCCATGGAATCACCTCCATGTCATTCGGAAAAAAACACCTGTTTATTGTCAGGACTGGCTATGATAGCGAAATTATTTTATCAGAACAGTTAATTAGCAACAGAATGTAAATACGTCCAATTGACCACCCACTTGTTTGGCGAAGGCCCCGGGTGATAAAGTCCAAGTGACATTTGACTAAGATAAGAGCATAAGGTTTGTTGTCGGGCAGAAGGAAAAAAAGAGAAAGAAAAGAAAAAGAAAAAAAGAAAAAGGAAGATAATTTTTTTTTTTTTTTTTGAGCAAGATTTTTTAAACCGAGGCTAGTCTGGCGACACCCACGCCGCTGAGCGACCATTGGCTGAATGGTGGCATGAGCGTTAGGCGGAGGTAATCATGTGAAGAAGGAGGGGAGGCCTGTTGCGCCCTCCTTAAGGGATAGGTTTGAGATTCCACTGTGAGAGAGAGGGGAAACCCGTTGACACCCTCTGAGGGTATGGTGAGATACCAATATGAGAACAGAAGAAGGTGGGAAGACGAAAGACTTCCAAAAATGGAATAATATTTTCCTGACCGAAAGCAAAGAAGTGGATTGTGGATTTAGAATTATCAAGGAACCTCAAACCCCGACAAGCCCACCCCGGTTTTGGTCGGCGTCCATATAAGCAGAGTCGCAGCGAGTGAAAAGCAGTACCAGTTCGAGTTCCAGTTGAGAGGCAGTTGAGTGAAGTTCGCAGTTAGAGTTGCACCCGCCTCGCAGATAGCTGACTTGAAAGATTCCAGGCATCACGACCTCAACTTCTAGCCAAGAACAATTTATTTTTGAAGAACGACTTAGACTCATTCCACCAAAACAAGTTTTACGAATATCACCTGAAGATAAACCAAGAACCAGTTTCTTAAAGAACAAACAAATTAAGATGTTAAGACTCGCCTAACAAACACAAAGTGTCACGAATCCATATAGCGGGTTGGGAAGAAGACGCAGTCCTGTATTCAGCAACCAGATATAAAATATTGTTGTCCTTTTTTTTTAACACATTTGAACTTTTCGAGTTATTATTTTATTTTATTTTACATATACTTGTGCGGTGTTACCCTTGATCGAACTCGGCTTGCATTACGGCCCGGCGACTGATTGATTTCGTCTGCCTAAGATCAAATCACAACGTGGGTAGGTTAGACTGGAAATCAAAACAGTTACTTCGGTAACCAGACGTTGGAGACGAGCTGGGAACGACAAAGCTGATACCGAATCTAACCAGATTCCCATCCGAATCACCAAAAGGTTAGAACGTCACATTTGGTGCCGCGACCAATACCAAGCCAGTTGGTCGTCACAGGACAGGATAGCACGACGGACGCAGCCAGGCAGACGTCACATTTGGCACAGCGACACCAGGGGGGACGTCACACTAGTAATAATTTTTTACAAAGTATTTCTTGTATTAAAACCTATATTTCCACTTTCATAGTGTTTTGATCTAGGTTTGGAGGTTAGCTATTTACCCATAACTGGGACCACAACAGGTGCTACAATCCTTGGTCAGGCTGGACCTGGGCACACCAGCAATTGAGATGTGGTTCCACTCTCCTCAGAACCTCCTGATCAGAAGCGTTACTGTTGGGCGTAGTTTATGGTCTTACCCAGGACGCTGATGTAGTCTATTGTCTTAGCCAGGACGTACAAAATTTCGAGGTTGTGTTACTAAAGGGAATTAACAGAAACGGAGATATCCAAAAATGGCATGGCATGTGGAACTAGAACAATTCACCCCTGTAGACTAAATAATGGTTTTCGTTCGAAATTCCAAATTATATCACCCGAAGAAGACCGGAGTGTACAACGGCCGAAATGTCATGAATATGCCAATAAAGATGAAGACAATAGTTTGAATTATGTATATAGTTACGAATAGTTACAATACCTCATATTAAAGATATAGACAGATTTTTATCACTATAAACGTTATTATTAGTGGGTACCCTTATTTGAGTAGACGATACGTTTATTTATTAAAAATTATATCTATTTACTTTTGTCTACCGTACTAAATAAATTGAGAAGTCTTATTAAAGAAAATATGTGCTTTCTGGCAGATTTCGTACAGGGTAGATGGAACCATCGTAAGATGAATCAAACAAACCAACCATGAAATTACAGTAGGTTAACGCGCTTAAAGAGAGGATCAATTTTTGCAAATAAAATACTTAATAATAAAGAAAAGATTTCAGTTACATCGCCAGAACAGTATAATATGAACATTTTACATTAAATCCAGCCTCTAACTATATCTACGGCTACGGAATTATTGATACAATGTAATATATTTACATATATATATATTTAAATAAGTTTTTCATGGTACAGAATTTAATAATAGATAGGAAAAGACAATATTTATAAGGCATTTTTAAAAGCAAAAGCTGAAATAAAAACAATCGGTTTCGTCCCAGGACTTATCAAGTTTATTTATTCTGGGAATTTAAAAAGCGTGTAAATTAATTTTTAATTAACGAATGTAATCGAATGGGGGAAAAAAATACGAATTTCAAGAAACTAGAGTCCAATAATATTCAGACCCAGCAAGCATTCCCTCTGTTTACAAAGGGAATGCTCACGAGATCTGATATACAAGGACTCTAGAACCTTGAGGTGAAGTGTGGAGTGGGACCTCGATATAATTATAAATCGGTCACCACTAAAATTTTCCACACATTTCCTTCTATTTATTAAATGTTCAGCAGTAGCAGAACCAGAACTGTTAATCATATATATATATATATATATATATATATATATATATATATGTGTGTGTGTGTGTGTGTGTGTGTGTGTGTGTGTGTATGTGTGTGTGTGTGTGTCTTTATGTGTCTATTTTAACTTACGACATTTTCTCTTGAGCGCACATCACATCATTTTAATATTTACTGTCTCTCTTACCGAAATATTTTGCTCCATATTCCCACTTGTCTTTCTCGTCTCATTTAGCAATCATTTGAAATATTTAAATGCTTAACTTTTAAATTATTTCATATTTTTCTCGGCGTTTTTGATAGATGTCTGAGATGATAATTTTTTTTTTTAATTTTAAAAATTTACGACAATTTGTTTTATATAAAAACAATTTCTCCGAGTTTTGATAACGAAAAACGCAATTTTGAAAAAATATATCTTCAAGAAATTAACAGACATTCCTTAGAAACTATATTTAAATTTCTTTCAATGGAAGTCTATTAAAATGGGATAGGATTCCACAGTTGTCACGCACATAGGTTTTGGAATTAACGTCAGACATCATCTCTTGGGAAAAAATTCTTTCATAAAATGTTTGTTAATCTATTTGCATGACAAAAATATCACAGCAATGAATTAATAGTGAAAACGAATAAATGACAGTTTTATCTGATAATAGACACATTTTTTTAATATAGACATAGTGTTTTAATAACTTAGTTGTTTGTTCTCACAAGTGCCAATTTTAAGCGGTTTCATTTGCGATATGTATTTGCACATCCACTCTATCCGTTAGCTAGAAGTTGAATGCTGAGAACTAGATTACGAATCTCTGTATATATATATATATATATATATATATATATATATATATATATATATATATATATATATATATATTTCTATGAAAATTTCTCGGACATTCAGCCTGGTAAATGTTATTTAATACTGTTTATTAAAAACGGAGCATTTACTTAAATACTTGTATCTATAAAAAGAACGTTAAACATAAAAAATGTCTTTAATATATATATATATATATATATATATATATATATATATATATATTGCATCGGGGGGCAGCAGATCATTATTCGAACATGTATTGTTAAATATAACAGATAAGGAATGTCTATTATGTTTGATCATGAGCCGTGCTAAACTTCGTATGGTTGCTTTAATTTCGGGAGGAATTAAAGACAAAAACTGTACAACATTTGGATATTTTTTATTATGCTGTTCCTTGATCTAAACTTTCGGCTCACATGAGCCATCTTCAGGGTGGTTATACGGACATTTTAACAAAGATATTCACCATCAAAGATGATATTCTCTTATGCTGACTTAGAATATTGCTATGCGGCGATAACGGTTGCGGAATAGCAGACGCAGGTCGTAAATTCATGATGCGCGTCTGTGACGTCGTACCACGTGAGGGACAGAAATATTAACAACAGAACGTTATGTCTAGATGCAATGTAATGTGTTGTGACTAGTTTGAAATGTAATTTTGTTGAGTGTGGGTTGTTTTATTTTAATGTAGATAACCTCCATTATCTGAAGATGGCTCATGTGAGCCGAAAGCATAGATCAAAGAAACAGCATAATAAAAAAAAATATCCAAATGTTTTTGTCTTTAATTTCTCCCGAAATTAAAGCAAATATACGAAGTTTAGAACGGCTCATTATCAAGCATAATAGACACCCGTTTGATATATTTAACAATATGTTAGAATATATATATATATATATATATATATATATATATGTAAATATACATGCATGTATGTATGTGTGTTTGAATTTGTATATACATATATATTTGCCTACACACCAGCGGTACTCTGGTGGCAGCCACCAGCGATGCTCTGGTGGAAGCCACCGGTGGGCCACTATCCGTCCGCCAGTAGTAACATTGCCGAGACGAAAACGTCGGCAGTCCGACAGTGAGCCAACAGCGTAAATGCTAGTGGCATGTCACCCAGTGGCAGATTGGTGGCTTACGTGTAGGGATTGCTGCAGAACATAAAAATAGATCTTTATTGTCCGAATCGGGGCCATTCGGTAGCTTGAGAGAGAATCACTGAGGTTACGATTGCGCTCACAGGAATTGATGGAGACAAATCTTCGGTGAAACTATAGCCAGAATTTCTGCCAGGCCGAGAATTGGATTGGTTTTATAACATTTGAACAACCGCGCAACTTCACGTGACTATCCTTCTTCCGATAACTTCTTGTGGCCACACCTCTTCAGGCATGAACCCACGCAAGCACGCATTTCTTTTCGTTCAGGACTCCTGTGTGTCCTTTTTTTTTTAGCAGCCGGATACATTTCCTGTTCATGGTATCATACATTTCGATTTTCTCACAGTCTCTGATGCAGCGGAAATAAAATTAAAGGTCTTCCTAAAACGATATCCAACATATTAACCAAACAATAACGTCATATGTAACGCGACATTCTTTGGAGGATCACTTCGAGAAATGATCAACATTATTTTCCCTCTTCACGATGGATATTTAAAAATTGCGAAAATATACTTGAGATTAATAAATCTAATTTTTTTCTGGTGCCTATATTTCGATAAAAAGTGATCAATTTTTAGTTCGCTAGTGAGTTTGTCAGTTAAACTTTGACCAGAGAAGAGCGGATCATTCGTTTGTTACACAAAATTGAAATTTTTGGACCTTAATTAATTATTTACATTTTTCTCATATTTATTCGCGTATATTATGTTACAAAAATGCTTAGCGATATTGACACATAAAAAAAAAACAACAGATATTAGCATTAGTATTAAGAAAATTCACTGCTTACCAGCTTCCAGCTGCTACCATTTAAACATATTTAAACATTTAAATATATATGTTTGTGTGCGTGTGTGCACGCGCGTATGTCCATATGTGCGTGCATGTATTATCTGCCAGTCTCAAAAGAATGAATCTGGGGTCGAAAAGTTATTGAGTGTCCTATCCAAGGCGCATTCATGGGCAGGCCAGGCCTAAGCATTTGTTCAAGGGAAATTTAGAGGCCAAGACAACTTGACACCGCCTTTGTCATAGGAGTTGCCAAGTTATGTTCAGTATATATATATATATATATATATATATATATATATATATATATATATATATATATATAATTTTTAATATAGGAGAACAATGTCAGGAAAAACAATGACAAAGTGTCAAACATTTTTCTTATGACGCATTTCATCCATTTCTTTATCAGATAAAGTAATGTTTACAGCGATGCAAATCTGACCCGAAATATTAATCGCACATTAGTTGCCACGGTTTCTTTCGAATATCTTGATTGTAAACTCTTTCTCCGTACAATTCGCACGCACTGATAAATTTCATAAGATTTGGATGGCATCTCCAATCTCCCTCTCTCTTTCACTCTCTCTCTCTCTCTCTTTCTCTCTCTCTCTCTCTCTCTCTATATATATATATATATATATATATATATATATATGAGATGTCTGTCTTGAACGTGTTCTTCCTGATTATGTAGAGATTAGAATGGCCGCCTTATGTATAGTTAGAAAGAAAATGGTTACATTCTTCAAGAGAAAAATAGGTTTTGAAATCATTTAATACACACACACACACATATATATATATATATATATATATATATATATATATATATATATATATCGTTTCAACTATTCTAAGTAATGCAGTAGCAATTAAAATGGATAGCATATATAACTTACTAATATTCCACACTACTTGAAATAAAAGGTTAGGAAGAAAACCTCGACCAATCCTGGGAAGAGAGTCAGGATCTACTGGACTCGAGAAAGCTATTTTTCTGAAAAAATGTTTTAAGAGAATCGAAATCAATACTGGCTGCTCGGTGAATGAATGCCGAAATGTTTTCTTGTATGGAAACGGGTCTAACATATATATATATATATATATATATATATATATATATATATATATCTGTAGTCCTTCCTGCCCGGGACAGACTTTAATGTCTAAATAATTGTTTAAAGGAGGACATGTTTGATATCTTGTTCATTGTGATCGCAGAGATACAGACCAGACTTACAGAATTTCTTATCTGCCGTACATATTTATATTTGAATACGTTAACTACAAATATTAAATATTTTGGTATATTAATAATACATAGGAGCTTGTTCGACTTGAAGAGGAGACGGTCATTTTATGAGATTACCGATAAAAGCCAATTGCTTCTGCAAGGAAAATTGAATAATGAACTTTGGGACCAGATTACATCAGTATATTTATTCGTCTTTGTTGTTTACAATGCAAAAATAAATCGGCGTGAATGGAAAACGGGATGATTGTCTTGCTTCCATTTTTCCAATAGGGATGTCCGACGTATATTTAGTATTCAAAATCCCAGAGTCAGTTAAAAACAAATGGCGTCCGTGCGAAGGAGACAAAAGGTAAACCACAGATGATAAGATAAATCAGAACGGCAATATGGATGCATCTGACATTGATTTATCTAACAGCCAGAACTACTGCCGGTTGAAAATTATAGAACCTTAATCTGATAACAATTTGTCAAGAAAACAGGTTCCTCGGGTCTAGTGCTTGTTATTGCGCGTTTCAAGTATTGATGGTGTTTTCTTTGCTAACCTTTTACTTGAAGTAGTATGAACTACCAACATCTTGATTATGTCATTATTTTCTCTTCAAGTTCCATGTGCTATCCATTTTAATTGTTTCTGCTGTTGGTAGTCCTCAAATAATGCCGTACACTTCTCTGTGAATTTGTAGCGGAACTTTACAATGTTCAAAAACGGATGATCTTTGCCAAAACATCACCATTAATCTTACAGAGCGAGTTTATGCAGCTGACAGTTTAGATGTTACTGAATTGGTCATTCCTTCATTATATATATATATATATATATATATATATATATATATATATATATATATATATATATATTACTTACGTTAGTTGTACGAAAATTGGGAGTAACTCTATACTGTATATAGAGTTAACGTTTAAAATTATTATAATTTAATATTGAGATATAAATGCAAAAATAGTGTGTGGGTAGTCGGAGGGTTCGGGGTAGTACGCACCGGCCCTATATATATATATATATATATATATATATATATATATATATATACACACACACTAAATGCGAATGTCAGTGTGTCACACTTTTCAACTTTACGCCGAGATGCCATAGTCCAACATATTATACCATTTTGGAATCAGAATGACTCTGTGAATAAATTAAAAACATTCCGGCCAGGATCCGGACCCGCAATCCGGAAATTTTAGATTCCCACATTTTCATTACTGCGATTGTTCACGCATATTTTATTCTACGTGATTTTTTGCGATGACTTTTTTGTACAATAATAATTTTTATAATTTAGAAACAAATTTGAAAATAATCGAAATTAACTCCGAAATGCAGCGAAAGTCACCCATGAAATAAAAATAATTGTTTGTACAGAAATTAAGGACCTACGCACATCACATTGTCTTTAAATAAATTTTAAAATGTAAGCCTTAAATATTATTGCAATAATTAAATGCAGTGATCAATTTGCAGTTCTTCTGTAGTTTATTGTTGCCTATCGTATCTAACCCTCCCTCCCCGTTGTGATGAAGGCCCAATCAAGACTTAAAAGTCGCCCTTTCACTAGTACATTATATATATATATATATATATATATATATATATATATATATATATATATTATATATATATTATATATATATATATATATATATATGAAATTTTTATAATCTTTCTCTTTAAACAATTCTTCTATAGAATAGAATTCTCAAATCCAATAGCTGTTATCGCCCTTTTCAGTAACCTTTCATATGAAGTAGTCTTAAAGATTTATCGCAAAAAATCACGTAGAAAAAAATATGCGTAAACAATGGCAGTAATAGAAATATGGGTATCCAAAATTTCAGGATTGCGGGTTCGGATCCTGTCCGGAAGGTTTTTAATTTACTCACAGAGTCATTCTGAAGTAGTCTGAAATATCAACATCTTGATTTTTTTGTATTATTTACTTTTCGAGTTACATGTGATATCCATTTTAGTTGCTGCTGTTAAAATTTCTCAAATAATTTGGTTTCTGTCGACTGGTACAATTCTTTGTTTGTGCTCCTGTACCCCCAGTCAGCAATGTAAAAAGAATATCCTTCACTAAGACTGAGAGGTTTATCTTACTAAAAGCAATTAAAAATACAGTGTAACCCGGATATAAGAGAGTTGTCGGGACCGGAGACGAGGTCTCTTATATCCGGGTTTCTTTTATATCCGGGTTTGGTCTATTTTGTTTAGGTAAGTATGGCTCTAATTTGGGACCAGAGAAAATATCTCTTATATCGGGTTTCTCTTATATCCGGATCTCTTATATCCGGGTTACACTGTATTTACCTGGCACAGGGATCCGTCCCTCTGCTGGTAGTACCACGGCTATGACTAGCTTGGACCGGCTCTGACCAGCTATGACCAGCTCTGACTAGCTTAGACCAGCTCTGACGAGCTTGGACAAGCTAAGACCAGCTAGGGTCCCCACGTTAAAAAATAACCTTGACATGTCACAACCTGACTCAGTAGGGGGTCAAGTATTAGGTTGGTGCAAAAATAATGTCGTTTTCTCACATATGTTAGCAATTAAAAAGTGATAAATTAAGTAGTAATCAAAATTATGTTGGTCATGTTAAACATGCCTCTGTTAAGGTTAATAATGAGTATAAATGTTGCTTGGATGATAATTCAAAGAGAGTGATTATTGAATAGGACAAGAAGTGTCTTGTTAATTTTACCACCTTCAAAACGAAAGAGCACTCTTTAACTCATCTGAAAGAATCCTTTTATACCTTCCTAATCTTGAGTATGACGATAAACTACAACCGCCAAGAAAAGAGATTAGATCTTTTGAATTGTTGTTCTTCAAAATTTCATCCTCATTAAATGACCCATAAGCAGCTGATATGCTGTTAAAAAGACAAGTCAATCAATCACGAAAACGAGTGGAAAGCTCATAAGAAAACTTACCGTAAATGTCGAAGTAGGTCTTTTACATTTGAATATCTCAGGCCATTTTGTGTAGCTGTCTAAAACTACTAGATAATATGAACCATTTAATGGTCCCGCAAAATCTGTGTAGTCGGGACAATGGCCTATCCATTTGGAGCCAAGATTGAAATTTCATTGTTGGGGGATTTTGCTGCAAGAGCACAATCTCTGTAGGTTTTCACTACTTTTTCAATATCCTGGTCCATCCAAAGCCAATATGTATAAATTCTCAGTGATTTCATAAGCGATATTGCCGGGTGACTTAAATGAAATTCCTTGAAAATTATTTTTGATGAGAAAAAGCCATTACTACCCTACCCGCGTACATTAGTACTTCGTCACATATTGAGAATGGTGTATTTTCAGGATTTATTAAAAAAAATTTTCCTTTAGTTTTCCTTGTTTTGTTTTTTCATTTTTATAAGGAAATCATGTTTTCAGTTTTGTCCAATGCCTCGAGTAATTCTCCTACTGTATTTCATAGTTCATCTTTTAAGGCTGCTAACACTGTTTCTTCTAGCGGTTCAGATAAAAACTTGAAATCAACCTAGACAATCCGCATGCCCTAGTTTCTTTGATGGTACAAACTCAGTTATATAATAATACTTCAATAATATAGTCCCCTAGCGCTGTAATCTGTTGGCTGTATTTGTAGAGATACCTTTCTTCGATCCTTATATCTACAACAGAGGGCGGTAGTCTGTCTGTAACAAAAACTTTCATGAATAAATTTATGAAATATTTAAGACAAAATATTATTGCTAAACTTTCTTTCTCTATCTGGCTGTAATTTTTTCTGTCGATAGTAAAGATCTTGAAGCATACGCCACTGGTTATTTACTACCATCTTCAAATGTGTGAAGAATTACTGTCCCAATGCAATATCCACTGGCGTCTGACACAACAATAATCTCAATTTTTGGATCATAATGTGTTAATAAGTCGGAGGTCAGGATATTTTTTTATTTTATCAAAGGCATTCTGGCATTTAACAGAGCATTTCCAATTTACTCCTTTGTTTTAGTAAATTGTTTAAAACGGTACTCTTAAGTTGTGCATATTTGCTATATACACGCACGCCATAATAAATTCTGAGCCCTGAAAAAGCTTGTAGTGTAGTCACATTATTTTCAGTTGGCATGACTTTTATTGCCTTTGCCTTTGTGTGCTAACAGTTTAGATATTACTGAATTGGTTATTCTTTCATTATATATATATATATATATATATATATATATATATATATATATATATACACATATACACACACACACATATATATATATATATTTATATATATGTATGTGTGTGTATATATATATATATATATACACACATACATATATATATATATATATATATATATATATATATATATATATATATATATATGTATATATATATATTACTTACGTTAGTTGTACAAAAATTGGGAGTAACTCTATACTGTATATCATTACCCCCAAAGATAATTCAGTAACTAGGTAGGCAATGACTGACCACTACTTTAAGTTTCACGTGTTTGCACACAATCTTCAGGTAGCCAGTAACTTGCAGTAATAAGATTACCTTTTATACCACCGGACGAGTACAATTTGACAAGCAAACCAAACTCGCACAGTGGTCTTCCATTTTCTTCAATAATTTGTTCTAGGTACCTTATCTGGGACATAAAAAAATTAACACTTCTCGGGGGCTAAGTTTGAAATCGTATTCTTTTATCCTTTCAAATACTTTTTTTATGTGCTCAAAATGTCACTTTTGATTTCCACTCTTTATCAACACATCATCGATGTATACAATGGCAAAATCAGCCAGCATCGTGTCTATAATTTGTTGAAAAGGCTAGATGCGACCTTCACTCCAAACGGAAGTCCATTAAATTCATACAATCCCTTGTATTTATTAATAGTCAACAATTTGGAGCATTCTACTTGTATCTGGAGATGCGCATTTGATAGATTCAGCTTTGAAAAAAAAAAATTCTACTATTTAATTTTACAAAAAATTCTTCAGGTGCTGGTAATGGGTAGGTGTGTACTTGCAGACAATTATTTAAGCCAGTTGAAAAATCTTCGCAAAAGAGTATTTTGTCATTTTTCTTTTTTTGTGCATATGCTGTCGGAGCCGTCTACTCTGAATATTCAGCTTTTGAGAGGACACCCAATTTTTCTAATCACTCAGCAGCTGTGAACGACACATTTTTGGGGGGCATGAAAATAGGCTTCACATTTTCCTTGACGTCATTTGTGCATCTTCCAAGTGTATCTATAAATATTTCAGGAAACTTATATTTCAGGTGCTTCATTAGTTTTTCTAACAGCCTATTTTTCCTAGTGGTGAGGGGACATCAATTTTATTACAAAAAGAATTTACGGGTAGATTCCATGAATCGAATGAAACAATCCAATCTGTTCCAAATAGATTGAAAGCGTTTTGCAGCACAAGAAGTTTTGATTTTAAAGTCTTTCCAGTAAATGAAATATTACGTGTAAATTCGTCTTTAAAACTGAATTTTTTTCCTGACATTCCATGGGCCAACTTATTCGTTTGCTTCAATAATGGTTTTCCAATTTTGTTCTCCATGTTTCTTTCTTAACGGTCGAAATATCACTTCCGGCGTCAAGTTGGAGTTTAATTTTTTCAATATTAATTTTTACGTACACAAATTTACGTTTCTGGTCCTCCTCAATATCTCTTCTCCGTAACGCTATATCTATGTTGCTTCTTGAGTTCGAAATTTTAAAAAATCTTTCCCATTTGGTTTTTCAGTGGTTACTTTTATATCCTCTATTTCCACAAAAAAAAACTTTTATTAAGGAAAAAACATTCACATTTGAAATGTAATTCACCACAACCAAAATATGGATTTTGTTTCGAACAATCTTTTTCTATATTCTGCTGTCGAATTTTAGGACGAACAGCATTTAATATCTGTCTATATTTCTGAGATGAGATATTATGTACACTATTTACATTATTCGGCCTATTGTCCTCATCTTTGTTGCCATATTTATCACAACGTTTCAGCCGTTACACGCTCCGGCCTTCTTCAGGTTGCTGGAGTATCGAACTGAACCCTTTATTTCTCTCGCTGGGTAGACTGTTCTAGTTCATCATGCCACGTCTAATGGATGTCAGTTATCAGCTATCTCCTGTTAATTCCCCTCTCCAAGTTCTCCACCGCCTTAACAAGGTATTGAACTCACACACTTTGGGTCCTGTCACTGGATCAAACTAACGCCTTTATTCACTGTGCTATGTGTCGTTGAGGACAACGAGCGAAATAAAGTATTCAGTTCGACATTCCAACCACCTGAGGAAGGCCGGAGCGTACAACGGCTGAAACGTTGTGATAAATTATGGCAACAAAGATGAGGACAATAGTCCGAATAATGTAAATAGTGAACAGCATTTATGTTTGAATTTTTTTTTCTATTTTTGTATTATCGTGCTTCAAATTTACAATTCTCCGACATTCTTCAGTGACTTTCTGAAGCGTTATATCAGGGTCTTGTTCTAGCTTAGTCAGTATTAGTGAACGTATGTCTTTGTTTTGCTGAAGTAAGACCTTGAACAAAAAAGAAACATATCAGAATTTAGTGCATGCAAAAAAAAAAAAACGTTCACAATTTAGATTCACATTTCCAGCATAGGTGAAAATATCCCCCCTCCAAAAAACACCCAATTCTTTGTCGTCGCCTTCAGCAATATTTAAACATTTATAGCGAATATGAAATGAGGAGCTTCTCTCGCCCAAAATGCTAGACAATATATTCACTGTTTCTTCGAAAGAAATTTCGCTAGTTTTTCGCGGAAGTATAAAATTACCGTATTTATTAATATTGTCAGGGTCTACTTTTGCAAAAGTAACCTTACTTTCTTTCGTCTCTCCACTTTTCACACTCCAATTTGAATATGTCGGCATATCTTCTAAAATACGATGGAAACGTAATATTAGGTTGGTGCAAAAATAATGACGTAATAATGTCGTTTTCTGACGTTAAAAAATACGTCAAAAAACGACATTATCACGTCATTATTTTTTCACCAACCTAATACTATCTTCTAGACAATATTTGAATTCAGTAATTGAATTCGCAATAGGCTCAGCTGTAAGAAAAATTCAAGTTGTATTCGTTCAGTTTCTTTTATATCAAAGCTTCTACCAATGTAGACTGTTGCATTAAAACAAGCTCTAACATTTCATATTGTTTAACTTCCTGTTCTTGTTGTAATTTCTAGTTTTCCACAAAAACCTTCATTACTGTCAATAATTCATCCATTTTCAAAGCAACTTTGTAACGAAAAAACAATTTTTATATCTCCAAGTGATTTTTTTACGAAATAAGTATTTCCTCCTTCAAAACAACTTGTCACGAAATAAGAGTATGAAGATGTGGTTAATTATTTTCACAGAGAAGAAAAAAATTACTTTAAAATAAGAAGTCCAAAAGCAATTCTTTAAATTCGTGAAAATCCAAATGTTTCTTCCTTAACCGCTCTGAGGAAGCAAACAAAAGATTCCCGCTGCTAATTTTTACAGCTAGCCACTTCGTATCAAGTTGACTTGTAGTTTTCATTTAGTTCGTCGCCAAATTTGTAATGTTGTCCGGGGTTTGTTATTGAATATAATAACTAGAACGGTAACTTACAAATTATAAGGGTTTATTTTAAACAAGAACAATACAAGTAGATATATACAAGTTCGTCTGATGCCGGAAAGGAAGCCGGTATTTACCTGACCTCCCCACGATGCAGGATGTTGCACAAGGCCGATTTTTACGCGAGGCGATCCAAGCCAGTAGACTCTAGAAAAATTACCCGCAGAAACGCCATACACGGAGTCGAGTTTGTCTACCTTCCCAGACGAGACTCATCCCTTCTGCACAGCCTTGTCTGGGTTCCTCGCTGTCCGAAAGCAGAGTTTTCGACTTCTTGCCTAAGCGGGAAAGCAAGTGGCATTTACCCGAGTTACACACTGAGTGGAATGTGGCACAAGGCCGGCTTTACGCGGGCCTTTCCGAGAAGACGTGACTCTGCTCTTCGGCATAGCCTCGTCTGGGTTGTTCCCTGCCCGAAAGCAGAGAGATCGACAAGCAGAGCAATCCAAACACAAGAGGTCTGAAACACTCTGAAGCTGGAAACCAGATCGATATTTACCCGACCTCCTCACGAGGCAGGATGCGGCACAAAGCCGATTTTTATCTGGGGCAATCCGAGCCCGTAGGGTCGATGAAAAATTTCCCGTAGACCCCGGATACACAGGGTCGTGTTTTCAGCCTCGATGGACGAGACTCTACCCTTTGGCAAAGTCTCGTCTGGGTTCTTAATAGAGGCGTATCAGTATACTGAGAGTTAGTAGTACGTTCCCTACAACAAATATACAACCCAGTATATGAATTTTAATTAACATTTTTATTGTTCAAAACACACACACACACACACCCCACATATATATATATATATATATATATATATATATTTGAAATTTTGAATTTGAATGAAACCTGTCCGTGGAAAGTAATTTATTAGGGTTGCTGTAGCTTCGT
>OZ010580.1:76977076-77054576 GCA_963932145.1 Acanthosepion lycidas | reverse complement strand
GCTTTCTGATTAGTTAACCCTTCTATTGGTGAACTATAAAATGAGTCATCTCATTTTGAATGGCTCACTAGTAAAATACCCCAAAATTCTAACAGTGGTAGCAATGGCTCAGGAGTAACCGGTAGAGGTTCCAACTGTATTTTCCTTTGTTACTGGTTCATCCTTGAGTTTGAGGTTATTACAATGCTTACAATGAACGATCATTGATCCGATATATATATATATATATATATATATATATATATATATATATATATATATATATTTGAATGATTTGAATAGTTGTCTTGAAAAGTCAATTTGGAAAGTCTCAAAAAAAGCGGCTACTACACTCCTTTAGCATGATTGTGATTATCACTAACCTGTTTAGTAGGTCTTTCATCATATGTTTCAAAAGATTCTACGGTTCTATGGATTTCAGCATCTGTTTCATTCCTGGATAAAATCTGACTATAATCCTCTGCAGCTCTTGATCTTATCTTCCTTTGTGTATCTGCTTCTCTTCTTGATGTTTGAGATGCTCTTGATTCTATCGTATTTACAACAATTGCCTCTCACCTGTTGTGCTTACTCTGATGCTACAGTTGCTCTTGATCTATTGTTTTCAGAATTTGTTTCTTTACCGGATAAAGTCTGACTGTCATCCTCTGCAGCTCTTGATCTTATCGGCCTTGGTGTATCTGCTTCTATATTGGATCCTCTCCTGTCTTGTGTCTCTACTGATGTTTCAATTGATCTTGATCTTCCATGGTTTGAAGCATTTGTTTGTATCCTAGCTTGTGCCTCCTGTAGTGTTTCTTCTGTTTTCCTCTCCATTTTCCGTAAAGTTCTGCTCTTTGGGTTTTTCCACAGCATTTTGAAGAAATATTTTTGAATTCCTCAATTCACTCCATAAAATTTTAAAACCTCACTTTTTCTCTGTTTCGTACTATAAAACTTATTCAAATTTTGGCCGAAACTCCAATTTGGGTCGAAAATCCAAATCAGGCCGAAAATTGTGTTTTTCAAATCATACATTCTGTGGAACTTCAATGAAGTTAATATCTTAAAATTGGAAATTCCGCGTGTCTTCCAAACTTCAAGTCACAAAAGCTATCACTCTAATTCTGATTTATTGGCATTTTGAAGAAATAAAATTGATTTCCACAATTCAAAAAGTTTTGTATATATTTCAAACTGAATTTAAAACAAAAAAGTTTTTTTTTGCATTACTTCAAACTCAATATAAATTAAAAACTTTAAAGTCACTAATTGTTTTCATTTACAGTTTTTAACTGTTATCTCCTCATTCGGATATAAATCCAAATATTGGATTTTCAAGTACCAGATCTTCAAAAGATATAATATGTCTATGTAGAGCAAGTTTGGCCAGAGTTAGAGAGGTTTCAGACATACGGACGGACACACATAATTTTCCGTTTATTTATTTCGATAAATAAGTCTTATTTTGCATATCTGATAACCTTCTGACGACAGTTTGATATGGTGTTCCCCAAATCTTTCTGCGTGGGTATATTCAGAAATTGCCCAGCCCCACCAGATGTTACAGCAGGTGTAAGGGCGTAGCTGTAATATATTAGTAAAACGGGTAGGTGCTGGCGGGAAGACCGCTACTCGTATAAGTATTGCTTTTAGCCGAATCATAAAATAGATTCCGCTGCTTAACTGAACCCGACGACGTCATTTAGTGAGTGATACTTTGTTTACGCGTAGGAAACGTACGCATCTGTGAATTATACATCGTTCTCACCAGCAATCAGTTTAAAATTTGTTTTGAAGAGAATTGAGTATAAAAAGATATGTATTTATTTTATTTTAAAAAAACATATGGCATTACTATTGTTTAAATTGATTATAAAATGATTGAAAATAAAATTAAATCACCTTGAATATGTGTTTTAATAAACGCTGGATTCACTTTACAGGTAATACAGCTGGATTATATTGGATCAATAGATATACAGTTCAATCGATACAAAATAAAATAAGTATGGACATAATGTTATCAAAGAATAACTAGATTATACCGTATTGGTGCCAGACCGTAAAAAGCTTTTCGTTTGGTTCGGTTTGTTTCAAGGCATACAGCCTCAGTGGGTTATTTAATGCTAACAAGATTTTTATTCCTGGCAATATTTATTTTTCCAAAATGTATTGCTCGTAATATTTTTGCTTCCAAAATGTATTGTTGGTAATTTTTTTTCCAAAAATGTATTGCTGGTAATATCTTTTTTTCAAAATTGTATTGATGGTATTAAAACATATATTTACATTTTCATGGTATTTTGGCCATAGCTGGGACCATAAAAGGTGCTACCACCCGAGTCAGCGAAGACCTGCGAACACCAGCAATTTAGAGGTGGCTCCACGCTCCTCAAAAACATCCCGAGCAGATGCCTTGCTGCCGGATGTAGTTTATCGTTATTCCCAGGACGCCTAATTTGTGGTGGAGAGATCTTCACGCTATGCAGGAGTGTAGCCGGCTATTCTGAATCCCTAGCCAACAGGGCAAGAAAAATGGTTTAGGCGAATAACTGTTTTTTTATGCGTATAATACAACTTAAGTATAATACGACCCTGTGTTTCTGAAGTTAAAAACAGAGAATAAATTTCATCCTTGAGTAAAATATGACCCCGTGGTACAGCCATTCACGTGTAATTTTTTTTTAAACGTCGTATTATTTTATCAATCAATCACTAAAATATTTAATTTCTCCTGAAATTAAGGAATCGAAATAAACCGGATGTTTCTCCTATTAATTTCCGTTTCAAAACTTATTTTAAGGGAAATGTACTAATTAACCATACTCGGTAATATATTCTAAGGTGTTAATTAATCTATCAAACGTTTCTGTTTTATATTACTTCATTATATTTCCAGATACTAATGAATTATGACAAAAAGGAATGAACAGTGAAAACTTTATTAAAAGACAAGAAAATCAAAATATAAACAAAATTTATCTTGTGAGCAAAACAAAAGACGATCAATTATGCTGATTCCAAGAGAACAAATATTACTGATATATCAAATAACTTTTGTAAACAATTGTTATTAACACCTGCCTGTTTAGTTTTTGTTGTCTATTATACTGAGTCTATTTTAAATCTTGCTCTTTCAAAGAGGAGTGTTTTAAAGATAAGTAAAATTTTCCGAAAACACGTTTATTTCGACCGCCTTTTTTACATTTAATTTCCGTTCAAATTTTTCGTATTATTCACAATAATATAAGGTAACTATGAGTGAGTACTTTGCGTTTTTTTTCCTGAAATCGAACATTTTTTATAATATATATATATATATATATATATATATATATATATATATATATATATATATATATACAGATAGATCGGTGTGGACATGCTGCATTTTAAGGTCCGCACAGCATATTTGCTGTATAAAATACAAGTGTAGTCTGTGGATGTGGAACAAAAGCAAATGTTCCTGTTTAGGCGTCTGTCAGGTATTGGCTAGCAGACAGGCGTACTAGTATAAGAGCAGCCAATATATATACATAATTGTATATATATATATATTTATATATATATATATATATATATATATGTGTGTGTGTTTGTGTATATATATATGTGTGTGTGTATATATGTGTGTGTGTATATATGTGTGTGTATATATGTGTGTATACATATGTGTGTTTTTGTATATATATAACTGTGTATATATGTATGTGTGTATATATATTTATGTCTGTGCATATATGTGTGTATATATATATATATATATATGTGTGTGTGTGTGTATATGTGTCTGTGTATATATATCTGTATGTGCATATATATATGTGTATATATGTGTGTATGTGCATATATATGTGTGGGTATATATATATATATATATATATATATACACATGTATATATACAGTGTAACCCGGATATAAGAGAGTTGTCGGGACCGGAGAAGAAGTCTTTTATATCCGGGGTTGGTCTATTTTGTTTATGTAAGTATGGGAACACTTTATATAACGCTTTTTACGTACAGAACACTAGTTTATTTAACAGTTATAGACATAAAAAGCACAGACAAAAATACATTTTCAATCAGTTTTCAAAATAATTCAATCAAAAATTCCTTTTTCTTAAAAAAAGTCAGTCATTTTTGATAGTAAAGAAATCTCTTTGTTAACATCATGAACACTTTCATACAGTCCGTAAATCATTTTCAATGCGCCATCAGGATTACTGCTTTTTGCTTCAAAGTAGGCTTTCAGAGTTTCAAGCGCATTCAATGCAGCCAGAGAATTTGGCACTGGTATGTCACTTACCAGAAACTTCAAAACTTACGCTTTCAGCATCATCATCATCATCATCTTGATCATCCGATTTTATACCACGTGTGATGTCCGTGTCAGTCAGTTCTCCATAACATTGTGTACGGTCGTCGAAGCTGATAAATTCGTCAAAATCTGTTTGCTCCATGCCCGATGGTGGAGAAAGTATTTCTTCCACTTCAGCCTGTGATTCAATGACAAAGCCGGCCTTTTTAAAACAATTTTGAATTGTTGACGGTTTGACCATGAAAAGTGCTCGCTTCTTCATGTGCATGGCCTTCAAAGCAGTAATCTGCTTGGCCACCTCGGACAGCGGCACTGGCGGTGTAGCATCGATCGCTGCGATTTGCATTCGAACAAGTTCCCGACGATAATACGCTTTGAATGAACGAATGATGCCTTGATCCAAAGGTTGAATGAGACTGGTGGTGTTTGGTGGCATGAACGACAATTTGATGTTTGACAGATTTGTACCCGGCAGTAAGTTATGACAAGTTGCATTGTCCAAAAACAGAATAATCTTTCGATTTTGAGCAATCATTTTTCGATCAAGCGTTTTCATAACGTCAGTAAACAGCTGACTAATCATCCAGGCCTTACGATTAGCGAAGTAAGAAAACGGCAGAGTTTTGAAATTTTTAAAGCAGCGTGGTTTTGCCGACTTACCAACAACTACAGCTTGCTTTTCACTGCCGTCCATGTTTGTGAACTGAAGCATCGTGAGTCTGTCTTTGGGAACTTTTGTCCCATTTGACTGTTCGTCGCCGGCAAATCGCAAAGATCCAGACGGCATGGCTTTGTAGAAAATTCCCGTTTCATTACAGTTCCAAACATCTTTTGGATCATATCCACGAAAAAGTTGCGGCAAAACGTTTGTCACCCATTCGTTGGCAGAACCGTGATCTGCTGACGTTGATTCGCCGTGAATTTTTTTGAACGAAACGTTATTGGCCTGCTTCCAGCGCATGAGACAGCCATTGCTCGGTTCAAAATCAACTTCAAGATTTACGGCCAGTTGTGATGCTTTCTGCCAGATGACGTGATCGGTGACGGTAGCTCCATGAGCACATGCTTGCATAAACCATTGCGTAAGCGCTTCGTTAACGTCCTTGTGCTTTCGTTTGCGATTAGTGTTTCCGTTCATTTGCATGCAAGATCTGAGATCGTCTTCTTTCTTGAGAATTTTTGCTGCTGTTGAATAACCGATTCCGTACTTTTTGGCTGCAGCGGCCAGTTTGAGTTTCTTCACTTTGACATCGTCGATGAGCTCCAACTGTTCAGAAATGCTCAGAGGTTTTCGTTGAGACGCCGACATTACTAATCGCAGTGATCTCAAGCAAACGGTTTTCAGTGGCAAAATTAACAAACAGACAAACTTCTGACTCAACAGAACAGTGGGTAAAGTGAAAGTGCTGTCCAGTAAATGCAACGACAAGCAAAGTCGGCAAAAAAGCGGGCAGCGCTACCCTTAGACACACAAAGAAATATCATAAGGTAGAGGGTGTCTCCTACAGACACAGATTGGACACACTCTTCACTCTCTCTCTCTAACTGACCTCTGTTTGACCTATTTACGACTTTACTCTGTCACTCAAAATGAACTCTCTTATATCGGGGAGGATGGGACCAGAGAAAATCGCTCTTATATCCGAGTTTCTCTTACATCCGGGTCTCTTATATCCGGGTCACACACTATATATATATATATATATATATATATATATATATATATATATATATATATATGTATATATATATATATATTCGGAAAATAAAAAAGTATACATGAAAAATTAAGAAATGTACTTACAATATAAAACACAATAGGAAAGAATTACCAGAGGTTCGAATTTTTGTCCATTCACACTGAAAACATTCAAGTGAATTCCATGCTCATATAAGTAAGTGCATGGAATATCCTAGTCAGCTTGGGAGAGAAAATGAAACATGTTCAATTTGACCTAACTAAGAAGGTTACAGCGATCATCCATTATCACCTGATTCGAACGCTGAAGGTCAATTTTTAGGTTCAATTTCTAAATGAACATCTTCTAACTAATCAAATTATTGAAGGCAAGCCGTTTATACGAAAACAACCAATCGCAATGAAATCAAGTCATGCGCCCAAAACCATGGTAACTTTTTCCGCAATTCGACCCCATCCGGCTTTAACATGATTGCATTTTAAAAGCATGTCAGTCGACATTAGCTGACTACATATTAAGAAAACCTACTCGCATTTCTACGAATTCATTTCTGCAACCTTCAAATCCGACGTGAACCATTAGATAGCTTTTCAGGAGCAAATCGAAAAGCAAGGCAGGCAATTCTTTTGTAAGCATTACACCACAAGGTAATAAAGCCACTAAGATGCAAATGATTACTAAGTGTGGAAGAATACGAGAAAACGAAAAAAGAAAAATTATTAAGGAGAGATATCATTAAAAACAGAATTTAAGAAGACAAAACTAACGATTGACATTAGATTTAAATCTTGAAAACAAAAGCTGATAAGGAAACATGAGTCTGAAGGAGAGTGCAATAAAGAAAGAAGTGCGAGAAAATAAACTGTTAGCATAGAACTTACGATTACATCTAGCCATTTCAAGTGTAAAATAATGAGATCTTGCTGTCAACCTATTAGATTCGTAAATTCGCGGTACCAAAGAGAAAAGCGCATCAAAAACAATTATCATTAAAATATTTCTAGAAAAGGCACATTACAGCAGCAGAAAAGTGACTGAAGCCGAGTTGCCAAATCAAGACTGATAAAATTGCAGATTCTTCATTGGACTGTATAAAGAATCTTTAAATACATAGCAGAAGAACCAGGGCAGATATGACGGAAATATTTAATGCGGGAGTCGAATGGTAGACTTATAAATAAGTTAGATGGATTTTGACGAGAATCATTGTCTAGGACGACACAGTGAACCAGCTTTCCTAGCACGAGATCTACCATTTGATCTGATATAATCTTTCCACTTCATGTCAGCGGAAAACGTTAGACCGAGAAGGCGCAAAGTGGCCCTTCTTCTGGAAAGCAACAACAACAAAAATGAAGTTCTCTAAGGTATGTAAAAGATTGAAATTAAATTAAATAAATAAGGTTTATTACTGGAACTAATCAATTCCTATTTTTCTGTTCCTTTTTGTTTTCTTTTCAGATTTTCCTTTCGTTTTACATGAGAACGATCTCTTTGCGGTTTCTTTCTTGTTGATAGGCATATCAACTCCTTAAATTTATTTAATGCGGAAATCTAATTTTTTTAGGAACTTTGAACTAATAAAAATATATGTTATTCTGCTTTCATAGATGAATACATGGTAAATGATTCTCAGCTATTGTGCATATACATGTTTCTGTGGACATAATTACTAGGGGCGGTGATATATGTGTGTTTTATGACATATGTTATTATGCTTTCACAGTTGAATACATGGTAGATGATTCTCATCTTTTGTGCATATACATGTTTCTGTGGACATAATTACTAGAGGCGGTGATATATGTGTGTTTTATGATATATGTTATTCTGCTTTCACAGTTGAATACATGGTAGATGATACTCATCTTTTTTGCATATACATGTTTCTGTGGACATAATTACTAAAGGCGGTGATATATGTGTGTTTTATGATATATGTTATTATGCTTTCACAATTGAATATATGGTAGATGATACTCAGCTTTTGTGCATATACATTTTTCTGTGGACATAATTACTAGAGGCGGTGATATATGTGTGTTTTATGATATATGTTATTATGCTTTCACAGTTGAATACATGGTAAATGATACTGAGCTTTTTTGCATATACATGTTTCTGTGGACATAATTACTAGAGGCGGTGATATATGTGTGTTTTATGATTTTTAAGTTATATTTTGGAATATTGTTTTATTATAAAATTGTGTTATGTTATACGGATTTATGTGATGCAAGTTCATGTTTGTTGTTTGTTTTTGATTAACAGCATATTAACGAAATATAAATATTTTGAACGCTATTTTATGGCTTTAACTAAATATATTTTGAACGCAACTCAACTACAGATCAAATGAACGCTGTTGTAAGCCTTCGACTATAGATAAAATTTATTGCTGATTATGCATTGTCGGTATTTTTATTATTAATACGTATTTTTATACTTTCATAGTGTTTTTGTTTTGAAGGTTCACTTTTTATCCATAAATTGGACCGTAACACGGGATACCATCCGGGTCAGGGTAGACCTGGGAAGAATAGAAATCAAGAGGTTGTTCCACGCCCTTCAAAAACTTCAATCTACCGATACTTGTGGTTCTGATTGCTGGAATGGACCATACTATTCTCCGTAATGTCTAAATCACGTGACTGAATAAATCTACGTTTATATATATATAACTACTATTATGAAATGGGCTAAGTCCGATATGATTTTAATATATTTATTGTTTATACATTATTTTTATAGATTCAAATATTTGATTTAATGCTCTGTTTATAATAAGCATTACTAACACAATTTACCGAATATCCGAGAAATTTCATAGAAAATATATATCCTTCGACAAGAATCGAACCTAGATCCGACACGGAACCGTCATATATCATGACGTGCTATACCATTTAACATCAAAGGAAGCGTCTGCTTAGCAAGAGAAATCACGGGATTTTTTTTATTTAAAAACAGTAATTCGACCTTACTAACCAAACGCGTCCTCTGTAGCTAAATAGTATAGCACGTTAGGCTATATGACGGTTCGGTGTAGGATGCAGGTTCAATTTATGTCGGAGGACACACATTTTCTATGAAATTTCTCGGACATTCAGGCCGGTAAATGTTGTTGATACTGTTTATTATAAACAGAGCAATTACTGAAATATTTGTATCTATAAAAATAACGTATAAATTTACTAAAATATCTAACTACTGCCTTTGAAACTCACAAAACACAATAAACTTTTGTTCCTGCTGGTAGTAACAGATAATACCCTAGTAAAAAACAGGATTCGAAGGCTGATTTTCTAGGCATGTTGGCATCCCTCTCAAATTGAAACCTTGATACGATACTTATTCCATTTTGTTTTCTATGTGTCTATTTCTTTAATCTTAATTCCTTTTAAGAATCGTTATATTATTCTTATAAAAGTAAAAAAAAAAAAAAAAAGTTGGCCATGTCGGCTAGTACTGTTGGTATAACGATCTTATATTGTTTTTATCGAACGAAATGTCATATTTTCTTCTTGTTAAATAGAAGTTGATGATTGAAAAAAAAAGAAAACACACAATGAACACACAAACTTCAAACGGCATGACGATCGACGCCATCTTGTTGCGATCAACTTGGAATCCGTTCTACTCCAAACAAATAATAGTTGCATCATAATTTGCTTAGTGAGCAAAAAAAAAAAGAAACAATTTAAACTTTTTCGGTTTTTTTTTTTTTTTTTTTTTTGAAGCACAAAAAATACGTGGTCTTTAATTTGGTATATGCCTTTGAATGCGAGCTGTATTATCCTCTCTCAGAAATGACTGGATATTCAAGTTGATAATCCATTTTTCCAGGAAACTCGATGTCTTTCAAAACATATGTCAAAAGCTATGCGTGAACAAAAGGCAGTTTCACTCTCACAGTCCATAAATATTCCTCATCTTACGTGCGTAATGAGACAGAAAAAGTACTGGTACAAGGGAAATATTATAGTGTTCTGAAAATAATGCCCGATTTTACAATAAACCTTTTAATTGCGTTCTAATATATTATTATATTAGTTGCACTAATATATATATATATATATATATATATATATATATATGTGTGTGTGTGTGTGTGTGTGTGTGTGTGTGTGTGTGTGACTCATTCTTATTGATTAACGTGTTGTTCATTTTATATCAATATTTTTCAGAATGTAAAACATTATATATCCATCATCCTGAACATGTAAAAACATTCGTTTACTTTTTTTAGTTCCGCAGTGTGGATACGAGTCTTGAGCAGTAAGCTGGTCGTCCTGGGTAAGACGACAAATTATATCCAGCAGCAAGGTACCTAGACTTTCTGAATTTAATCGCAGTACTAGATTGGCGGTAATGTCTCATCATTTTGCATTTGTAAACCTAAGTTCTACGCTCATGGTTTCTTCTATCGCACTTCTCGCATGTGGACGTCACTCTCGGCTTCTTGCTTCACAGACAACTTTGATATTCAAAAATTTAGATGCAATGTCAATCTTTTTTCTCAAATCTTGTGCTTTTATTGTACTTTCTTCTTAATCCTGTTTATTTTTGTCTCATATTCTCTAACACCCAGTAACCCCTTGCGTATTAGAGGCTTTATTGCCTTGCTTGGTGTGACATGATTAAATAAATGATAGGAAAATCCTGAGAATACTATGAACGTAACATGAGAGGGAACATGGGAAAATTGTACATAGGTTCAAACACAGACATTTGTAATATGGGGCAGTTAAAGAGAAGTGAGGGCTTAGTAAATTTGACACTCACATGTCCTATGGGAGGCAGGAGGCAGAGAGAAACAGAAAGTAACCTTTCTAAGAAAATTTGGTAAATGTATGGTAGAAATATTCCTTAGAGCGATTATGGCTGGTGATCTAAGTAGAAGAAGAATTGGTATCTGTGGTATTATTTTAAACTATATTAATTCTATCTTGATTGGCTGGTTGATTTTGTTTAGTGGTATATCAACACTTCTGTGGATGAATTACTGCCGAAATTTTGAAAAAAAATTTATGGCTTAAACTAAATATTTTGTGAGCCCAACTGTATGTATTAACGACAGATAAAATGTATAGTTGGCCACCTCAGTGACGTGCGTTGGAATCTCAAATCTGACCCTTTATTTAGTCCCACTGGGGTAGATTGTACTCTTTGTTCTCGATACCTCAGTTTCAGTCATTCTCCTTTAGTAACACAACTCTCCAAGTTTTTGTTCTCCTCTGTTGTGGCCAGGTATTGAACTCACAACTCTTTATGTCGATTCACTAGATTATTTCAACCAATGCTTTTATCCACTGGGCCATGTGTCATTGGGGCTATGGGAACAATCTACCCTAATGTATGAAATAAAGACTAAGGCTCGAAATTCCAAAATATATCAATTGAAGCCGCAACTTACAACTGTCAATACTACGTGAATATGATAATAAAGACGAGCACAACAGCCTGAACAATGTAAATCATACTTAAAACCCAGGTTGTGCGTGTGTGTGTGTGTCTGTTCGTTTATATATTGGATCGGATTTCCTACATTTTTCAACCAATTTCAACAAAACTTCACAGGACTACGTAAAATTACCTTACGGTGGTTCTGACAGCACCCAAAATTGGAAAAACACAATTGTTTTTGCACGAAATCATTTTGAAAACACGATTAAGAGGCATCGCTGACGAGAATGAAAGGGGGACAACTCATATCGAGTTATACTTAAAACCCAGGTTATTTGTGTGTGTGTGCGTGTGTTCGTTTAAATATTGGGTCGGATTTCCTACATTTTTCAACCGATTTCAACAAAACTTCACTTTTTTTTTGACAGGTAGTGTTTCTTATTGTCTTGCACACTTTTTTTCTATATTTTTACATTCAGAATGCTTTTAAAAATCCATTTACAAGACAATTGTTTATAATAAAATTCTATTCAATCGGTAGACTCATAACGATTCAAAACAATGTTTTTGTTTGAGTTTGGGTTTGACCAATTCGTAAAAAAACAACAACAAAAAACAACAACAAAAAAACTAATTAAGACATGCGTGTCCGTCAACCTTAAACAATCTGTGTCAATTTTATTTTTCAGTCTTTATGATGGTCGATACTTGATTTATCACTTACTCTTACATCCCAGGGAAACAACGGGCTCTACTCCTAGTAGTGTATATAATGTTATTGTGTTTGATTTTGCCATTTAAATACCTTATATTAATAGAGTGATATTCAATTTTCTTTTTCAAATACCCAATCATAGGTAAATTTAAACTGTGTAAACGCTATTTTTTATCATAAATTTTAACTAACTTATTTATTAGACTAGAGTTCGTATTATTATTCATTGTTATTGATTTTTATTTTTGTTATTGATTTAGATTTAACGGCAAGGATAAACCGATTCATGATAGTTGAATAATCCGGCTGCTAATAAGAATGGCGGCGACGAATACTGAATTATGAAAGTAATATAAAAATACAATAAGAAGAAGGAATTTCCACAATGCAAAAAATAACTGGAAGGTATCATCGATCAATATTTGAAAGAATGTTAAAAGTGTACTTAAGAAACCTATTTTTCTGAAACAGCTAATTTCACAATTGCAATTCGTTCTTCGGACCTTCGAATTAACTTCGCGCGAATTTGGAACAAAATATGAATTCAAACTACTGTGGCCTAAGAAAAGTTTTTAGAAAATAAAAGTTTTTAGAAATAAACTACATCCAATTTCAAAATTTAATTACGTACTCCCTATTCAACATAAACAGTATGGAGTAGGTCGTCTATTTGCTAGTTTCAGTGCTTGAATTCGATTTTTCATGGATTTGATCAAGTTATCAACAATCGTCTGATCCATATTTTTTCCACTCCTTTAGCAATATTTCTTTAAGGGTTGCCACTGACGTGATTTTGGTTGCCTGCTCTCGAAGTCTTTCGTCAAGCTGCTCCCAAACGTGCTCTATTGGATTCATGTCAGGACTTTAGGCTACCCATGGCAGTGACTTCATTCCATGCGATTCCTTCCAGGCCTTTGCTGTTTTGCTCGTATGACATGGTGCTCCATCTTCTTGAAAAAGGTAGACATTCTTGTCAATCTGATTGGTTTCAGATAGCGGGAGTAGTCCTTTCTCTAATATTTGACAGTATTTTGGACCATTCAACCGCTCAACAAGACTCAGCTCAGATTTCCATCCAAACCAGAAAGTGCCCCACACCATTACTCCGATCCCTCCATGTTTCACGGTAGCCTGCAGACATTCAGTGTTCCAAGTCTCATTCTGATTTCTCCAAACATAAACCAATCTCAAATAAGAAAATCGGCAGAATTTACTTTCATCTGAAATTACAGACTGCCAAAATTCATAATCTTTGCTCTCAAATTCTCTTACCCAGTCCATACGAAGGTTCCTTTGAAATCAAGGGCTTCTTTCTTGCAACTCTTTTGATATCCTAGCTCTTTCGGAGTCTTTCTTACAGCATATGGCGACATTTTCATGCTGTTAACGAAATCTTTGACGTTCTGACGACGGTTTCTGATGACTTCCCTATAAAAGGCCTTTTCCGGTCGCTCAGACACAATGCTTGGTCTTCCTGAACATTGTTCTACACAACAATCGTCTTCTTCATTAAATTTCTTGACAATATTATTAACCGTTTGATGATTAACCTGGAAGAAACTAGCAATTTTTCTATTTGACTTGCCACCCAGAGGCCATGCCTATTATTTGCCTTCGTAGAAATTCACTAATTTCCTTACTTCCACGAATATAATAATATAAGTCAACTATTGTTCATAGATGAGAGTAGCTTGATACTAACATGGTATTGTTTGAAAAGAAGAAGAAGAGACGTTATTAAACAAGCCAAAATTGCTTCAATCAAGGGTGGCTAAAAACTTATCATAGCCCGCTGTATATTCGAAATCATCACCTGTAGTTGGTTTAGGTTAAAAAACGTTCTAGAATTCTTATATCGTTTTGGGTTTTGAAGGAACAAAAAACAGCCAGCCCTTTTCTCTTTTCCAAAATTCGGCTCGATATTTTCGTTGTTTCTAGTTTTCCAAATGATTTTTTTCCATTGCTCAGTATCGGTCTTTTCGAGAACCGAGAATAGGGTATAAGAGATCAGACTCTCGGAGTATGAGGTGTACATTTACTTGTTCGGAAGTTCTTTCACTGTTTCGAATTCCTAAAATTAACATTTAGATTGAAATTCTCGCAGACTCTATCGATCGTATAAGCCGTAGAAGGCAAGATACATTACTAAACTGTTAGGAAAAACATCTCATTTAATAAAAATGAAGACGATTTAGAATTGATTTGTTCTCCTTAAATCCACAGAATATATGGTTGTTAGCAAAAGAGAAAGTCCAGGAAGTGAGGATGCCAAAATCAAGTAATTGCAGAAATTTAACTATCAGGTTATCCCATAAGTTCTATCCGAATTTTGAATAAAGAAAACAAGTGACCAAATGTTACATTTAATTACAGATTCAATCAACAATGTATTTGCCCTGATTATCTATGACTTCCTTCCATCTATTAACAAGCTTACTAATTCCATTACTGTAAAATTCTTTTGGCTTTGATTCGAAGAACTCACAAATGTCAGTTTTAGCATATTCCTGTGTTACAAAAGCTGTTTCTTCCAAATGATTCTGTAAGTAAAAAAAAGCTAGAATCTATTCGAGCAACAAAAGACATGTGGTGATGCACATAAAATACATCTAAAGAAGAAACATCTTTTCTTTGGGTAAGTAAGTAGAAAGAGTTATCAAGGAGTGTGTACTTATAGGGTAGGTCGTTCGGTCACGTTTTTTAGGAAATCAACATTACACCCGGTGTGAAAGCTGGCTTTTGATATGCTAAGTGCAGCTACTGAGAATCAAATACAGAGCGTTTACCAATTTTTGGACATTTCATTTTAAAGATCGTCTGGAAAAAATGTACACAAATATTTAATTTCCGCAGGATTTTGCTTATAAACTAACTTCAAAGTTTTACTATTTCAAGAACAAACCCAAATAAAGTTGATATCTTTCGTCTTAGATACATTCAATGGAAAATATATTCAAATCAAAATTCTAATTATGAATCATCAAGACAAATATTCGATAAGTGAAAATTGTGTAAAAAAATGCTACTCAAGGAATAAGATTTGTTAGATAATTTGTTAAATCATAATTAATAAAAAAATAGTTGAATATTCTTCTCTGGCTGACAGATTAATTTTTAGTTGCAGTGGAGACTTCTTGGGTAATTTGGCCCTCGTTCGATGGAGTTCCTTCGGAGGGTTGGCGCGATTTGCGCCTTTGGGACTAGCCTCATGAAACAGAATGGTTCATCAGAATGTCTTACTGGCGATGGTGCGAGGCAATGCTTTCGCCATCATTGCGGGTGGCAGAGGATATAAAAAAAATTACTTTTGTTTATAGATACTTTGTTCAAATACATTCATTATTTGAAAGGAAAAAATCTGAATAAAACAAAACATACATAAAAGTGTATATAGCACCATAATACTGATGGACACAAAGTATAAGGCAAAATGTTTTAAATTTGCATTGTTTATTGAAAACCGCACTAAAAATGCTGCATTGTATATTACATCATAATATAGTTAAATTGTTCGGTATAATTTCCATAAGAAGTAAATGAAAGTCTTATTTGATGGCAGAATGATTTAGTAATAATGTTCTTGTCCTTTGACTCATGTTAATATCCTATTTGTAAAGCTTCAGTAAATTATAACTTATATAAGGCTGAGATTTAAGGCTTTCACTGATTACAAGAATGGAATTCCAATGCTACGATTTTGAACCTAAACTTAATTTTCAAACTCGTTTCCTCTAAAAAAGGATAACGAGTTGGAAAAATATTTTGTGTCCTTATTTATCATATCAAGCCCCAACTTCCAAATTCTGCGCAATATCATTGTTTCCAAATCGATATATCTAGTGTATTAACACCGTAGTCTCCCCAATAATCATAGATTAGTGAATGAAGATTTTGGAATATGCACTTTTATATCTCCTTGCGTGCAGCGGAGGGGTTTTCGGCTCGGAAAGTTGGGTTGGAGTATCGGGTTCAAATTACTCCTGAAGCATTTCTATTTGCCTTTGCACAAATACTGCTGAAAATTTCTGAATCTATCCATGTAAAATTGGTTCTATAGCATTGTTTGTCAACCAATGTAGGACAAATGACAACTTTGAAATCAAAATATGTTGGGCGCGGCGCTAGTTAATCCATCCGTAAAGACATAATTGTTAAAGAAACCAGATCAGCAACATCTAACCTGGGGAACCCATTTCGTTATACTCTAAAAGTGGGGCTAAAGAGCACACACATGTCATATATATATATATATATATATATATATATATATATATATATATATATATATATATATATATGTCATTCGCAGACAGTACTGTTTCGATGTATCACAGCTCCTCAGTGCGACTAGACAATCAAATTGAAACCCAACACATCTGGTGTCAGTCAGAGTTTCTACCACTGAGCCATCTTCACTCGATAGAACGGGCAGCCAAATCTAGCGTATTGTTTTTTACAAACGTAAACAAACGCCAAGCAGCCAAAGTGCTCTATTCATTTTACTGAAGAGCTTCGCATTTACGCTGGTGACCGTTGTTTTTAGAATGAGCTTGTCATTCAACAGTGATTAATAATGTAGGTTTAATGCAAATAAATGTAATTTGTGATTCAATTATTTGATGTTATATCCAGCTTCATCTGCACCTCGACTGTAAAGTTTTAATAGATTAAATTTTTGGAAATTATTCAATACTTTCTTTAGGAGATTTCACCAATAACCGTGGGTGCCCATAATATCATATATATATATATATATATATATATATATATATGATAAAACAACCTACTAAATTAGGTTCCTCGACGAGTTTCGGCCAGCAACGTCATCATCAGGAGAAAAATTTTCTGCTTGTTAGTAGCAGTGAACTACAAGGGTGATGGGCTGTCTCTGAAGAAAGTGAACTTTGCCTGTAATTTTCATTCGTTTTTATGTTAATTTTTGTCAATCTTTGAATTGCTCAAAAGGCCTCTTTCAAACCCTTCTAAGGATAGGCTGGGAGGTTCATGATTTTCAGATTTACTTCCTTGTGACAGCTTTATTTGTTGCTGGGAAGGGGATGTGTGTTTTATGTATGCGTTATCTTTTTTTTTTGGGGGGGGGTGATGTGTGCATGTGCTTATATTTGTGTGAGTATGTTTACGTGGGATAATCTTAAATCCCCTTTAAGAAATCAACAAAAAAACAAAAGAATATACACCAAAATCTACCAGAACGACAAAATCACTCAGTTAATGTTTTAGCATACAGTAATAAAAAAAAAAAAAAAAAAAAACCGCAGAACAACAACATCAATCAGTTAAATGTTTTAACAGGGAGTGGGATAATTGTAGCCAGACAAATAATGCCCCAAGCCAACCTTACACGACTCCAAAAACTTGGCATATAACAAACACCCCTATTTCATTCAAAGCAGTGACCCCTTGATAACGAAATCAAACCCTAGAACACACCCCCATTTCAAAATTATACATGAGTAAAACATTCCGTAGCATAATTATTCGAAACATCACCTGACTGTGAGACTGCCACCCGGTAGTTAGGGTATACTATTGAAATTAAACTTGAATACTGACCATTTTCGAAACATAGTAATTTCTGTGTCGCCATGGAATCATATTTTTTAAAAAATAATTATAATCTAGGCTCTACTTCTGTGTATCGGGCACTCTTTTTAAAAATAAAAGCAAAAATACTAAAGAACTTCGGATCATCAGTCAACAGTTCTTTCCTATTATATCAATATGTACAAACACACACACACACACATATATATATATATATATATACATATATATATATATATATATATAGATAGATAGATAGATAGATAGATAGATATGTTTGTGCCTTGTGCTTGTAATAACTCTTTTTTCTGAATTTCGATGCAGATATTAATGACTTTGTGGCAAAACTTATGGTAAAAATTGTAAAAATCAACCGTCATTTTTAGTGATATATTTTTTATGACAGTAGTTTGATGTCTTTGATTTGGAACAAGTCAAGGAACTCTAAGAAAATTTAAAATATACGAATAAGCCTCCCCAAATCTAATTTGCCATAAAATGATGTTATAAAATTCGAGTAAGTCCAACTTCAAAATCAATTCCATTGGCAAACTGATTTCCATGATTTTTTTTTCTCTAGACAACTTTGGTAAAGTAAAAGAAAAGAGGATATTATTAAGGGAGTAACTGTCTTA
Organism: Acanthosepion lycidas; assembly: GCA_963932145.1. Lineage (NCBI taxonomy): Eukaryota > Metazoa > Mollusca > Cephalopoda > Sepiida > Sepiidae > Acanthosepion > Acanthosepion lycidas. The sequence goes on along the minus strand of OZ010580.1, from coordinate 77,036,255 downwards.
TGAAGATGGGAAACTGTTAAGAAATAACAAAAGAGACGTTTGAAAAAGTCGCCTTCCTTTGCAATGCGATATTGCGTAATTAAGCGACCCATCGAATTCGTAAATTGAAATCGCTGTTATTTGTATTAGCTGATATTTAAAAAAATTTTTAATTTAATTTTTTTAATCAAAAGCATCGACATCAGTCACGAATATTACAAAATAATTATATCTTGAAGGGATATCTAAAAGAATAAAAAAAATTAATTGCCAATGTATTTGAGAGAAGAAACTAAATATTCAGCCGATCCAGCCGTTACTTTGTACTTCTATCTATCTATCTATCTATCTATCTATCTATCTATCTATGGCCATCCATCTCTGTCTATCTGTCTGTCTCTCTATATATGAAAAGATTAATAAACTTTTAAATATCAATTTTATCCCGATATCGATGTTTCTTAGTAAAACTTCCAATTTTCAGAGGTTGTGGTTATCAACGGTATGCGAGTTAATAAATACCGTTTAAAACCACAACCTCTGGAAATTTTGCTAAGAAACATCGATGTCGGAATAAAATTGATATTTAAAAGTTAAGTAATCTTTTCATATAATATCATTAACGCTTTATTTTTAATAATATTTAAAAAAAATTAATAGTGACCGTTATATATATATATATATATATATATATATATATATATATATATATATATATAAGTGAACATTGAAGTCAACACTTAGAGAAGACAGGCTGTTTCATGCTAGACGCAATCGTCAGGCCTGACGATTGCGTCTAGCATGAAACAGCCTGTCTCCTCTAAGTGTTGACTTCAATGTTCACTTTTATATTTACACACGCTCTATCTCTGATATTGAGATACATACATACACACAGACACACACACACACACACACACACACATATATATATATATATATATATATAAATATCCATAAATATAGTACACCTTAAGAGTATATTTCTTTATATTTATATATATATATATATATATATATATATATATATATATATATATATATATATATATATATATATAAAATATCTGTCATTTCTTAAATCTTATATATATATATATATATATATATTATTATTATCCTGATTTTTTCTTCCGAAGTATATCTCTAAAGCTATTGGGGATGTTCGCGAAATTTTCCAACTTATTTGGTGATTCAGACCCTTTTTCCTTCAATTCTCAAAACCTTTTCGAAAGGACTGTTTGGTGTTTTAATTTTGGATTGGTAAATGAGTAATGTCGATGCGTATAAATTATCTGTTTAAATTCTCCTGCACAGATGACGATGTAAATATTATAATTGGTCTTATTTACTTTAGAGGTAATAGTTGCCTGTTATACTACCCTAGTGGATCTGCATTTGCCGTCTACTGGGCAGTTTATCTTAATTCTACAATTACAAGCAGTTTCCATGCTAGATTTAGTTTTTTTTTTCCCCATGGAATGTACTTAAGATATAATTGTTATGGGAATTAATAATTTGATACATATTATTAGTGCAGGAGTAGCCAATTTTTGTTGACTTCCTGTTGAATATCTTATGTAGAGAAAACCTCGACTAGTTTCAGCCAGCATGGCCATCGTCAGGAGAAAAAAGATTTGTTAGTAGCAATTAACTACCGAAATGAATGACTTGATGGAGTAAATGAACTTTATAGATATTTTTTTTAACATGAATTTTGGTCGGCACTTGTGTTGGTCAAATAACTTGTTATTAAAGATAAGGGCTGGATGAATTCATGCTGCTCTGAATTTCTTTGCTCATTTTGAGAGTTTTATTGGTTCTTGGAAAGGGGATGTGTCTCTGTTAAGTGCGTGTGTTATTTGGTTCTTAGGGAGTGAGTGAGTATGATGTGTGTAAGTGGGAACATTAGTATGGGTGTGTGTATAAGTGTGAGGCCACAACACCTCCGCAAGCATGTCTGTCTTGTGTGGGTAGGGCATGATTTTGTGGGGTTATATATTAATCCTATCTATGATGTTAAATTTGTGATTAAGTCCGTCTAGATGGAGCGTTTTTAGGCAGAGAATCCACTTATCTTCATGGTCTTCTAAAATCTTTCTAATGTTATCTGCTCTGAACTTTTCTATTTTCTCAATTATAGTGAATTTGGCATGGGTTTTAAAATTGTGTTTTTCTAGGCGGAATGGTGTTCTACAGGTAATAATTTTTCATGGGGAGTCGACTTAATTCCATTGCGATAATTATTAATTCTGTAGTGAAAGGGCCATTCAGATTTTCCTACATATTGTTTCTGGCATAGAGTGCATTCTAGGAGGCAAATTATGTTGACTTCTACAGTTAAAGTCATGGTAGATTTTGAAAGTAGATTTAGTGACTGAGCTAGTGAATGAATTGGTGTGTCTAATGTGGTTACAGCATAAGCTCCTTTTGTTGTTACATGATTGGGAAAATTCTGTTGTTTTTGTTTTTCGGTTTATTACGGGTTACCTTATCCATTGAAATGTAGTTGCTACCTATGATTTCTTTTATGTTCTTAAGTCTACGATATGCTAGAAGGCCGGGTTCCTTAAATAATTTTTTAGGTCTGGATTGAGATGCAGTATTTCCCAGCGACTTTTGATTATTTGGGATAGTGAAGGCAGAGTGGAGTTCAAAGTGTTTACTAAAGGGATGCGGCTGGGTTTATTTTTAATCTTGTACATTAGGGTGTCTTCTCTAGGTGTGGAAATTTCTTTATTTATTTGTTCTCTGATTAGGTGTTGTTTATAGCCACGTGTTGTGAATTGATGCTCCAGATTTTGGTCTGTTTATTTAGTTCTTCACTGTTGAAACATATCCTTCTGAGTCTAAGTGCTTGTGAATAGGGAAGGTTGTCCTTGAGGTGTTTAGGGTGGGAAGACTTAAAGTGTAGATAGTTGTGGGTGTCGGTGAGTTTGGCGTGTAATGTCTTTCGTAGTTTTCTGTCTTCATCTGTGTAAATGCGGGTGTCTAAAAATGTTACCGATCTTGTGGAATTTTCATAGTCAAGCTTAATTAAGTCTATATTATATATTTGTGATGTTAAGTGTTGTGCATGTTGTCTTGTGGATTAGAGTGTTGCGAAGCTTCATGTTTAGTGAGCTAGTTAATCTATATGCTATTATATATATATATATATATATATATATATATATTATATATATTATATATATATATATATAATTGCATATAGATACTCCCTCTATATATGTATATGTGCGTGTGTGTGTTCAAAATTGACATCAATTTGTATTCTAATAACACACCCAGTTGACTGTGCGGACGTCTCTCAGTCAGAATCTAGTCGAAGGATGGAGTGGACGTGCCATTTATAAAGACTATGTGCTGTTGAAATGACTACCACGTTCACCTGACTTGACACATTGTGATTTTTTTCTATGTGTCTATCTGAAAGGACAAGTCTATATATATCTTTTCCTATCAACTTAATGTATGTCGTGTCACTGGTGGTGCGCATATTAAACATTTGTGAAGCTTTTTGTGAAATGGGTTATAAAGCCAACATCTCTTTGAATATCTTGTTCGAATTTTGCTAAATATGTATTTTCTGGCTCAACATTACGTCTATTGAACTTTGCTCTAATTGATATATATTTTTAGGGACACCCTGTATAATATTAGGTTGGTGCAAAAATAAAGTCGTTTTCTCACATAGTAACATATGTGAGAAAACGACATTATTTTTGCACCAACCTAATACATACATACATATATATATATATATATATATATATATATATATATATATATATATATATATATATATATATATATATAATAGAAATCTTATAAGTATAAGAAACTATACTTGCTCGGAAAACCTTCGGTATATTGGTTTGCAAATAAACAAGCCAATACCAAAGGGAAAAAAAAGGTATAAAAAAGAAAGAACCAAGAACATGTAAGTTAACCGAAAATAATCATCCAGCATACGAGTTCAACGCCCAAAGTAAAAAAAAACCCGATGCGAATACCCAAAACAAGTAAATAAAGTGCTCAATACAAAGAGTAGAGCAGACACACACACACATTATATATATATATATATATATATATATATATATATATATATATAATGTAAATCTATTAGGTTGGTGCAAAAATAATGACGTAATAATGTCGTTTTTTGACGTATTTTTTAACGTCAAAAAACGACATTATTACGGCATTATTTTTGCACCAACCTAATATTTAAACTCTGTCGGTGAAAAGAAAACAAACTGGGTAGCACAATTTTTAAACAAATTGGCATCTTAGAAAAAAAATTAGAAAAAAATTAGAAAAAAATCGAATGAAACAGAAACCACCGAACGGGGCGGAAGAAATCGTCTAGTAACTTAAATTTGTGGCACAAAGAAAAAAAAACAGTGAGTAATAAGTAATAAAGAAAACGAAGAGTGCTCAATACGCTAAGCAGAGCAAACCTAAAATAAATCCTAATGAACCAGGTACTACCTATCTACATGAGATCATCAGGGTGATTTGGTATATGGTGAAACCTAGGTAGGTAGTACCTGGATCGTTAGGATATATATATATATATATATATATATAAAAGGATAAAGTTAATTGGTAATCCACATGGATAATTTCAGGGAGGATATAAATGCCGAGGGTTCAATGTAATAAACAGCAAGTAATAATCAACAAATCAGGGAAAGGCATGGTAATAGTTTATTTCGCAAAATCGATAATTCGATTTCGCTTCGTCGGACATGGCGGTTTCAAAATAATGAGTGGATTCAAAAATTCTTCCAGGAATCAAACGAAAAACGAAAAGCAAGATTAACGGAAGTTTTATTAAAGAAACTTCGACAAAGTAGAAAGGGAGGGAGAGAGTTATATGTCTCTAGGAGATGCGATAGTAGTAGTGTTGACCTCTTGTTCATCAGACAAGAGAAGAGGATGAAGATGATTTTTCAAGAATGGAACAAAGAAAAAAGAAAGAGAAAAAAGAAGGGAACAGGAGAAAGAAAAAGAGAACCAGAGAACGTACACAAATCCCTATACCTACATACATACACATTCTTCTATATACACATAAATACACATACATATATGTGCTTACATAAATATACACACACCATATATATATATATATATATATATATATTGAGAAAGAGATCGTGTTGAGATTGTTCGCAAATACAATCTTATGTTAGAGTCTTCCATGTTTCGGGGCAAGGAAAGTGTGTTAATATATATTGAGGTTATGATGAGAGAAAAATTCCAAGGATGCTACATCCGTAAGGTGAAAGATATAAATCGTTTAAAAAAACAGAGGTAAATCGATATTTGGCTGTTGGCTTGATCCGTTGAAAGTAGTATGTTGTATTGAGAAAACAAGAAAGTCTATCACTGGATCGTCGCTTCTTTCCACCCCCCACCTCAGTTTGCTGCAACCCCTCTTCTTCTCTTTTTTTTTTTTTTTTTTTTTTTTAAAGATAATTTTCTCATTGAACTTCGATCTAGAGGCGCGTTATTATTTACCCGCTATTTGTGTTAAGATTGAGAATTTCGAATAAATGAACATTTGTGGCAGAGACATTTTTTTTTTTTTTTTTGTAGGGAAGCTTTCTTTCCTTTGTTTGTCAGACAAAATTGACAGCGGTTTTAATTGCTTTTGGATTTAATTGATTTTTTAATTGATTCTTTAATTGATTTTTGTTTTAGGAACAGCAGACCATATATGGCAACAGTATTCAATGCACTGACAAATGGTAGATTTATAGATGTACAAGATGCACTCTGACGAGAAAAAAAAAATCTGACACGACACAGTGACCCAACTTTCTTTGCAGTAGATGCAGCTATCGATTCAATGTAATCACTCCACTTTAAGTTAGTTGAAAACATGAAGGCAGGAAAACGCAGTCGGTTGCTCTCCAGGAGTCTAGCGTCAACCATGCTGATGGCAAGCAGAAAAGAGAAATTGAGGTTAGCCTCTTTTATACTCGGGTATATAACTTGGTCGAGCTTAACATATACTTAGGTTATAAAACAGTCTAGCCTAGCCACCCCCCCACCAAAAAAAAACCGGGGATGTAGTTTGCTGTGGCTATACACTGGGCTGTTACACAGAGTATAAAGATATTTTTGTTCTCCCCACGTCTGAAATATTTTATTATTTGTTTAGTGACTCATTACCCACTTAAAATAGATTTACATGGAAAGAGTTTAAAAATATTTCATGTTACTTATGCATAAATATTAGGTTGGTGCAAAAAATAATGACGTAATAATGTCGTTTTTTTTACTTATTTTTAAACTTCAAAAAACGACATTATTACGTCATTATTTTTGCACCAACCTAATAAACTGTAAACAGTAATATTGAATGTTTTCCGATGAAGTAAGATAAAAAGTGTTTAATGTCTCCTAAAAATACCTAATAAATACTGGACTTTTGATCGCGTTGAAAAAGAAAAAAAAAAAAAAAAAACAATTCAGAGACGGTAATTGGTTTCAATGAGAAAATGAATGAAAGAAAGAAAGAAAAGAAAGATACAAGTGTTTAACATCTGTTTCAGTGTAATAGAAAAACTAGTAAATTTCAAACTTTTCATTTGTACCCTCTTACTTCTTAATATAACGATGAGCCTACATATTACTTAATTTGCCACAAAGTAAGGGGCATCCAGTGAGGATATAACTCAATACTCACCTAGCGAAACAAAGCTTGCTAACCATTACACTCCGTCGAAGTGCCCTAACCGAATTTCTAAGCGTAGCTTACCTGTGGCACAAAGCCGAACGTATAGGGCACCCAGTAAGGATCGAACTTACGCGTAATTGTTCAAGCCATACAATCTTGCTAACCATTACACCACGCCCTTTTGATTGTTCGTGCAGTATTTTTGTTAAAGCACAATTATTTAACTCCGTAATAGGGATAGCGTTGTTCTATGGATATGTTATTGTTGTAGAACTCGCCACGAGCCAATTCAAATTGAGAATAATGATTCGTCAGAAAATTCAAACAAAAAAAAACGGATTTTCTTGCGAATTTCTGGTCAATTATATATTTGGAAAGTGAAAATTTCAGTGAAATAGTTTGAAAAATCTACTAGTTTTCGTCTGAAATCAAAAAATATAGATTTCAACTGCGCAAAATATTCCCGAATAAAAACGTCAGTTTTAAATGACGCCAGGAGGATATGGAATAAAAGAATTCTTTCTTTTTTCCATATACAATTTAATAATCTGAATAAATAAACGTCAAATTCTGTCTGTTCATGGATGTCTCTAAAACCCCTCTAACTCGAGCAATACTTGCTCTGCATAGACATATTATATTTTTGGGGGAATCAGGATGATCGTGGGATTGAAAATCTGCCCTTCGTCTGGTGTTTGAACATCCAGGATTGGGATTTGTGTCCAGATGAGGAGGGAACAGTTAAAAATTCAAAATTTGAAATTACTGAAAAAAGTTAGTGATTTTAAAAGTTTTAAATTTATATTGAATTTAAAGTAACAGAAACACTTTGTGAATTTAAAAGTTTTTGTTTCAAATTCAATGTAAAATATCTCCAAACCTTTGTGAATTGAAGAAATCAATTTTATTTCTTGAAAATTCCAAGGAATCAGAGGTAACGTGAGAGATTTCATGGCACGATGTTTAAAAACTTTAAAAGTTTGTGATTTGAAGAATTCAAATCAATTGATGTTCAACGACATTTGAGATTTGAATAACTTTTCGGCCCAAATTTACTCCTGGCTCGAATCAGAAGTTAGATTTTGAAGTTTTAGGGAGTGAATTGAGAAATTCAATGTTATTTTTTAACTTTATCATTGGTGTTTTTAAGATGCACCCAAGGACCCTTTAGTTTGGGACCCGAGGTTCAATTTGTCGTTCGCAGGAGTTAACTTAAAAATCCGCACGGCGTGCGGCTTTTAAGCTTGTAAACTATATATAATTTTAGAAAATGAAGATTTCACTGAAATATCTTGGCAAATATTTATCTTTTCACCTGAAATTAAAAAAAAATTACGAATTTGAACAATGACTGGTTGATTTTGTTTCGTGGCATACGAAACTGTGTTGGTTATTTAATGCCGGAATCTAAATATGAAAATTTAGACTTTATAATGAATTCAAGAGAATGATATTTTTCATGATTAAATTATAATTATTGTATGTGACTATATTTAGTCACCCCCACCCCACGTGGGCATCATGTGGCACAAGGCCGGTTTAACCTGGGATCTCTGAGCCCCGTGGGCTCGGCCAAAAATATGCCCATTGAACCCGTATAAACGGGTTCAGGGTCAGTTTACCTCCCCAAAAGAGAATCCGCCCTTCGGCGTACCCTCCTTCGGCTTCCTCCCCGCCCGAAGGAAGAGAGTTCAAACAAACAGCCGGTCAAGACTTGAACGACTGACTCAATTACTGTATGTGACGACATATAAGGCGGACTTTTTTTCTTATTAAAACTATGTTTTAAAATTCCCCTGCGTCTTATATGCCATAAGTAGGTTTAAAATTCGCGATAGTCGACAAAATTAGCTACCTGACAACTATTAGATTAGACTTTAGAGTAACTTTCATATACATTTTGTCATTATTTAAAAACTGTTATACAGTTTAAAAGTATTATCATTGATAATATTCATTATATTAATTTCATCACGTTTAATATTAGTACTTTGTTTCACTAAATTTATATGCAATAAATTCAAATTATATATTTGTAAAATATATTTGTTTCATTAATATTTTTCTTGTGATAACTTCTAATTGCATAGAATTTTTATATCTTAATTATTGGAATAAGACGTTTACAAGACGCAGGTTGTACAGATCATATGAAGGATATAATATTTTTTTATAGGCTTGTGTTCTTTTTTTGCTATTATTTTTCGTTTAATTTTAATCATGACTTGTTTAACCAAAATAATACCTCATAAATATAGCCTAGGCTGTACCATTTACTAACGTTTTTTACTAATCTTATTAATGACTAATTTTTCTTGATTTGCCCTGAGGTAATTGGGGTGCGTCTTATACACCCCTGCTTCTTATACACCCGTGCGTCTTATATACCATCAAAACGGTACTTGGTTGAATTTTGTTTACTAAATTATCTTACAAAATCAAACGAGTAGTGAAATCTTGTTTTTCCTTAAAAGAAATTAGATTAATCATAGCAAATTGTTTTTTTTTTATTCTTAATTATTTTTTCAATGTATGTCATTCTTCAGTTTTACTATAAAATCGCCTTTTCACCATTTTATGAATTTAAACTTACTACTAGATTGGCGGTAAGGTCTCATCTTCTTACAGTTGAAGTGGTTAGAGTTTACTATATACCCCCACAGTTTCTTCTCACTTGTAGAAAACTCTGCCTTTTCCAGCCAGCTTTGATCTTCGAAAATTTAAACTGCGATGACAATCGTTTTCTTCTGGCTTCTTCATCCATACTCTTTTATTGTTCTCTCTCCGGAATAATGTCTTCTTTTTCTCATGTTCTCTCACGCTTAGTGACCTCCTTGAGTCTTAGTGTCTTTATTGCCTTCTTTGGGGTAAAATCATTGAAATAATAATAATAATTATGCATAGTTTCGCGCAGAAATTTAATTAGTTCCACCGTGCATTATGAACAACAGGTTTACAAAATTTTATTGACATTCTTTGAGAACCTTATCTAAACCGATATTGACACATCGACGTGGTGTAATGGTTAACAAGCTTGTCTTGATAAAACAATTGCGACTGAGCAGTGAATTCGATCCTATACATCCTATACATTTGATCTTCTGCCATATCTAAGCTATGTTTAGCAGATGACTTTATATATTCCGATATTTTGTGGACTTGAATCATATTACACGTATGCAGAGTGCTTTTCTGTTTTGAAACTCTTATTATATGAGAAGACAGTAAATTAAGAATTTAAGCGTAGTACTAGTTACAGTTGGAATGGATAAAAATTACTGTAATTTGTATGCTCACAATTACTTTTCTCACACTTCTCACTTGTGAAACTCTCTTCATGCCTCTTATTTTCAGGTGAACTGCGATTTAATACACCTGGATTATGAAACGGATAGAAAAGACATTAAATTTACAAACAAGTATATTTTATTTCTGTCAAAATTTGTCGGATGACGAGTTGACTTATTTTTCCTAATCTATATGCGGATTATTATCCTCTTCTTTGTTGTTACTATCCCAACAAAAATGTGATTCTACAGAAAGATGCTGAGAATACCATAAATTGAACCTGTATGAAACAACAAAGATTACACGGCTTGTCTGTTATTTAAAGCCAGAAAATATTTTTTTAGATTGTAATAATTTTTCTTTGTTGCAGATGATAATCATTTAGTGATACGAGTTTTGCTAATTAACCCATAGCTGGAGGGAACGAGGCGGATCCATATATTTCTAAGGGTATTTCCTCTTAAGTGAATATAACGAACCAAAGGGGAATTGGAACTCGGCTCCCGATTAACAATTCCGAGCCGTTATCCATTATATCACCCGCACATCTAAGCTTACAGTACTTGGTATTCCCAAGCAGTCACCCATCTAGTTACTGACCAGGCTCGATATTGCTTAACTTCGGTGATCTTACTGGAACCGCTGTTTTAACGTGATGAGACCCTAAGCGTTAATATCAGTAAGAGACAGTTGAAATTTCTAGGGTACATAATGAGGATAGATGGTTTAGCAAATTTGATACTCACAGGACAGATTGAAGTCAAGATGGGCGGAGGAAAGCAACGTATAACCTACTGAGGGAACTTGAGTAAATGGATGGTTGAGCAAGGTTTAGGTGAGATAACCAAAAGACAAAATTTATTAAGAGTTACAAAGGAGGGACAGTTGTGGAGGGCCATAATCGACAACATCCTGACGTAACACGGTACACAGAAGAACCATTTGCTCGTGCAATTTTCCGTCTTCTAAATTTCTGGTACATTAATTTATACCTATATTATTATTATTATTATTATTATTATTATTATTATTATTATTAATAATAATAATAATAATAATAATAATAATAATAATAATAATAATAATGTGTAACTATTTGCTCGCAGCATTTGTCGTCTTCAGAATCTCCAGAAACAATATTTTGCACACCTACAAGAAATCTAAATGAACTAAGTGAGGAAGTCTTCCGGTTGTTTCTGCAATCAAAGAATCGGTGCCGTGACAAATTTCCTGCTTAGCATTAAATCGAGTATCAGCTTCATTAACACCTTGCATTCGTTTCAGTCAGTTATATGCCATGTGTGATACACGCTTAGGCGATCATGTACCTTTCGGATACATGACTGATTTTTTTCCCGCAGTGGGTTGCCATTTCTTTCTGCGGTAGACTAGTTGCCATCCAAGGCTATAGAACCCAGTTTGTCCTGCTATTTACCTATAGCTGGGGCGGGAGGGATTAGAAGAGGAGGATTCCTACATTTCCCAAGGGTATTAGCACGTAAGTGAATGCAATGGATTCGAATAAAATTCGAACTCGACTCTCTGATTTTTCAATCCGAGCCGCTATCCATAACTACACCGTACCCCCACGCATTCGTTTCAAACTCATTTTTACGCTTTCAGTAACTAATTTTTATATGTTGCATTGGCTCTTGCCTCTTTTATTTCTCGAAGTTTATTTTTCCAATTAATCTCAGTTCAGCTGCTAGTCTTCTAAAGTTTAATCCTCAGTCACGAAGATGTTCGTTTACATGACAGATAGGTGATAAAATTATTTCTTCTAAAAAGCAAAATTGCAAGAAAATTTAATTAAACATCTCGACTTCAAACATTTTCGAACCACTGTAACGTATCTTTCCGGCGCTTTTTTCTATAAATATTTTCATGAAACTTTTCTGATGATCTCGCCTCTTTATCACAACGATATTATGAATTTAAACATAGTACTAGATTAGAAGTTAGGTGTCATAATTTTACTATTGAAATTCCTAAGCGCAACCATAAGAACTATTCTTTTTTTTTTAAATCGGTATCAGCCCAATGCAAGGCAGTAAAGCCACTAAGACGCAAGGGTTTACACGGTGTGGAAGAATTAGGAACAGAAACATTAATAACGATTGGGAAGAGAAAAGTGTAGATAGATATTGCATTTAAATTTTTGCAGATTAAAGTTGGCTGAATATCATGGAGCCTAAAGTGAGTTTCCCAAGGCGCGTGAAAAGAAGTTGTTAGCATAGAATTGACGCTTATATCTAGCCAGCTCAACTGTTAAAGGGACGAAATCTCGACGCCAGTCTAATATTGCGCTTAAATTCAAAAACTCTAGGTACCATAGCGAAGGGTACGTCCAAAAAATTACCATGAAAATATCTATAGAAAAGACATGCAGAGGCAACCTTACGGCGGTGGGTAAGTGACTGAAACCAAGTTGCCACATCAAGACTAATAATATTACTGATTCTGCTTTGGATTTTATCAAGAAACTCAAGGTAAATAGCAGGGACACCGGACCATATGTGGCATCAATATTCTAAGCATGGACGAATGATAGATTCCGGTGAAAAAAATTTTCTCCCACGACACAGTGAAACAAATTTCTCAGCAGCTGACCTAGGAATGGATTCAATATAGTCTTTCCACTTCATGTCAGCTGAGAAGAGGCGCAAAGAGTCACTTTACTGGAGGTTAGCATCAGCCATGTTGAGGGAAGGCGGAGAGGGGTCTATCAGAAGATTAATGGAAATATGTTTAGTTTTGGAAGCGTTAAAATTAACAAGCCATCTTCAGTCTCAGTTAAGAGCGGATTTGATAACGTTTTGGACATCGGCTGTCATTTTGACCTTGCCGGACTGAGTTTCTTCACTCGCACTTCTCACTTGTGGAATTTCCGAATTCATGCCTTCGTATCAACTCCGATCATCAAACTTCAAATTCTACGTCACTTGTCATGTTCTGTGTTTTTTAATCCTGTATTTTATTGTCCTTTTTTCTTCCATTTCCCTGATTCTTTCACTCTCAGTAACCCCTTGCTTCTTAATAGTATTATTTGCTTGCATGAAGCGATTTGGTTTCGTTTGCTTTACAGTATATCAACCTCAATGGGTTATTTAATGCTGACAAGATTTTTATTGCTGGTAATATTTTTATTTTCGAAAATGTATTGCTGGTAATATTGCTGTTGGGTGTAGTTTATCTTCATACCCAGGACACTGCATGGGGGTGAAATGATCCAACAAAAAAGCATGAATATTATGAGCCCCACATTTTGTTTCAGCTGTATATATTTCCGCAGTTCTTGTTATTGTTCTTCTATATACCGTGTCCCTTCATTTTCTGTCCTTTGTAACTTTTAATAAATTTTGTCTTTTTGTTATCTCGCCCCAAACCTGGTCCGCCATCCATTAGCTCAAGGTCGGCAAGTAGGTTCCGCGTTACTTTCCTGTCTCTCTTACCATCAATCTGTTCTGTGCGTATCAATTTCGCCAAACCCTCTTTCTTCATTATGTGCTTTAGAAACTTCGACTGACGTTTTCGTTGTCAGTGTTTCTAGGAATTCGCCGTTGCTCCTATATTCGGTCCAGGATATTGTCAGCTAACTGTTCTAAATATCAATGAAAAACAGGATTCTGCTTACAACGTGTCTCATTCGATATGTCCATCTTTTACTGTCTCTTGTCTTGTCCAACAATATTCTGTTTCTGCTTCCCACCTGACAGAAAACAGGATACTGCTTACAATGTACCTCATTCGATTTGCTAAATAACGTCATTATAGATGGCTTCAGTACGTATATAAAATAACTATTTCTCAGTTTTCAGCTTGAAGATATGCAAAATTCGCATAATAGTCGTCAGATTTTGTAAACACTGCTTTCGGATTTTTGTTGTGTATTTGTTATCTGTACGTCTGAGAGATGCCCTGAGATGACAGCGGCATTATAATGACGTTGTGAATAACAATCACTGAATAAATTTCCATCTTATTCTTCAGCGTGTGCTTATTGTTTTCAATACCGGCCGGATATTTCTCTTTATCTGCATGAGTTTAATAATGGAATCTCTGACATCCAACTTACTTGTCTCAAAGTTAATATCAACAAATTAAATTAACCGAGTTAATGACACGGTTGGCTAAATCAGGCATAAAATAACACTGAATATCATAGTATATTTTTTTACTCGATTGTTCTCGCGATACTGAGCCCAAGAGCCATTCAAGGTAGAGATGTACTGAGTGAGGTTATTTTATGACCATAAGACTTGTAGAATAAGAATATATGTATGCTAACTGACGATTGACGCAAGACTTGAAATTTTTAGGTTTGAGTGGTCAGGGATGTGTCCTCTCGAGAGCCCGGTCCACATTGGTGGTAGTTATTGTAAAGAAGCTGTCTGAGTGGAATTTTCTTCTTACCAATGGAATCCTAATGAAAAAAATATTTTTAGCCTCTGTGTTCGTGATATGGCGTGTCTTAGCTGTAAAGGTCTGAGATGAAGGAACTAGGTAATGTAGCGCGTTAGAACATTTGTTATGAAAATAACGAAGCGGTAACGAGAGGCTTGTGACGATTCGTCTGTAAGGGGTTGTTGGCTGGAAAATAATTATCACCCACAGGGTCGCGTAGATGTTTTTGAACTCTGTTGAGGAAGGGAAAGAGTGTCAGACAGCTTTTCAAGTTCATATATGGCAGCAATATGCTGTTTTTGTTTGATCTGACTCTTGTAAAAAATAGAGCATCGCAACACTGAGTTTCTGGCGCGAAAATAAGTGAAATGAGAAAAGAAATAAGAAAGACAATTGAAAATAAAACTTACTGCGCATTAAACATTGAAAATTAATATTTACTTTCACGAGAAACTTAATTTTTCATATATTTCGATGTTATTGTGTTTTGTTAAATTATAGTCATATTACACCTGCTACATTCTGTCCAACCCCGTCCTCATGTCTGAACTTCAGAGTAGTCCGGATATGAGGACTTTTACTGTATTTAAATTTTTGTCCATAGACCTATTCAACCACATAACTGCCATTTTGTTAAGTTGATAGTCATTTTTCCCAGCGTCTTTAACGATGGGTCGTATATAATGGTTCCACTTGATTTGTGGGGGCCGAACCTAAGACCCAATTTGCCCGAATTGCGGAGAAACAATATTTTCACAGATATGAAGCCATGAGATTTATAACCTCATTATAGAATTCAGGAGAAAATCATGGTTTTAACGTCTGCTTATTTTTAAGTGCCTTACACGATCAGTCGTAAGTTGATCACCTTTTGATTATAACTGCAATGTTGCAGAAACTTTCAAGGATTTCATTTTCAGCTTAAAACCTCAGTATGACAAATACATGAAGGATTCTCGGAAGCTGATTATTTCATACAAGACAACGAACACAGAAGGAAGTTTCTCCATTTATTATTTATCTTTTCCTCAATGTCAGTTAGGAGAAAAAATTCAGTGCTTAGTTGTTCTTTATTTATTTATTGCAAGTACCAAATGACTGGCAATGACAGTCTCTAGTTTTATAGACATTACAAATGTTTGTTTTTCTTTTTTTTACATTTTGAGAATTCATTTCGAGTTGTGAAAACAGACAAATTAGTTCTGAAACAAAGAAGACAATATAATGTTACATGTCGTCTCTGGATTCATTTTTCAGAATACAATACTATATTATAAACGACATTGAAGGACAATCTTCAGCTTTGTTTTTTGGGGGTTTTTTTATCTAGTTTTATTTCATGAGGGACATAGTGGCGGAATATTTTCTAGGAGGAAGCGGGAGATAGGGGGACAGGATCTACAGCATGCATGGAAACTATTTTACCAAAGTCCCATCTTCACGCGGTGACTTGCATAATTCAGAAATCAGGTTACGTGTGGTAGCTTGACCCAACATATTCTTGCAGATGTTTGATTGTTTTCGTGCCTTTATTACTTATTTCAAAACTTAAAGACAATTCATCACTGAAATAATAACATGCTCACGGGATACTTTCACCTGTAGTTTGTCATTCTAGGCTAGGTTATATATTCCGAAGCAATAATCTGTATGTTCCTTTATGAAAGCCGTAATACACTAACCAGAAATGATTGACGTTATATCTATTCAAAAGACATCACTTGAAACAAAATACTGTAATTTCTGTCATCAAACAGAAGTTCTTTTTCGCCGAGATTTTTGTGCTGCACTTATAAAAAATATCTGTGCGATGTTCATGTTTTTCAACTGCAGAAACTGTTTTGTCGAATTTCATAAAGCCGATATTTGGTTGGTTAAATGCTGCTTCAAATATGGCGAAAATTAGCGTAACAAAATGCTACATGTGCGGCTGAATCAATCTATGGACAAAAATCTAAATAGAGTAAAAGTCCCCATATCCGAACTATACTGAAGTTCAGACATGAGGACCGGTTCGCATAGAATGTGGCATGTGCAATAAAATTCTAATTTCACGAAAAAATATAACTTATCGCAATATATGAAAAATGAAGTGTCTTATGAAAGTATTAGGTTGGTGCAAAAATAATGACGTAATAATGTCGTTTTTTGATGTTAAAAAATACGTCAAAAAACGACAGGATTACGTCATTATTTTTGCACCAACCTAATAAATTTTAATTTGCAATGTTTAATGCTCAATAAGTTTTATTATCAATTGTCTTTCTTATTTCTTTTCTCATTTCACTTATTTTCGTTGTCATAGTTCCTTTAAAATAAGGAAATATTCTGTAAATTACGTTCTGTACTCTTGAACAATGATTTTTTTTGTTTCTTTATAAATTTGATGACGTCATCAATAACTTTCTTAACTGAGTCCCAGTTTTCTTCTTCATTATCCTTAATAATTTTCACCATTATTGGAAGAATTTCATTCTTCTACTATTTCTTGACAATCCAAATCTTTTTAAAGGATTTTACCGTTGAATTCATTTGTAAATCATTAAACTTTTCATTTATCCATTCTTTTAAGCCATCCGATTTGTGAGTATTTAGTGGATCATCTTCAAGCACGACTTTGTGTTTTGTTCATTTGTAAATTCAACGAATTAGGAGCTTCGTCCAGTTTTTCAATAATATCTAATTTCTGACGTAATGTGAAAGAATTTCTTTTCCTTTTTCTTCCAGTTGAAGTTGCTTTTGTTTGAGATATTATGGATTGAGAAATTTCAAGTTACCAACAATTATCTGCAAAGAAAAGAAAAATATTAAAATGTACTTTATTCCTACTTCTAAATGAAACCAAAACTTTCGAATAAGAGGACTTCTACTGTATTGTCTTTGAAAATGACAAAAAATGCTATTTGTTCCGATGTAATATATTTATCACAACCGTTGTATCGAATTTCATGAAACCTATACCACAGTGTTTAAAACAGAGCCCATCTGTTTTATTTTCGGTTTTTTTTATAATTGCAGGGTCATTCTGTGTAAATGTTTCAAACAGATTTTTATTAACAGGAAATGAAACAGTTTCTTCATAGTTTTTGTTTTCAGTCATCTCCGATATTTCATCTTTTATTAGGCTGGTGCAAAATGTCGTTTTCTCACATATGTTACTATGTGAGAAAACGACATTATTTTTGCCCCAACCTAATATTAGTATCAAAAGAAATAGATGCTGCTATGAGCTCACTTCCAGAAAACAAAGCTTCCATCAATTTGCTTAAAACTGTTGATTGTTTTGTTTTACGGCTTATCAACCACTCATGGGTCATTAAGAGTGGCATTGAATTGAACTGAATGTAAGGATTTCATTTTGCAACAATAATTTTGCATATTAGTTTTTGCAGAATATTGAAATTTAAGATCATTCATAAATATATTTCAGGTAAACTGAAAGTTAAGGTAAATTATGGAAGATACTAAGTGATATAATTATATGTGTACTAAACAAAATGGAGTATTGTTGCGATTGATTTTTTTTTTTCAAATTATATCCATTCTGTCGTGAGTACTTGTATCCAATTTAGTGTAGGATTAGCTACCGTATTTGACGGTATATAAGGCGCACTTTTTTCCTTACTAAATTTTTTTTTTAAATTCCCTGCGTCATATATGCGATATTTAGGCTTAATAATTTTACTAATTACTAATTCTTTCTTGATTTGCCCTGCTTAAATTTAGGTGCGTCTTACACAGCCTTGTGCCTTATATGCCGTCAAATACGGTAATTTTCAGTGTATTCAGGGTAACAGTGTGAACTGCAAGTTTATTAAAACTACTTTTATACCAATCTCATATTATGAACAGCTTTTATGAATTAAAATAAAATTTGGGCTTTTCGTTGTGGTGAAATGGAATATTTTGCCCATATTGTGAGCTAAATTCACTACACTAATACTATCAGAACGCTTGATAATCTGACAATGACAGAAATGTTTGAACCTATCTGAATAATGGCTGACGCAATAACAAAATGTTATTTCACAAAGCAATTATCGCATGAGATAATTGTAATGCAAAAAAAAAATGAATGAAAATAACGTTGTTAAAGCTGAGTGGTCTTAAACCATTTGGGTATTGACTAGGTTCGACGTTGTTTTATTTCGGTGACCGTATTTGGATCGGTGTTTCAAAGTGATATGTCCGTATACACGTTTTTCTATGGATTCATCATTTTTTTAATCTTTGAAAACTTTTTTTCTTACCAAACTAGGAAAGAATTAACTTTCAAGGAATATTATCCCGCGTGCTAAAATTTTTTTACGTTGCGTATTTTCTTTACGTTAGGCTCGTATTTATTAAGGTACATATTTACAAAAAAAAAAAAAAATAAGTAATTTAATAAAAACAATTATCGATTGTCAAAACGTTAGGCAAAAAAACGTGTCCTCCTCAAATAATGCAGGGACACGTGATTCAGCCTCTAAATCGACATTTGTTATTTTCCCTGGACAGGAACTGGTACAAATATCGCTAATCATAAAATTGACTTTCTCTTGAGACTTTGATGGCGTAGGTCAATTTGAACAAAGCCATTTGCAAAAATATGGAAGGGGCGAAGGGAAATTATTAAACTTATTAAATTATGAGAAAAATATTGGTCACGGAAATGGTTACCCGATGGAAAAATATTGAAGATTCCAGCCTAAATGCTTCTTTGTTGTAACTTATAGCAGGCTAAAATTATAATAAGAACTTTATATATATATATATATATATATATATATATATATATATATATATATATATATATATATATATATGTATGTATATTTTAAGCATTACGCCCCGAGCAAGGCGTGAAGCCACTAGGATGCAGGGGGTTGCAGAAAATTTGGAGCGAGAGCAGATAGGAGGGATAGAATAAAGGATGAGAAGAAGGATAGTAGATAGATCAAGGTAACTGGAGATGTCGATTGACATTACATTTGAATAGTTGGAGATTATAGCTCTCTGGGAAACAGTAATATGGAAGGGTGTTCCACAGGCAAGAGGTGCGAGGTATGAAGCTATTGGAGTAGAGGAGACGGCTACATTTAAAAGTTTCTACAGTGTAAGGGTGAGAGCGTGATGCCAGCCTCGTAGGGCGCTTGAATTCATGGAGTCTGGGAAACTGTGAAAGCAGCTCATCGGAGCAATTACCATGAAAGTATTTGTAGAAAAGACAGAGAGAGGCGACGGCGCGTCTGTGAGATAGTGACTGCAGACGAGACGCCAGATCAGGGCCAATTACATTACATATCCGTCTCTGGATCTTGTCATGAACTCCGAGGTAAACAGAAGGTGCCCCAGACCATATATGGCAGCAGTACTCCATGCAAGGGCGAATGGTTCTTTTGTATATTTGAAGTATATATATATATATATATATATATATATATATATATATATAAGAACTTATAATATTTTTATTTAATTTATCATTTTCTCTATCATGGAAATGTCATCAACTTTAATCGAGTCTAAAATGTTACTACCCAAGAGATTACTTCCTTACCCCTCATGTGGTTTATTTTAATAATATTTAATTGATGCTTTTCTAATTGCTTCAACCCAAGCCTGTCTACAATGCCACTAGAGCGTAGTGGGTGAGAGGGAGCAAAAGAGAATGAGAGTGAGGAGAAATGAAGAAAAGGACGATAAAGGAACAGGAGTTAGGTATACACAAGACTGTGATTGTCGTTGCATTTAAACTTATAAGGATTCTAGGTGAGAGGGAAGCAAGACATCGGAAAGGATTTCCACAAGAAAAAGATGCAAGAAAAAAAAAGAAAATATTAGAATAGAATAGACAGTTGCATGAAGCTATTTCAACGATAAAAAGAGGAGACCTAGTAACGAATCGAGCAGCTTTGCTTAAATTAATACAGACAAGACGGCTACGGAGAACAGCTCACCAGAACAATTGCTATGAATATATTTGTAGAAAAAGAACGAGGGAAGCCACGCCATATCCGTAGGAAAATGACAGATATCAAGATGCCAGGTTAGGATCGATTATATTACAGGAACCTTCTTTGGATTTTGTCAAGAATCGCAAGTAGTAGTAGTACCTGACCAAATATGCCAACAGTATTCAATGTACAGACCAAGGATAAATTTATAAATCTCCAAGACGGATTCTGATGAGAAAATTTTCTGACACGGAATAACGAAGGACCTGACCTTTAGCCCAGATTTCAGGTTAATATTTCTAAATTTATCGTTAAACATACATACACGTTTGTCTTTGTAATCATCTCCAAACGGTTCTACTTTTGTTATTTTCTTCTCTTTCGCTTTAGTATCTTGCATCTTTTCTAAAGAGCTTTTCGCAACATCAACAACTTTAAATATTTTCTTCCTGGTTAATGACAATATCTTTCATTTTAAATGCGATGATATAGTTAAACACTTTATTTTGTATTCCCTTATTACAGCGGTTTTAAATTTCTTTATTGATTTCTTCTTAGTTATCACTGTTCAAATTTTTCGCCATTTCCAACGATGTGGTCACATCACTTAATAACTTTACCATGTCTTATTTCTCCATTGAATTTATATATTTCTTATGTCAAGACAATGACTACAAAGCTGAAATTTAATTATTAGTATTAATAACTGTAATTACATCCATTTCTTTTGCAGAATATGGTTAACAATCTTCAATTTGCCTAATATAATCTCCAGCAAAGTTTTTTATATATATATATATATATATATATATCTGCTAAAAGCAGATGTTAATAAGCTGAAATTAATATATACTGAAATAATTTGTATCTATCTATCTATCTATGTCTGTTTATCTATCGGTCTGTTAATCTCTCTCTCTCTCTCTCTATATATATATATATATATATATATATATATATATATATATACATATATATATATATATATATATATATATATATATATATATAGGTTTGTTTATCTATCGGTCTGTTCATCTATATATCTATCTATCTCGGTCTGTTTGTCTATCTATCTATCTATCTATCTCGGTTTGTTTATCTATCTATATAACTATCTATCTCGGTCTGTTTATGTATTTACCTATCTATCTATCTTAGTCTGTTAATCTATCTATCTATCTATCTATCTATCTACGCCTCCGGAAAACTTAATTCCGGTCGAGCACTCTTGAGAGAAAGCTCGAATTTGTAAACAATGGCTACTACTGCTAATAATATGAAGAAAGCTCTTCTATGAATTGAACCTTCTCTGTCATTGGCGTGTTTATTCGAAGAATAAGTACGTAAATATCCACCTTCCTCTCTACCGGGCTCAGCTAGCTCAGGAATAAAATCTCCGACTGATGTCAATTCAGTCGGGTTTTGATCCCGGCTTGAGTCAATCGGATGTCTAACCACACTGATGAGCTGTGATACAGCGAAACTGTCTGTCCGTGGATGGCAATATATATATATATATATATATATATATATATATATATATATATATATGAGTCTCTTTATTATTTCTCTCTCTCAATCTGTTTATGATCTATCTATATATCTCTTTTTATCATCTATCTCAATGCTTTTGGGGGAATGTGAAGAAAACAGTTTTCTATATTTCAGGTTCAGAAAAATGTCAGTACTTTTTGGGGATGTGAAGTCACGATCAACATACATAAATCATTTTGATGCGTCGATAGATAATTACTTTGTTTTGTTAGAGTTTGTGTTTCATGAAATATTTAGATTCTTAAACAACACTGATACCCGCTATGATTTAATATCAACTATTTTTTTTAAAGAAACGAGACATATTAGAATTTTCGGAAATTAATTATGTTGTACCTGATATGATGTAAAAATAAAAAAAAATTAAGTCAAATATCTTTAAAGATTACTTACCGAAATTGTAATGATCTTTATTTTCACCGAAAGACAAATTTTGAATTTTCTGTTTAATAAGTCTGTTATTTCTTTTCCCGAAAAAACACTTGAAAGTATGTTTTAAAGTTTTTCGCCATTTATAGAATTCTATAGTGACCTAAAAGTGACGTTCTATACAGGCTATATATGGAGTGTATGGAGGATGCGGACAAACCTCTCATCGTGACGATATTATTTTTTAGTTGGGTTTGTTTTGACATGTGTTCCCTTGCATTATCATGCTGGAGAATAACACCTTTCTTTTTTTTTGCCAATAAAGGATAATTTCTAGTTAATGCTTCTTATTGCTTGATTAAGATGCTGGCAATAATTATCTACAGGAGGTGTCCCCACTTTCATATAGAATATTTTTCACCATCCATCTGCATAGTAAATATTCAAAATCACACCAAATGGGCTTGGCAAATGTTTGTTACTGGTTCATAAACAAATTTAAAAATGTAGTAAAAAAATACGAAAGAGCATTAACAAATAACGCTGATTCATGCGGCTATTGCTGGTGCTATTACCGTATTAAAGAAAGAAGGAAAGCAAATCTGAACATTGAAAACTATATATATATATATATATATTGTCAAGGTTATTTTTATGGTTAGTGTCATGGGTCCTTACCTATTACAGAATGAGCTCTTCCTAACACTATGTATACTACGCCTCTCAAGAGAGAGGGTCGAATCAAGCCGAGTTTCTCGACTTGACGGTCGAACTCTCTGCCTCTGAGCAGAGAGGAACCCGGACGAGGCTCCACCGAAGGGCAGAGTCTCGTTCGGGGAGGTTGACTAACCCGATCCCGTTTATACGGGTTCTACGGGCATTTTTTGCCCGAGACTACGGGCTCGGGAAACCCACGTTAAACTCGGCCTTGTGCCACATGCAACCCTCGTGGGGGGTGGCTAGATACCGAATCGAGTCGAGCCGATAGTAGTTCACTCTAAACCAGACTGACAGTCATACTAACACCTTCCACATCTTGTATTATTATTTCGTGTAATATATCTTCGTTATTTTTACTCTTGTTTTCGTGTTGTTCTTCCTTGGTCCTAACCTGGACCATAACAATTAGGTTAGCAAAAAAATTCGCTGAAAAAAACGATTTTTGTTCATAATTATACAGTTAAAAAAGAATATACGCTAGCAACTAATAAAAAATAAGCGTATATTGTTCGTTGTTCGTGGTCATCCTTTATCTGATTTATATCCGAAAATAAAATAAAGACATGTACTCTTCCCAAATGAATTGATTAGAGGCGGCAATCGATGTAGAGCGTCAGGTATAGACCAGTCGGGAAGGCGTTTTCCCCCATGACAACAGCTGACCTCACATCTCTCTGCAGATTATATAGAAATATGTACAGCTTTGTCGGAAAGCTTTAATATACTCGCCGATCTCACCTTGACCTTGCACCTTCGGATTGCCTCTTATTTTGATCCCTATAAACTTCACTTAATGGGAAAAGTTCGCTGGAAGTCAGAAAAAAGCATTCATACTAGTTACATTCATAGTTCATAGTTACATTCATACTAAAAACATGAGAAATTGTGTGGATGGAATCCTGAAACTTTCCCTCAAAGAAGGCGAAAGATAGCGGAACAAAATACTCCATATGAGAATAAATAAATCTATGTACAGATATCTAAATGCAGTCCAAATTCTTTAATGCGATACACTTGTGACAAGGTCATTGCCGGAGCTCAGATAATGATGAATGACAGAAATCACCCCTGAAAAATTCTGTGTAAACATAGTCTTGCCAGCTCATTCCATATATATATATATATATATATATATATATATATATATTTTGTTTAAGCCTTTTTATTATATCCTTACTCTCTCCTGGACATTGAGTTCTACCTGGATTCTATCCTCTTCGAATTTTTTTTATTCAAAAAATATATATGTATGTGTATGCATGTATGTATATATATTTTGCATATGTATGTGTATATTTACCACTAATATTATATATATATATATATATATATATATGCATACATACACAAACACATACACACACACACATACACATACATATATATATATATATATATATATATATATATATATATATATATATATATATATATAATAAAATAGGCAGCATATATTTTATATTACAAAGAGTTAATCATACCTTGAATCAATTAGTAATATAATTTGTAATATAAAATATATGCTGCCTATTTTATTACGTTCATGAAAAACAATTGATCCGCAGTAAAGAATTCCTGAGATATAAACTACTAAAACATATCACTCTGTTAATTGAACTATCAACTTAGTTCATGTCATATTAACTGAAAAAACACTTATAAAAATGTTCGTGGATTTACCAAATTACAAAATTCATAAAAAATTCTCTCTTGAAATATTTGAACTTTAGCGTCCCGACATGCACGCTCCAACACTACATAACCGTTAATAAATAGCTCATTCTTTAAAAAAAAAAAACATCTTTCGGTCGGAAAAACACATTTATTTAGTCTTTCAGTTTTTATTCTAAGGGAAAAAATACATCCCGATGATGAATGTGTGAAGCACTCGAAAGTACTAGCTGGATTAAAAAATACACCATATCCATTTTATGCATAAGGATCTCAGCATTCAGTGGATTATTAGTAGTATAATGCTTATAATTATGTCAACTAGCGAAGGTATTTCGCCAATAATTGTATTAATATTGCTAATTGATTCAAGGTCTGATTAACTCTTTGTAATATATATATATATATATATATATATATATATATATATATATATATATATATATATATATATATTGATGGGTTATCAAACTTAAAACAGGAAATAAAGCAACCATTAAGCTTCCAAACAAGGTTTTTGTTTGATTCTTTTATGCAATACAAAGTTTAAAAAAGGCTAAAATCAAAAAAGCAATATGTACTTATCCTGAATGGGTAAATACGCAGAAACCAGCAAGACCGTATCACCAAAACACTCTGCTGATGTTATATATATATATATATATATATATATATATATATATATATATATATATAGATAGATAGATAGATAGATAGATAGATATAACTTTGTAAAAAATCGCGATACGTTAGGTTTGAATTAATTTTTTCAAAAATGAAAAAAAATTTCATAATTCTTTCATTTTCGCATTAGAAATCTAAAGGATTAAATTTACTTTTTCCAGTAAGCAAAATACACTGGCGTATTTCAAACAGAAATTATATTGATTGGAATCGATTTTCAAAGTTGTCTATTTTTTAAGATATTTGAAAATACAAGTTAGTTCACGGTATTAAAAATCTTGCAAAAATAAAATATACGTTTCTGAAACTTTACTTGAGAAACATTAGCTTACTTAAGGTATAATTAATTTGATTTCAAACAAATATTATTTATATTATTTACTTTAAGTTTAAAAATTAGTTTTTTAACAAACAGTAACGATGTTTTTAACCAACGTTAGCAGTGCTGTCGTTTGTTGGTGAGGTGATGACAGATTTAATATTATTCTACTGAAACTTTATCTGTAAAACATAATTTAAAGAAATGACGCGAACACTTATTTATATAATTTTTTAAGTACTTAGTAAACTTAAAAATTTAGGAAAATATTCACCGTAACCTAATGTTTTATTCAATTTTAGAAATTTCGGCTTCGAATTTAATATAGATATCGCTTTTATTTTCTGATAAGGTCGCGTATGATCGACATATTTACAAAAATTGGCACGTTTCTACACTAAAATGTTGATCCGTGATAATTTGTATTACGCTTTCCTATTTAGGATTAGTAAATATAGTCTACACTTAATAATCCAATCTAAAACGCCGCAGTCAATACAGAATTCTAAAGATTTGAAACTTTACAAATTATTATAAATAAAGTTTTAAAAACAAGAAAACAGTTCTTGTGAAAATTCAGTTTTCATCGAGTTTTTTTAAGACAGTAGTGTCCTTAATATGACTTACTTGAAAAATAAATTTCTAATTAAAAACTGTCAGTTTTATTGCACTTTTATATTTCATAAGTTGAAGCAGATTTTCGGTAAATGAGTAACTATTTGAAAAAAAGAAATTGAGGATTTACATTCTCCAAGGACTCCAAACTTTAACTAATACACAAAATATCGTATCAGAATTTAATTTCTGTCTATATTTCTGAGATGAGGTATTATGGTATTATTATTGTCCTCATCTTTGTCGCTATATTTATTACAACGTTTCGGCCTTCTTCAGGTGGTTGGAATGTCGAACTGAACCCTTTATTTCGCTCACTGGGATAGACTGTTCATACACAGATGTCATCAAGGAAACATGACACAGTGGATAAAGGCGTTGGTTAGATCCAGTAACAGGATACAAAAAGTGTGAGTTCAATACCCGTTTAAAGCAGTGGAGAACTTTCAATGGGAAAATTAATAGGAGATAACTAATAACTGACATCCATTAAACATGGCACATGGAACAAGAACAGTCTACGCCAGTGAGCGAAATAAAGGGTTCAGTTCGACATTCCAACTACCTGAAGATGGCCGGAGCGTATAACGGCCGAAACGTTGTAATAAATATAGCTACAAAGATGAGGACAATAGTCCGAATAATGTACAGAATTTAATGTCTCGAAATTTCATAAACTTAAATAATTTGAGTGTAGCAGCTGTAAAAAATATATATATATATATATATATATATATATATATATATATATATATATATATATATATATATATATATATATATCACAATTTTCTAAATAACATGTTTCAAAAGTTATTTCATTCAGCTGTGAATATGTCCGGAAAATCTCATTAAAATCCTACAATTATTTGATTTTTGCAAGATTTTCCAAAACAATGTGTTTTTTATCGCAAAAAAACGCCAAATGTTGAAATAATTCAGTGACATGACACAAAGAGTTGAGAGTTCAATACCTGGCCAAAGTAGTGGTGAATAAAACTGGGAGTGTTGAGTTACTAAACGGGGGATAACAGAAACTGAGATATTCAGAAAAGGCGTGGAGCTTAGAACAATCTATGCCGGTGGACGAAATAAAAGTTTCCGTTCGGAATTCCAACTGATATCACCTGAAGAAGGCTGACGCATTCAACCACCGAAACGTTGTGAATATGACAAAGATTAAAACTATTGTCCGAACAATGTAAATAGTATTCCCGCCGCTGACACACACGCAAAAAAGATTTTTAACGAACATTTCAGACGTGCTAGAAAGGACTTAAAACTTCAATAAAATAATTAAAAAAATACTTTGGTCTTTCCTCTTAATAATAACATATAGATTTTGACGAAAAATTGTTTTCGTCAATTTTGGGGGCCTTTATCATCATTCCATGCTCTTAATTAACGATAAAGAGGAGGTACCTACTTGAAAACGATACGAACCTTTGTTCCAAACGTCTACAAAAGTAATTCATACTATTTCCAAGCTAAATCTAATTAATGTGGGCAAATACGTATATCTCTGTTGATATACTATGTTTGTCTTCCATTGATTGGTCCGACATAATTATTGATTATCTGAGAAGGCGGATTTCTGTATATTACATTTCGTTGTACTTGGAATTATTTGGATGCTAATTATATACTTAAGTTATTTTCTTATGTTCATACGACTGAGTTATAATCATGTATGGTATTCCAACAATGTGTAAAAAACAAGTTCAAGTTTAAAAGTCGACCTTTTTAGCATGAAAGCAATATTTCTCCAAAAGCCTGGGGTTGTCCTATACGACTGAGATAAAAAGTCAACCTTTACCGCAGTGTGTTAAAGAGGTGGGAGAGATTATCTAACAGTTGCTGGGCGCCACTGACTCCATCAGGTAGCAACATTGCTTAAGGAAAATTTATTAACATTATAGTTCACAGCTAACTGTCCAGTGTTTGGTGGCGCCACTCGTGGACCGATCAATTTGTTTGCCATTAAACGATTGTAGCAAATGCCGGAAGAAAACATTCTACTTTAATGATATAATGATGATGTTCTGGATATAAACTAATTTCAGGCAATATTTTATCGGCCATGTTGAATTTGAATTGATGATGCTTACAACGATACTAAGACAGTTGCTTCCACCAAGAAGAACATGGTTGCCTGTGCGTCAAATGAGAAGAGTGGTGTGTGGAATTTGATTGGATTTTATTACAAATTATGCCTAAAGTAAGTAAACCAAAGGTACTTCTAAGTAGTTTCTGCCAGAAAGACATATAAGAAGTTGACCTAATGTCTACAAACAACTAAAAAGTAATCAGAAGACGGGGTTCAAATTCAAAGTTAAGTTAGTTTGTGTTGTCAGAGGTCAGATCCAGTGCCTGTAGTTTGAATCTGTACTGAATTCATATATATATATATATATATATATATATATATATATATGTTTGTGTGTGTGTGTGTGTCCCTGTGATTGTATTATATATATATATATATATATATATATATATATATATATATATATATATATATATATATATATATATATATATATATATATATATATATATATATATGTATGTATAAAATATATATATATATATATATATATATTGGGGCACCTCGACGTGGTGTAATGGTCAATTACAGCTAAAGAGTTCTATCCTCACTGGGTACCCCACACTTTCTGCCTTGTGCTACCCTTGGAAAATCACTATATATATATATATATATATATATATATATATATATATATATATATATATATATATATATATCGGGTGTAACAGCAAAATTGTCCAAATAGAATAAAAGCAAAAGCAATATCTTTAGATTACGCTTTGAACCTTCGTATCTTAGAAATGATTAAAGATATCTTACTAGAATTATCCGAAGATTTTTTTTTTTTTTCCTGATTTTTTTTAATCCAAATAACGAAGCTTTTTATGCAGAAATGGTAGTAATACCTCCTCGATAAGTCACGTATTTACGTAAATTCATTTTTTTACTTATTTAAAATTTTCTTTTTTTTATTTTTCGTTTTTCCATCTTAATAATTTGAGCGATACAAATTATAAATATTTAATTTAAATATTATAGACAATAATAATAAAATAAACAAGTCTTAACACACAATTTTAAATCAACACCACAAGAACGCGAACTTAATAACATTTAACGGTCAGTGAGTATCCTGCACCTGGAGATTGCGTGTTCGCATGAAACTCTGAGTTGTGCTATCGACGTGGGATATTATGTATATTCAATAATATATATATATATATATATATATATATACCATGGACTCTCCCATCGAGTTCGATGCATGAGGTTCGATGACCACGAACTAATTATCTGTATGACAGGCATGACTTTTGAGACCGGTTCGAGAATTGCACAGAAGACCACAAACAATACAGGAGAATATATTGTATCCAAGTTCAGCAGAAACACTGTTAGATGTCTTATTTTGCTTCCTTGTTTCACGTAATCGACTGATGCTTACTTCTCGATGGTGCATTATTCCTGAATGGCAACGAGAACGAAGATCTGGTTCCTACATAGCCCCTTCAAGTTTTTGAATGAAATGTTGACGCAAGAAAGGTTGCTTTTCAGTTTATCTTTATACACGAGCAAAGGTCTACCAACAATTCTTGTTCACTGTATAAAAAAAAAAAACTTTTAGTATGCGATCATCATTCATCCTTGTCATATAAGGACAGACGATCCTTTAAAATCTATTCACTTATAATTTATTTCAAAGTTTTGTAGAAATATTTTCTGTTTTCAATCGTTTCACACCAAGCAAGACGATCATTTCACGAGGACGCATCGATTACAGATTTTAGTGAAGAGAATTGAAGAAAGAACAATAAAGGAACAGTGTTCAGGAAGACAGAAGATGGCAACTGACGCTCCATTTAAATTTTTGAAAATTGTAATTGTCGGGGAAGCAAGAAATAGGAAGGGAGAGAAATGCGAGAAAAGAAATTGTTAGAATAAAAATGGCGGTTGCATATATTTTAACAGTAAAACGGCGAACCCTTGTTGCTTAAATTTATGGGGTTGAGGCATTTGGGAAAAAAGTTAATCAGAACAGCTGGTATGAATGTATTTGTAGAAAATATATAGGGAAGCCATGTTACAAATTCATGACGGTTGTCTTCGAGTATAGAATCCAGCGGTTGGCAGTGAATATTTCGGAGACAGTAGGAAAGCGTAGTTCAGGTTCGCAGTGGATATCGTAGCAGAGCGTAGTTCTTCCTTCTGTCATCTTGCCTGTCAAGTTGGCACTGGTCCTTCTGTAGGGTAAACAAAGATGGCCGCCTTTATACACGACGGATACAATGTTCTGCGGCTTCTGATTGGTTAAACTTCTATTGGTAGACTATAAAGGAAGTTAAGTCTTTTGGATTGTCTCACTTGTCGTATATATATATACCCAAAAAACCGTAACAAGCCACGTCTCGTCAATAAGATTTAAGTCAAGATCGATTATAGATCGTTCATTGAATTCTGTCACTAATCTTGAGATATACAGCAAAAGCACCTAGCCAGATATATCAGACATATTCAATGCACAGATTGTAGATTTATAAATGTGCAAGACGTACTCTGACGCATGACCACGAAACAAATTTCCTATAGACGTCAGTATTGATTCTATATATTCGCAAGATTTCATTTCAGTGGAAAACTTAAGCTCAAGCAGGTGTAGAGCGTTGCTCTCCTTAGGTCTACCATCAGCCAAATGCGAATGTCAGTGTGTCACACTTTTCAACTTTACTCCTAGAGGCCGTAGCCCAACATATCATACCATTTTAGAATCAGGACGACTCCGTGAGTGAATTAAAAACATTCCGGGCCGGATCCCGACCCGCAATCCTGAAATTTTGGATTCCAAATTTTTCATTACTGCGATTGTTTTCGCCGATTATTTTACTTGATTTTTTTAGATGAATTTTTTGTGCGATATCAATTTTTAAAACTTGAAAATAAATTTGGGAATAATTGAAATTAATTTCACAATCCGGCAAAAGTCACTCATGAAATAGAAATAATTTTTTGTAAGTAAGGACCTACGTACATCAATTTGTCTTTAAATTAAGTAGCGATAGAATAATTATCGTCGAGCCTTTAAAAGGTACACAAAATATGTATTTAATAGCCAATTTTAAGTTCGTAAATTTATTTTAAACTAGCTTAAAAGCCGTCCTATGGGGCGGCAATTAAGCTAGATAAGCTTAAGATAAGTTTAAATATTAATGCAATAGATGCGGAAATCAATTTTGAGTCATTCTGTACTTTATTGTTGCTTATCGCAAACGGCAGCAGTATGTCTCGCAAAAAAAGTTCTCCGCCAACAGAGGACCAGATTGCAATCAAAAGAGCCAATGCTGCAACAAGAATAAGAAAGACCCATGCAAATGAAAACCCAGATTAAACGGCAGTGGGGAGAGCGTCTAATGGTGAAAATATGCAAAGACTTAGGGACTGTGTTGAGGTCTTGTGGGAAGATCAATGAAACAGGCCGTAGACCTAATCACGAGCCCTCCGCAGGAGCTTGCTTAATTGCTGCCCAATAGGACGGCTTTTAAGCTAGTTTAAAATAAATTTACGAACTTAACATTGGCTATTAAATATATATTTTGTGTTCAAATGCTTCTTTCCCACCTGTATATTTATGGAGGGCGAATGTTTTATCTGTTGTGAAACTTGATGGCTTTTCTGCCTGGAATACTTTCATGAAACCGATTTACTGTATTATTCTTTTGACTTGATTAAATGGCACTTATATGTAATGGCGCTCTTCTGCCATTATCAGAGGAAAGGCCAAATTTACTTGGCTCGCTGATAACCTAAGTGACTTTATTTTATCTCTTTTATCAAATTTCCGGCTATCTTTCAGCCTCTTTTTTTTTTTTTGCTATCGTTCATATTTCCACACCAGCTGAATTTTGGCAACTTCACGCTAAGTCTTTGTGATAAGTTAATATTTTTTTTAAAAAACCCACAATGTACTCGGAATCGTTACACCAAATCTTATACTGAGTAAAAGTCAAAGATTCAGTAGTAATTCTAGGATCGAGCAGTCGAATGCCATTAAGGCTTTTTTTAAAAATTAACGAAAAACAGGGTTCAAAAATAAAAAAGCCGAAAAATTTTCGCACCTACCTTATCTTCATACACGCGCCGTTTTCATTCAGGATGAGGGCAATCATAGCTCTCCACAACTTCCTATACTATTTAGATCCTTGTTTGACTTTTTTACTCTTTTTTTCACTGTCTGTTCTCCCATCTATTTACACAAAATTCTTAAGTTACTTGATGCTTTCTTTTAAACATCAGTATGTCCTGTAAGTTTTAAATTCTCCAAGCACCCTTTCCTCATTGCTTGTTCTATATATTTCAAGTGTATCTTTCTGATTCTAAATATTAATTTCCTTTTAGATTTATTCAATACTTTCTCAATGCTTACATGCTCCGTCCATGGTATTTCCAGCTTTTATTTGTAGAACGTTGACTTCTTCTTCAAATATTCCAACCTACACTGCCCTGGGCATGACAATAAACTACATCCAGCAGTAAGACGTCTGATCGGGAGATTGGAGGCTTTGAGGAGCATGGTATCATCTCTTAATTGCTGTTGTTCCCAGGTCAACTGCTGACCTGTTAGGGGCAAATAGTGAACACCCACCAAATATATACAAAACACTCTGAAAATATATATTAAAAATATTATGATAAAAAATACCAGCAATACACACACACACACACACACACACACATACATATATATATATATATATATATATATATATATATATATATATATATATATATATTGTCTACTTCGTCTGTGGCATTTATTTGCACTAAGTGTATCAATAGTTCCGAAAAGTGTGGATGGTTCTGCACAAGCCTTCACCACTTTAATCAAATCACTTGTGTGGGTTTTCTGGCGGTTTACCTTGATTCATTCTTATCCACTTGTCAGCAGTCAATATACTACATAACACCCTTGAGCGCTTAGCCTTGGAGCAGGTAGAATGGAGATCAACATGTTTTTGTAGACTCAGGAATTTTCAATCTGCTTGTCTGAATCGTCTTCAAGAAACGAGAGCAAGATCTAAAAGGTCAGTCAATCTAACAGTGATCTCATCTCCGAATCTTCGTACTTGCTACGTGGCCTCCTTTGTAAATCACTAGCGGGTCTTAAATGCCACTTAAGATTATCACACAAACTTTTATAACTGAATCAATAAGCTGTCAGATCCTCATACTTCGAAACAGACGGGAGAGTT
Organism: Acanthosepion lycidas; assembly: GCA_963932145.1. Lineage (NCBI taxonomy): Eukaryota > Metazoa > Mollusca > Cephalopoda > Sepiida > Sepiidae > Acanthosepion > Acanthosepion lycidas. The sequence goes on along the minus strand of OZ010580.1, from coordinate 77,002,720 downwards.
CGTTATATATATATATATATATATATATATATATATATATATATATATATATACACTGTAGTTGAAGGTAAACAATTACGTTCAAAATATATTTAGTTGAAGACATATAATTGTGTTCAAAATATTTAGATTTTGGCATTAAGTAACCCATAAAGATTGATATGCCACGAAACAAAATTAACCAACCAACCCATCCTACTCTGTCTGGAAAACCCTGCACTGGGCTGAATAATAACATTATATAGGCGGAGACAAGAAAAGAATATATATATATATATACCCTAAATAATCATGTAGTTAAAACTTTCTATTGGAAATTTAGGTAATTATCCAACAATAAATATATTATTTTTTAAGTTACATTTTCTAGGAATTTAGGTGTGTCGTTGAATTAAAATGTTCATACGCACATGTACATACGTATATACGCTCATACATACATACGTGCATACTTTGGATGAAATTTAAACGGACATCTGTGTCGTGTGAAATAAACTCTGGTTAACAGGAAAAGATTCTGCCTCTTTCAACTCAGTGTTATGACTATTTCTGTGTTTAAACTGAATATATTTTCTCATAAATATAGTCTTTTAAATGGACAAACAATTTAGTATCTTCTTTTGTCAAAGATCCACTGAATCCATCAGGAGTACAATGGCACGAAATACAGTCTCAGTTTGCCCCCAACCATCCAAATCCCTCAAAACCTTCCATCCTGGAGAGTGATATGATAAAAGCAGTGAAAGCCAGCCCTAAGGGCAAGGCAGCAGGAAATGATGGCATTACAAATGAAGTTATTCTTGCTTGGAGTGAAACAGGAATACAATGGCTCACCACCATCTTTCAGAAAGCTACGAGCCATGAGACTGGTAAAATGCAATAGTGGTGCCAATATGGAAGAATTAGGGTAGCAAGAAAAACTGCAATATCGGCAGAGGTATATCACTATTCAGCTATGTAGGGAAATTGTATGCAAAGATCCTTGAACAGCGCACTCGATTAAAAACATCTCAGTGACTTCCAGTTTTGCTTCAGGAAGGGAAGTTTTGAAGTGGGTGCTCCGATGCAATTTTTGCACTCCGACAACTGTGTGAGAGGGCGACCAAGATCTTCATCTAGTATTCGTGGATCAGGAAAAAAGCCTTCGATCGAGTCAACTGAGATAAGCCATGAGAGGTCCTCGAGCTGTACGATGTTAACGAACAACGGGCGCGCAGTCCACACGGCAGGTAGAACGTCTGACTGGTTTCCAGTAACATTTGGGGTTAGTCAAGGCTGTAATCTCTCTCCTCTACTGTTCGTGATCTACATGGACCAGATCACAGAAGAGGCCAATCCAGATCCTGATGCACACAACGACGACCAGGCAATGAGGAACAACGACAGGATCCAGCTGAAGGTGCACACTTACCAACTCAGCTCAAGTTGCGAGAAATACGACATTAAGATTAGTTTCAGTAAGACCGAGCAAGAGACCAGAAAAACTGGACATTAACATCAATGGACCCAGATAAAGCAAACCAGCGAATTCAAATATCTGGGCAGTATATTTACTGAAAACGGCAAACTAGACAGAGAAATCGAGACCAGATATCAGAAAGCCAACGCAATTACCAACGTTGTATTCTTCTAAAACATTCTAGCATTTCAACGAGCACCTAGGCAGATCTCATCAACGCCATTTTCCTACCAACGTTGACATACCAGTGCCAGACATGGCCCCTAACAAAAAACCCTTGAGAGGAAATTGATCACTTGTGATGAAATGCATGAGAAAAGCAGTGAACAAGACGAGACGAGACAAGATGAGGAATGATAAGTGATATGGTAGGAGCAATACCAATCATACAACACATCGGACGACAGAGGATCAAGTGGTTCGGACATCTCACACGTATGCCTATCAACCAACCAGCTCTACGAGCATACACCCTCAGGTACTCTGGCTGGGGAGCGTGAGGCAGACCAAGAAGACGCTGGAGTGACACAGTGGCAGACACCATCAGAGCCTACGAGATAACTCTCCTTCAGGCCAATCGCCTTGCCGCTGATAGACGACTGTGTCTCCACGCGACGCCGGACAGCTCAAGCAGTAGGAAAAACTAAACTAACAATTTAGATTTGACATTTGTTCATTTTCTGGCCCACAAAGTGATAAGCACCACTGAACTAACATTAAAATAATAACAGTGAAAATAAATCACTTTAATATCATATTGAACATTTATAAATCATTCTTCCGTTCATTGAATACAGCTGCCATAGATGGTCTGGTGCTCTTCCCATACAGCTCAAGATTCTTGACAAAATTCAAAGAAGCGTCTATAATGTAATCGATCCTGACTTGGCATCTCGACTTTAGTCACTTTCTCATCGACGTAACGTGGCTTCCCTATATCTGTTCAACAAATATTTTCATGGTATCTGTTCTGCCGAGTTTTTTTTTTTTTTCTCAATGATTCGATTACATGACTCTAAATTGGCATCTAGGTCTCACTGTTTTACTGTTGAACTAGTTAGATGAAACAACCACTTCTATTCTAAGAGTTTCTTTTCTCGCACTTCTCACATGTGGAACTCCCGAATTCATGCTTATCTGCCAACTACAGTTTTCGATTATTTAAATAACGTCAATCGCCATATTCCGTCTTCCTGAACTCCGCCTCTTTACTTTTTCTCAATTCTCCTCACTAAATTCTTCTTACTGTCTTTCACTCCCTGTAAACCCCTGCTTCCTTACATGGAGTGAAATGATTAACAATAAACTTCATAGAAATACTGAGGAATGCATTATCCATAGATTCGGTAGGCAAAGGGCAACAACATGATGTATTGGTTTTAGACATGACAATATGATGCATTGTCGGGGGAGGAGTTTCTTCCTTCTGGTCTTGGCCGCCAGCGGCGGATTACCCCAGTAACTCTGAGTTTTCGCTTACTTGGCGAATGGCTCGGAATAGACTGCCTTTCAATGACATGGCCTTCATATGGAGCTTGGCGGATTGCCAGATTGTGAACGATGTGACCTTGGCCTGGAAGAAACTGCTTCGAACACCTTCTACCATTATCCTCGGGTCCGCCCCTTATGAGACCATGTCGGCGAGCTGACGGCTCGTATCTCTCCTGAAAAGTTCATGCTCATTGATCGTAAATACGCGTGTGACAATGTGTCGCCCTGTATTCTGTGGTGAAACGAATGGTGTTTCTAACGCTGCTGACCACGGCCCGAATGGTGATTTGGACGACACGACTGGAGGAACTCTTGCGAGGCGACCGTATTTTTCATCAGGATCTGATCTGATTCTTTGAGCATCAGCTCAAGATGAAGATTAGAACTGATAGAAAACGCCTGCATTTATCGAAAGGTGGGTGACCGAGGCGAGCTTGGTTAACTTGAACGGAGATATCCTTGATTTTTTCTTTCGGGTCACCCTGTATCACATCGGGGTTGTTTCCCGTGGAACCCTCCCCTTGGTTAGGTTAGACAAGCTTCAGTGTACCTAATTAATGTGAGTAAGTGTTGTTCCTGACCTGTATCCCGGCCGCTCTTTTGTTATGATCCAAGTTGAGATTCCCAACCTCCCCAGTTTGTTTGGCCCCCCTTTCATCTCGACTGGGTCAGCTTTATTGATTCCCCATGCCCGTCTATATTTAAATAAATAAACAAAAATTTTAAAGGATAAAAAAAAAATTTTAAAGGATAAAAAAAAAATTTTAAAGGATAAGAAAAATTTAAATAAAAAAACGAAAATTTAAAGGAAAATAATAAGAAAAATTTAAATAAAAAAATACATAAAAAAGTATCCTCTAATGAAAAAAGAAAGAAAAAGAAATCAACAATACTTTAAATAATCAGAATCAAATAATACTAAATTCTGATTGATCAGGAAGAAGGTCGGTGGGAAGAATAGCCGAAACGTCGGGAGTACAACAACAAAGATGCGCATGTTGGACGGATAATAAAGCATATTTAATGAAAATGTCGAATTTTGACATCAAAAATAGATCATCAGTGAAAACGTACTGATATGACGAACAGAGACTTATAATTGTACATATACTGAAGGTATCAGAGAATATCTGCTAGATTGGAAGTACTAAATCTTGTAATATTTGAATACTTCTTAAAACTAAATTTTTTCTTTGATTAGATTTTTTTTCATTTCCAAATAAACCGAATGTTATACAATTAATAGTACCCCTGGGAATTTTACGGTTTTGCTGTTTGAACATTCTGATGAATCCTAATTCTTAAATTAATGATTGAATAAACTCCGGGGCGAGTTCTACACGGAAAATCTCCCCTCTTGTATATTTGAGCTGAAGAAAATATTGCATTAACAAGCTTAAGTATGAATGCAAGTCCTTATTTGAAGATGTATGTGGACTTGGGTATAAAACGTTAGCTTCCCAATCAAGAGACCCGGTTTCAAATCTCACTGTAGTCGATTTGTCGAGATGGTGAGTTCTTGATGCTATGGGTCAAGGGGCTCGCAATCCCATCGTACGTACGAGGCATTCAATGGTCGTGCTGGCACGATGTCACAAGTCACCGTGACCGAGCATTTAAGCATACTCGCTTCGCTTAAACTCCAGATTATGCGCTCTCTTCTAACATCCTCTCGGTATAGTTGCCTTATAAACCAAAGGTGGACTCTGTGGGTATTGAACAAACACGAAGGTGCCTGCGATAGGGATTGGCGAGCAGACGGGTGTGCTCGAAAAACAAGTGCAATCGGCCATTATTTTCAAGTAGAAAGATTTTTAAATTGACATTTTCTTCCATTTCATATGAGAATATTATCGCCTCCTCTATCTTTTTCTTTATTGCTTTCCCGTTGGAATAAAATAGCCGCTTTTCCGTGTGGTCAATCAGAAATGGTCCATTAATTATCTGCGGCAAAGACAGGGCATAATGTACGTTCTAACGAACGGAAGAACGAAGGTTAAGCAGAATTATAATTTGACGACTTTGAAGGAGATAATTTAGAGATAGACTCAGTTGATTTTTCAATGAATAAATTACATGGGTCTGCGAAGTTTTATAATAGATAATTTATTCGCACAGACGATAGAGAACAATTAAGAAGAACACTGATTTTTTGTTACACGACATAACACTCAAAGGTCGACATCGTCAAAATATTTTATTACCGGTAGAATTCGGAGCAAGAATGATTATCTTTATCTTCATGCAATCGATTTAAGTCATGTAGAAGTTGCTAATCCTGCAAGAGATCGTTAAAATCCACAGAAACGAGCTCACAAATAGACAGATTTAAAAAAAATCATCGTCGTTGATGTTATTCTCGAAGATTGCTGTTGTTGTTTCTAGCGGCATCTTTGTGCATAATAAGAGATCAGCATCAAAATATACTACTTAATAATAAAACCGCCTTGCAGATCATTACAACTAATACAGATAGATAGATAGATAGATAGATAGATAGATAGATAGGAACGGGCCTAGATAGATAGATAGATAGACAGATAGATAGATATGAACAAATAGATAGACAGATAGATAGATAGATAGATAGATAGATAGATAGATATGAACAAATAGATAGGTAGATAGATAGATAGATAGATAGATAGATAGATAGATAGATAGATATGAACAAATAGATAGATAGATAGATAGATAGATAGATATGAACAAATAGATAGATAGATAGATAGATATGAACAAATAGATAGATAGATATATAGATAGATAGATAGATATATAGATAGATAGATATGAACAAATAGATAGATAGATAGATATGAACAAATAGATAGATAGATATGAACAAATAGATAGATAGATAGATATGAACAAATAGATAGATAGATAGATAGATATGAACAAATAGATAGATAGATATATATATAGATAGATAGATAGATAGATAGATAGATAGATAGATATGAACAAATAGATAGATAGATAGATAGATATGAACAAATAGATAGATAGATAGATAGATATGAACATAGATAGATAGATAGATAGATAGATAGATAGATAGATAGATAGATAGATAGAGAGATTAATGGTCTAAATAAACGTCGAGGTATAACGAATGGGGATATTAATGGGGTTGTGAAATAGCAGAAAATCTAATCAGCGAGAGGTTCAATAAATGAAGTGGTCAAGAAATAATTAAAGCAAAAATTTTCAACCAGACATCAAAATAAAGCTAAAATAAAATGTTTACATAAAATATTTAGCGAAATAAAAAAAAAAAGTCTTTATAAATTTGCCAACATAACAATATAAATAAATGTATCTGTCTATATTACACAGATGTCCTTAACTACACATTACACGGATAAATAAGCAGATAAAGGCGTTGGTTATATCCAGTGACAGCACCCAAAGAGTTCCGAGTTCAATACCTGATTAAGGCCCTAGAGAACTTGGAGAGATCAATTAACAGGAGATAACTGACATCCATTAGACATGGCACGTGGAACTAGAACAGTCTACCCCAGTGAGCGAAATAAAGATTTCAGTTCGACATTCCAACCACCTGAAGAAAGCCGGAGCGTACAATGGCCGAAACGTTGTGATAAATATGGCAACAAAGAATAGGAAAAGAGTCCAAATAATGTAAATAGTATAAATAAATGTCCATCAATATATAAGAAAAAAAGCTTTAACAAAATCTCCAATATTTCGATGAAGTCTTGCCTACGTAGCAATATAAATCCATCAATGTCTTTACATAAATTACTTTAGCAAAATCGAAATTCTATCCATGAATTCTTGCCTAAGTTACAATATAAATCCATCGATTTCTTTATGTAAAATGTTTAAACAAACTTGAAAATATTTCCATGGAATCTTGCCTATAACTCCACTAATGTCTTTACGGAAAATGCTTTGAAATAATCTAAAATATATCCATGAAATCTTGCTTACGTCATAATATAAATCCTTCAGTTTTTGCACAAAATGCTTCTTAAAAAATCTAAATTGTTTCTATGAAACCTTGCCTACATCATAATATAAAATCATCAATATCTTTACGAAAAATGCTTTAACAAAATCAAAAATATTTCCATGAAGTCTCGACTAGGACATAATACAAATCCATCAATGTTTTTACGTAAAACGATTTTAAAAAATATTTTAAAATATTTCCAAGAAGTTTCCCCTAGGTAACAATACAAACATATCTTCATGTAAAATAATTTTAACAGAATCTAAAATATTTCTATAAAGTCTGGCCATAGTAAAAATATAAATCCATAAATGTTTTAATGTAAAATCCTTTAACAAAATCTAATATATTTCCATGAATTCTTGCCAAAGTCATAAGATCTAATAGTCTGCCTACGTCATTCCTATCAATGATTTTACGTAAAGTGATTTAACAAAATATAAAATATTTCGATGATGACTTCCTACGTCAAAATTTAAAATAAATATGCTTTAGCAAAGCTAAAATATTTCTTGCCTACATCTCAATATAAATTCATCAATGTTTTAACGTAAAATGTTTTAACAAAATCTAAAACAAAATCCATGAAATCTAGCCTTGGTCACAATATAAAAATTCATCATGATTTTACGTAACACACTTTAGCAAATTCTAAAATATATCCATGGAGATTTGCCAACGTCACAATATAAATTTGACAAAATCTAAAATATATTCATGAAGGTTTGCCTTCGTCACAATATAAATCCTATCAATGTTTTGATGCAAAATGCTTTAACAAAACCTAAAATATTTCCACGAAATGTCACAATATATATTCATCAAGGTTTTGACATAAAATGCTTTAGCAAAATCTAAAATCTTTCCATGAAATCTTTCCTTGATCAGGAAATATTCATGAATGACTTTACGTAAAATAATGTAACAAAATTCTAAAATATATACATGAAGTTTGAAAACGTCACAATATAAATCCACCAATATGTTTACGAAACGTTTTAACAAAAACTAAAACGCTGGTCATCACTTACTATTTTATACCTAGCTAATCAGATTATGACCCATTCACTCATTACAATTTGCACATTGACCAAAAGAACTTATCCATCATCATTCAATCATACATCTACCACAATACCACATAGTCTCAGGGGATTTACAAAAACACCCTATGACATAAAAATTAACGATTATAAAATTTTATATACAAAAATCTGTGGGTGATACGTAATGGGACAGGGAACGAACCCCAAAACAAACTAAAATACCAAAACAAATACACAAAAGAAAAGGATATCTGATGGTCAAACCCACAAAAGAATTAAGAGAAGCCGCTGTATTCTGTCTTTAGACAAAATCAAGAAGCTCTTTTGCTAAGGGAAAGGGAAGGATAGAATAAATACACCAACAGAGAAAGAATAGAACCAAAACAAACTGGGGAGGTTGATAATCTCGACTTTAATCATAACCAAAGAAGCAGCCGGGAATAGGCTAGGAACGATACTTACATTAATTAGATACACAAAAAGGGTCTAGCCTAACCAGGGGAGGGCTCCAAAGGAAATCACCCCGATGTGACTTAGGGAGACCTAAAAAAGAAAATCAAGCCAACCCCATTCAAGTGAATCAGGTTCGCCGTTAAAATCGCTTTCTATCAATTCTAATCTTCATCTGGAGCTGGAAATCGAAGAATCTGATTAGATCTTGATGAGAATAACGGTCACCTTACAAGATTTCCTCTATTCGCGTCGTCCAAATCGCCATTCGGGCCGTGGCCAGCTGAGATAGAAACATCATCCATTTCACCCCAGAATACGAAGGCGACACATTGTCACACGCGTATGCGTGATCAATGAGCATGAGCATTTTGGAAGCGATATGAGCCGTCAACTCGCCGACAAATTTCCATAAGGAGGCGGACTGGACGACAATGGTGTTAGACATTTTCATGACGGTCGTCTTCGAGTATAGAATCCAGAGGTCAGCAGTGAATATTTCGGAGACAGTAGGAAAGCGTAGTTCAGGTTCGCAGTGGATATCGTGGCAAAGTAGCAGAGCGTAGTACTTCCTTCTGTCATCTTCGCCTGACAAATTGGCACTGGTCCTTCGAATAGGGTAAACAAAAATGGCCGCCTTTATACACGACGAATACCATGTTCTGCGGCTTCAGATTGGTTAACCTTCTATTGGTAGACAATAAAGGAAGTTAAGTCATTTGGATTGGCTCACTAGTTATAAAACCGTAACAAATGGTAGAAGGCGTGCGAAGCTGTTTCATTCAAGCTAAGGTCACATTGTTGACAGTCCAGCAATTCCGTCAAGCTCCATATGATGGCCTTGTCATTGAGAGATAGCTTATTCCGAACCAACCGCCAGGTAAGCAAAAGTTTCTGAGGTAATCCGACAAAATCTTAAATATTTTCATGGTAACTTACCGACGCCACAATATAAATCCATCAATGTCTACGTAAAACGCTTTACCAAAATCTAATGTATTTCTATGTTGTCTTCTCCACCTCTCAGTATAAAGCTAATAATGTCTTTAGGTACAATGCTTTAACAAAAAAAAAAAAATTCTTGTCTATGTAACAATATAGACCCATCAATGATTTAACATAATCTAAAATATTTTCTGCTTCACAACCGAGTAGTGGCGCCTGGCTCAACGGAGTACCCTCTTCATCTACCGGTACACTTCTAGATGATGAGTGCACTCGAGTCGGAGTCGGGATCTGTCTTGGACTCAAAATATGTGAGCGTCACAGATGCACACGTGGAGCCTCCATCGATGCGTTTTGTTTGCATCCTCTCTCCTGTCGTCGTAGTGCCGGACGCTTTCCACGGCATGCTGCCATTACCGACATCATCAAAAGAGGTTTGGATGCAGCTGGGTTCCCTTCCCAAATCGAACCCGTAGGCCTCGACCGTAGTGATGGAAAAAATGGGGAAGTCGTTGATTTGGGATGCGACCTGTGCAGATACATTTTCGGCCGGTAATTTGATCAGGTCCGCGGAGGAGCCGGGGTCCGTCGCCCGGGACGCAGAGATAAAAAAAAAATAGTTAAATATTCTTCTCTTGCTGATAGATTTTTTTTTTTACTCCTGTGGCAGCGGAGACTTCTGGGGTTATTGGCCCTCGTTCGATGGCGTTTCCTCGGAGGATTGGCGCGATTGCGTCTCGATTAAGGGACGAGCCTCGCGAAACGGTGTGGCTCTTGCAGCGTGTTTCCCTGGCGATGGTTCGAGGTAATGCTTTCTCCATCATTGCGGCTGGCAGAGATTAGAAAAAATTGTTTATTGTTACGTTGTTCTGAAATTGTCATCAGTGTAATTGTTTTGTTGCAAAAAATTTTAATCTTTTCATGAATCTTTACCAACGTCACAATATAAATCCAGGAATGACTGGTATTTATTCGTACAAAAAGTACAAATTGTGGCACGAGGCCAATAAAGGGGAGGGGTAGAGGCTGGTCAACACTAACTATCTTATACCTAGCTAATCAGATTCGCGACCCATTCGTACGTTACATTTTACACATTCACCAAAAGAACTCGTCCATCACCAAACAATCCTTCAACCACCATAATACCACGTGCTCTCAAGGGAGACCTACCAAAATCGCACCCCATACCATAAAAATTCTAATGATGATATATATATACAATTCTAATAATGATAAAATGGGAGGGGAGGGAAATTAACCCAATAATAAACTTAAAATAAACACAAATACAAACTAAACATAATTGATGTTAGTAGGGACCGTCCAACCCATAAAACAGAGAGGCCGCTGTATTCTGCCCAGGGGACAAAATCAAGAGACGCTCTCACTAAGGGAGTGGGAAAAAGTATAAAATATTAGGCTGGAATGGGAAAATATAAAACTGACCCAGTCGAGATGAAAAAGGGGGGGGGGTCAAAACAAACTGGGGAGGATGGGAATCTCGACTTGGATCATAACCAAAGAACGGCCGGGATGCAGGCCGGGAACAACACTTACTCACGTTAACTAGGTACACTGAAGCTTGTCTAACCTAACCAAGGGGAGGGTTCCACAGGAAGCCACCCCGATGTGCAATAGGTTGACCTAGAAGAGAAAATCAAGGCTAGCCCCGTTCACACGAAGCAAGCTCGCTTCTTTTACCCACCTTTCGCTAAATACTGTCGAATGCAATCGTTTTCTATCCGATCTAATCTTCATTTTGAGCTGATGCTCAAAGAATCGAATTAGATCCGAATGAGAAAGACGATTGCCTCGCAAGACTTCCTCCTTTCGCGTCGTCCAAATCACCATTCGAGCCGTGGCCATCAGCGTCAGAAACACCATCCGTTTCATCCCGGAATACGGGGGCGAAACATTGTCACACGCGTATGCGCGATCAATGGACACAAGCTGTTCGGGAGCGAGACGAGCCGTCAGCTCGCCGACATGGTCCCATAAAGGGCGGACCTGGGGGCAATGGTAGAGGGCGTGCGCGGCCGTTTCTTCTAAGCCAAGGCCACACCGTTCACAGTCTGGCAAATTCGCCAAGCCCCATATGAAAGCCTTGTCGTTGAGAGGCAGCCGATTCCGAGCCAATCGCCAGGTAAGCGAAAACTCAGGGTTACTGAGGTAATCCGCCGCTGGCGCCCAAGACCAGTAGGAGCGATACTCCTCCTCCGACAAGCCGAGCATATCTCGTAGGAGATCCTTCGCTGGCCTCTCCCCTAATTCACGATAGAAGACCTTCCTAGGCCGAGAAAGGTCACTGGACCGGGGAACGGCCCTCAAGGCTGACCGACACTCGCGAAGGAAAACCGATTGATCCCGGGGTTTACGACTGCGCATAACCCGCGAGATGGGGGGACTGATGGTAAGGCCAGGGAACGCGTCCCTAACAATCCCCTCCAGAATCGGATCTCCTCCAGTCAATGCACGGCGTAGGAAAGCCAACCTAGAGGCACGGATGTGACTCGGCAGGTGCGGCATTTCCAGCCCCCCATGACACGGACGTTTAGTGCAGACTCGTCTGTCGACCCGATTCCCGCGTCCTCTCCATAAAATGGAGGATAGGGATTGCTCGAGCGCCTTCTTGTGAGTCTTACACAGAGGAAGTACGGACAATTGGTAAAGAATCAGGGGGAAAATGTATGTAGCACACACCTCCGCCCTGCTCTTCACGGACAACCTCCGTCGATTCCAAGTCTGACCGGCGGAATCGACCTTTGCTCGTACTTCAGACCAATTCTTCTCCAAGTACAGAAGGCGCTTGATCGGTACGAGAAGGTGACAGGGGCCAAAATAAACCGCGACAAGTCGTCCGGCTTGCGGTTAGGTGCCTGGAAGGGGGTCGCTCTTCCGGGCCGCTTCGGTTGGACAGACGGTCCTGTCCGCATTCTTGGAGTGTGGTTTGGGCCTGATCTCCACCTCAATGTCGTTGCGGGACGACACGAAAGCAGATACGTCATCGGCGTACGCGGAAACCCTTTCTCGAGACCCTCCAGGAATGACTTGACGTAAAATGAGTTAATAAAATGTAAAATTCTGGTGGATGTGGTAAGAAAGGTACGTAAGAATGTGCTGTTTTGGTGTAAGAAATAATGATTGTATTATTGGGTCGGTGTTTGTGGTTGCTAAGTTTAAATTTAAAACAGAGGAAGACCGTCCTTTTCCCCAATCCCCATTTTGTCCTTGTGTCACATTTTGTACAAATAAATATCGCTTTACTAAAATCAAATAAATATCGTTTTACCAAAATCTCTATCTATAAAAGGCAGGATGCGTATGTGTGTGTGTGTGTAACAAATGCACGGCCGCAATTTTCGACGGATTTGCAACAAAATTTACATGCACATGCTCCAAGTTAGCGGGAAGGCCAAGACTGACTTTGCATTTTCCATCGATATTGGAAATAATCGATTTTTCATGCTTCTACGGAGGTTTTCCTGTAGTTTGCGGACATTTTCTACTGGCCAGAGTTAGAGCCTATAGCTGGCTGCCACGGATAGGCAGGAAGATTCTATTGGCCAGCGTGAGAGGCAACAGCTGACTGACATGACTGTTAACTAGCATGCTAGAAAAAAATCGATAGCTGCATTCGTCACAGGTAGGAAAAATTTTAATATGTTTGGCACTTTACTCCAATTGGCACATTCGCTTGCTTAAACTCAACGTTGATTCTGATTCCGAAGAACTGGGTTGGGTGTGAAAAAGTATTTGTTGTTAACATTCTTTTTCATTCGGTTTTTCCAGTTACTAGTCCTTTTTTAAAGCTGATCGTTTTGTGTTCATTTTGTTTAGTTCTTTTTTTGTAACAGATTTAATGTTTAGTATAGAGTTTAGAAAAAATTCGCAGTGTGAGATAGGCAAGAAGTAAGGCATGTAGCAACATCAGCATGGCAAAAGGCACTCCTTTAAAGGCAAGGAAGGGCAAAATATTTTAAGTCAAGTGATAGCGATTGCTCTATGAGTCGTACGATTTTTGAATCAAGCACGGGCAACGCCGGGTCAAGCTGCTAGTCTAATATATTTCCACGGTCTTGCCAACGTCTAAATATAAATCCACCAATCTCTTTACGTAAATGTATTTAAGGAAATGTAAAATATTTCCACGATATTATGTCCTCCATTATAATATAATTCTCTCAATGTTCTGACGTAATATCCTTTTTACCAGAGTCTATTTTTTCCCATGATGCTTATCTAGTCATTGTCTACATTAGAATAAAAAAACCCTCAATGATTTCACATAAAATGATTTAATAAATCTAAGGAAATTTCCATGATATCTTACCTACGTAACAATATATATCCATCAATATCTTTATGTAAAATCCTTTTTTAACAGAATCTAAAATGTTTCTATATCTTGCCTTTGTAAAAAATATAAATGCTATCAAGGCTTTGACGTAAAATCTTTTAACAAACTGTAAACTATTTCCATTGTCTTGCTTACATCACAATATAAATTCACCAGTGTCTTCACGTAAAATGATTTAATAGAATCTTAAATAATTTCATGAAATCAGTTATATTTATTTTGCCTTGTTTGATATTTAGTTTGTTTTGGGTCCTACCCCCACCCTCTCAATTTCAAATATTAGATTTTTATCTACGAAATATTTATTATCATTAATTTTTTAAATCTCGGGGTGCGTTTTGTAACCCCCTCCCCCCGTGAGGATGCGGTATTATGCTGTATTGATTGGTGGTGGAAGAGTTTTTGTGGTGAATGCACAAATTGTAACGGGTCGTGAATCGGATTAGCGAGTTATAAGATAATTAGTGAAGACCGGCCTCAGCCCCTATCCCCGTTTTCGGCCTTGTGCCATAATTGTATTTTTAATACAATAAATTCCAATATTTCCATGAAATCTTGCCTTCGTCACAATATACAACGTCGATGTCTACTATTTAATAATGATTGAATACATTAATTGTGACACAAGGCCGAAAAAAGGAGGGGATGGATCAAGGCATCGACAGTCGACACTGACTATCTTATACCGAGTCAATCATATTGACGACCCATTCATTTCTTACAATTTGCTCATTCACCAAAAGAATCTATCCGTCACCATTCGCTCCTACATACAGCAAAATACCTCATACACACATCCCCACCTACTGAAAACAAATCATGACTTAAAATTTTAATATGTACTATTATATAAAAATACTATCAATGTTATGAAATGATGGGGTAAGTGATGACCCTGAAAACAAACTAAAAATAGAATGATGTTATTAAATGATGAAATCTTGCCTACGCCTCAGTAATTAAATATCTTTACGTAAAATTCTTTAAAAATCTAAAACATTTGTACCTCTTGCCTCCATTACATTAAAGATAATTATACCTCTTGCCTCCATTAGATTATAAATAATTTATACCTCTTGCCTCCATTAGATTATAAATAATTTATACCTCTTGCTTCCATTAGATTATAAATAATTTATAACTCTTGCCTCCATTAGATTATAAATGATTTATACCTCTTGCCTCCATTAGATTATAAATAATTTATACCTCTTGCCTCCATTAGATTATAAATAAGTTATACCTCTTGCCTCCATTAGATTATAAATAATTTATACCTCTTCCTTCCATTACGTTATAAATAATATCCATCAAATGTTTTTAAGTAAAATGATTAAGGATGCGAATATATTTCCGTGATTTCTTGTTAACGTTCCGATTATTGTCTCGTTAAATATCCAACAATGTCTTTACTTATGTAGACTTAGTTCCCTTGGTATTATGTTTTTTTCTTTTTTTTTCTATGCCCGGTTATGGAGTAAAGGTGTTTGCTATCATGTAAAATAACAATACAGAATCCGAGAATCAATTTCATGCTTCAGTTGAAGCTGATGGTGTAATTCTTTTGTAAATGGAATGAAAGCTTTAAAACACCTTCTCCCTGCGGTCTTCACAAAGATGTCTGGTGCAAAGTAATGGAATTAAAGCAAGCGTCACAGACTAAAAGAATATTGGTATTATATTTATCGCTGTCGATTTGTTCTTTAATCTTTTGTTTGGTATATCTCTTGAAGAGATGTTTACATTCTATGAACTTGATTCCATTGATTTTAGGTCCAGTTTCATAGTTTAAAGCAGGAAAACTATTTATTTCGCGCTGATGTGTTTTAAGTGTATAAGAAATGTGTGATGGGTAGCAATATAATGTGCAAACTACTACATGTCAGTGAACGCTGACCGATTCTATTGCAGGCGAAGAAAAAGTTTTGAAGTGACAATGATGCTGTTCTACCGTCTAATGTGCAAAATACTACGGAAATATTAGGGTTCTTATCATTAAGAATAGGACTAGAAATAAATTGTTAACCACTCAAAAGGGACAGCCCAGGACGTTGGCAAAAGAAGGCAATGAGATTTCAATACTCACTGAAAGCCATATATATTTCTGAGATGAGGTATTATCTACACTATTTACATTATTCGGACTACTGTCCTCATCTTTGTCGCCATATTTATTATAACGTTTGGGATCAGATTGAGAACATAGACAAGGAAGACCATTGCAAAATTCGTAAACTTAAGGAATCAGCACATATACTAGGCCACAAAAATCTCCTGAGCCGACCAAGCATAGAAATGAATACAAACAATATGGGAACCAGTAATAAGGAGTCCCAGAGAAAAGCGATAATAACAACAAAAATTGCAATATGAGCTCTGGTAAAAATATGAAAAGATAACAGCAAAAATTGCAATATGAGCACTGGTAAAAAAGACATGAGGTTTATAATACCCAGAAATTTTTACGCAGGTGTCCTCAAGGACACATGGCACAGTGGATAAAGGCGTTGGTTAGATCCAGTGACAGGACCCAAAGAGTTTGAGTTCAATACCCGGTTAAGACAGTGGAGAACTTGGTGAGGGGAATTAACAGGTTGGTTGGTTGGGTTTTATGGCATATCAACCACTGTGGATCATTTAATGCCAAATTAAGGTATATATATATATTAAATATACAGTACTATTAAACATATAGCTGGCAACAATATTTTTTCAAAAACGCATAGCTGGCAACATTATTGTTTCAAAACACATACCTGGCAAAATTGTTGTTTCAAAAACGTATAACTGGCAACATTATTGTTTCCAAAAAACGTATAGCTGGCAACATTATTGTTTCAAAAACGTATAGCTGGCAACATTATTTTTCCGAAAACATTATCTGAAGCCTTGCTGTTGGACGTAGTTTATCGTCATACCCAGGACGCGGATGTAGTTTATCGTCATATCCAGGACGCGGAATTAACAGGAGATAACTGATAACTGACATCCATTAAATATGGCATGTCGAACTAGAACAGTCTACAGCGAAATAAAGGGTTCAGTTCGACATTCCGACCACCTGAAGAAGGCCGGAGCGTACAACGGCCGAAACGTTGTAATAAATATGGCGACAAAGATGAGGAAAATAGTCCGAATAATGTAAATGGTGTCACTGAAAGCTACAGAAAAAAAGACGCGTGTTGTATAAATGGGTTACGGAATAATTACAACAGTTTAAAATAGGGTTTGTGAAGGAGAAAGTACTGTTTAAAACCAATTAGTTTAGTTTGTTATTTGGTTTATCTCCCCTCTCGTTCTTTATCTTTAGAAATTTATATATAATAATTTATTATCATTAAATTTTTAAGGCATGGGTTGCGTCTTGTAGACCCCCCCTTGAGAAGATTTGGTATTATGTTGTATGGAGGATTGATTGGTGACGGACGAATCTTTGTGTTGAATGTGCAAATTGTAATGAGTGAATGGGTCGTGAATCGGATTAGCTAGGCATAAGATAGTTAGTGAAGACTAGCCTTAATCCCTGCCTTTTTTTCGGCCCTGTGCCATAATTGTATTTTTATATGCAATAAATACTAGTACTGTTTAAAAACAACAAGAGAAAGGAAGCTGTGAGAAGGCGCTGGAAACCCAGATCCTGATCAGCAAATGAAATATAGATAATAGGTTAAATACATGATTACTAACCATTGGCTTGATAGATGCCTTCATTTGTGCAAGCGATGTATTTCCTTATCAATTTAATCTTCCAAATGTGCTTTTATATAACGACGATTTTTTTTTATTTGCTTGAGTTTCAAATGGAAAAAGATTACTTTCAAAATAGTTTTTAATAGAAGAATTAATATGTTCTCTTACTCCTTTAAAATTAATGTTTCTTCCAAAGCTTTTATATAAAGAATTTCCGCATTTATTTTATCTTATATAAAATAAATTACTTACAAATTTACTATAAACTTTAAAAAATATTTTTCGTTCAGAATTACTATTCTAAGTGAAAAATTTATGTGCTTATTGTTATGGTCCGGTTCCTTGTACATCGGTAATAATCCAAGGTAGAACCAATAAAGAAGAACTCGAACACAGGTATGGAATAACACAGATATATTACAAACAGGAATATATACAGAGAAGTAGAAGTGTTAGTATGAACAATCAGGTTTAGTAGAGGGAACAATGTAGTCTCGACCAGTATCACTATTCCAATGTCTTGCAGTAATTGTATGAACGCGACTCTGTTTCGAACTGCCTCTGACGACTCTTGACTCGACTTGAACTACTGACGATATTCAGTCATCCCCACCACTGGGGCGTCAATTCCAGGAGCTCTGTTATTGGATTTTATACATTTTGCAACAGATGTGTTGAGTTTAGTTTCGACACTATCATTGTTATAGTCCGGTTCCTTGTACCACGGTAATAATCCAAGGTCGAACCAATAAAGAAGAACTCGAACACAGGTATGGATTAACACAGATATATTACAAACAGGAATATATACAGAGAAGTAGACAGTGTTAGTGTTATGGTCCGGTTCCTTGTACCACGGTGATAGTTCAAGGTAGAACCAATAAAGAAGAACTCGAACACAGGTATGGAATGACACAGATATATTACAAAAAGGAATATATACAGAGAAGTAGAAGTGTTAGTATGAACAATCAGGTTTAGTAGAGAGAACAATGTAGTCTCGACCAGTATCACTATTCCAATGTCATGCAGTAATTGTCTGAACTCGACTCTGTTTTCGGACTGCCTCTGACTCGACTCTTGACTCGACTTGAACTAGTGACTCCGCTTGAACTCCTGACTATATTTAGTCACCCCTCCACGAGAGCATCATGTGGCACAAGGCCGGTTTAACGTGAGATCTCCGAGACCGTAGGCTCGGCCAAAAATATGCCCATTGAACCCGTATAAAAGTGTTCAGGGCCGGTTTACCTCCCCGAAAGAGAATCCGCCCTTCGGCGTAGCCTCCATTGGGTTCCTCCCCGCCCGAAGGCAGAGAGTTCAACCGATCAGCCGGTCGAGACTTGAACGACTGACTATATATATTCACCCTCGCACCACATGGGCATCATGTTGCACAAGGTCGGTTTAACGTGGGCATTCCGAGCCCGTGGGTTCGGCCAAAAATATGCCCATTGAACCCGTATAAACGGATTCAGGGCCGGTCTACCTCCCCAAAGGAGACTCCGCCCTTCGGCGTAGCCTCGTTCGGGTTTCTCCCCGCCCAAAGGCAGAGAATTTAACCGATCAGCCGGTCAGGAGGTGAACGACTGACGATATTCAGTCACCCCCGCCCACTGAGGCACCATGTGGCACAAGGCCGTTTTTTTTAACGTGGGACCTCCGAGCACGTGGGCTCGACACAAAAATATGCCCATCAAACCTGTATAAACGTGTTCAGGGCCGGTTTACCATACGAATGAGACTCCGCCCTTCGGCGTAGCCTCCTTCAAGTTCCTCCACGCCCGAAGTTGGAGAGTTCAACCGAACAGACGGTCAGGAGGTGAACGACTGACGATATTCAGTCACCCCCCCCACTAGGAGCATCATGTGGCACAAGGCCGGTTATTTAATGTGGAATCTCCGAACGCGTGGGCTCTGCCCCAAAAATATGCCCATTGAACCCGTATAAACTTTATCATTGGTGTTTTTAAGCTGCACCCAAGGACCCTTTAGTTTTGGACCCGAGGTTCAATTAGTCGTTCGCAAGAGTTAACTTAAAAATCTGCACGGTGTGCGGCTTTTAAGCTTGTAAACTATATATAATTTTAGAAAATAAAGATTTCACTGAAATATCTTGGCAAATATTTATCTTTTCACCTGAAATTAAAAAAAATTACGAATTTGAACAATGACTGGTTGATTTTGTTTCGTGGCATACGAAACTGTGTTGGTTATTTAATTCCGGAATCTAAATATGAAAATTTAGACTTTATAATGAATTAAAGAGAATGATATTTTTCATGATTAAATTATAATTATTGTATGTGACTATATTTAGTCACCCCCACCCCACGTGGGCATCATGTGGCACAAGGCCGGTTATTTAATGTGGAATCCCCGAACGCGTGGGCTCTGCCCCAAAAATATGCCCATTGAACCCGTATAAACGGGTTCAGGGCCGGTTTACCTCCACGAAAGTGACTCCACCCTTCAGCGTAGCCTCCTTCAGGTTCCTCCCCGTCCGAAGGCAGAGAGTCCAACCGAACAGCCGGTCAGGAGGTAAACGACTGACGATATTCAGTCACCACCCCACTGGGGCATCATGTGGCACAAGGCCGGTTATTTAATGTGGGATCTCCGAACCCATGGGCTCGGCCAAAAATATGCCTATTGAACCCGTATAAACCGGATTCAGGGCCGGTCTACCTCCCCGAAAGAGACTCCGCCCTTCGGCGTAGCCTCCTCCGGGTTCCTCCCGTCCGTAGGATGAGAGTATAACCGAACAGTCGTTCAAAACTTGAGCTTTCTCACAGCTTTGTTGACGAAGTTATCTGGATTCGTACGGGTTCTATTTCTATCTCTTGGTTCGGATCGGTCTTCTTGACGCTGGACAACCAACAGACCAGCAAATTCCAACAAGCCGTCTCTTCCGCGTTCTGCCACGTTCCGATCGGCGATCTCCGATCTGACTAACTCAAGCGTGCGGGCAGCTTATATAGAGAGAGGCGGAGCTAAACCATCTTTAGGTACCGCCCCCGAATTTTAATATGCAAATCGCCTTTGACCACCATGCAAGCTTTTCCAGTCCCCGAAACACAACGGGAACCCAGTTTTCAAGAGATACTAAAATCGGATTCGGACCTCCTGCTGGCTTTTCCGCAGCCAACACCTACTTAAATTTTGCCAAAACCACATATCCCGTCTGGCTGAATTCCGCCATTCAGACCACCCAAAAGTCCAATTCGCCATTTATCACAAACTTTACTTTAACGAATCCGTCTCTTAATCACTCTGGAATTGTTACATCTAATTAACTAAGCACTCAACCCCAGAAACAATTATTAAGAGAAAAAAAATAAACTTATTTCTAGAATTAATCCGGAATCCCTTCTACCCAAGTAATTAGCACCTTCATCCTAATTCTTTAGCACTGTTGATTACTAAACCCACCTCGGGGTGGGTGGGGGATGTCTCTCTCTCTGTGCCACACTTTTACAAATGTAATAGTTTTCAAATTATTTATTTTATCTTAAATAATTATTTACGAATTATTTTGTAAGTGTATATATTTGATTTAAAAATATTTTTTCGTTCCGAATTACTATTCTAAGCGAAGTATTTCTAAGCTTATTTGCTCATTTTGCAGAGAATTATTTACAAATCCACTTTCCTTAAGCCTATCTATTTGATCTTAAAAAGATTTGTTGCACAAAATTAATATTTTAAGTGAAAAATGTCTACTTATTTTTCATTTACAAAATAATTAATTACAATTTAACTTTTATACGAAGAATTTGTGTATCTATTAGATCTTAAAAATACTTTTTTTTCCAAATAACGATTTTAAGCGAAACATTTCTGTACCTATTTGATAGCTCAAAATTAATTATTTCCAAGTTTATGTTTTTGTGTATGGAATTTCTGTATCTGATCTTTGAAAAAGACTTTTCTTTGAAAATTATTATTTTTGAACTTAGAAATTCCATATGAATTTGAACAATTAAAAATGATTTTTTCATGGTTACTTTTTTCAAGATCAGATTTTTCTCATCTATTTGGTATTTAATACAAGAATTATTTACGAATTTCCTTTTTAAGAATTCCTGTATTTATTTCATCTTCGTAATCTCTTTTCAAATTTACTGTTTGAAGCAAAGAATTTTTGTATGGAGTTGATATTTGAAAGGGTTATTTTTAGCTATTAGTACTTTTCGCTGCCTTAGAATTTTCGCTGTCCTTGATAAGACTAACGATCTCATAAAAGACTTTTTTCTCGAAATTGCTGTGTTTTAAGCGAAGTATCTATTTGTGTTTTAAAATAAAATTCTTTTCAAAGTTGCTAGTTTTTAAATGAAGAATTTCTTCATCTTTTAAAATTTTTCTTCCAAAGATACACTTTCTTTTTATCAAGTTCGGTGATTTTCATCTTAATAAATTTCAAGAACAACTTTTTTTTTCTGTTTGAGATTGATTGCTTGATTTGCTTTTTACAGGTTATCAACACTTTGTGGATTATTTAAACCCAAGATCTATTTTGGATTATCGGACGTTTATTACAGTGCCCCGTCTTCGAAGTTGTCCCCTATGGAAGTACTGACTTGGCCCAACAAAACTTCTCAGTTGAAGAAAACAGTAAACAAACTCAAATTTTAGCACTTCACTGACTTTGAGCCGATAAATACTTGTTTATTTGGTTCTCTTGTTAAAGCAGCCCACGATTAATTAGCTTTAACTCCTAAACTAGCTGAGCGGAAATAACGACAGAATAGGATTTTTGTAAACAAACTGAAGGTCAAATACCTCTTCCGGAAAATATATTAAAAAAAAAACATTGAAACTTTCTCTTTAGCTAAAAGAAAATGCTAAAGTTATTATATTTGGAGTTACTAATCTGTTTCTTTAAACCCTGATTATTTGAATAAAATATTGCTTTTTTAAGAAAAGAATATTGAATTGTTGCATAATATCAGTCCTCCTGTATGGCAGTGAATGCTACATAAACACCTCACAGATGAAGAGAAGGCTTGAGGTGGCCAGAATATCGTTCTACAGAGAGATACTGAAGATATATAGACAGATCATGTACGCAACGGCAAATTTTTAAGAAAATTGGTCAAAAAGAAGCCTATGCCTAACATCTGGAAGAGACAGATAAAAGTTTTAGGGTACATAGTGACAAAAGAATGCTTGGGAAATCTGATACTGACGGGACAGTTTGAAGGCAAGAAGGGCAGAGAAAAACAACGCATAACTTACATAGTGAGCTTGAGTAAATGGATGACGTAACAAAGTTTAAGAGAAATAGCAAAAAGACAAAATTTATTAAGAGCTACAAAGGACAGGAAATTGTGGAGAGTCATGATCACCAACGTCCTGTAGAGACAAGGCACTTAGAAGAAGATGAGGATAATAAATGTTTTAACAAAGAATTAAAAGGGTGGCACTGAAATCAGAATGGACATTGTAATATGTGTCTTCCAGAAAACAAAATATTGCAGATATAAAAATCTACCATTTTTCCGTACATTGAATACTGCTGCCTTATTTGGTCTGATGCTGCTGCTTTACATCTGGAGATTTTTCACAAGGTTCAAAGAATGATCTGCAATGTAATCCAACCAGAGCAGACATCTCGAATTCAGTCACTTTCTCATCGACGTGACATGGCATCCCTCTGTCTTTTCTACAAATATATTCATGGCTTCACTGCTCTGATTTTTCCCTGGTTACACGACGACATGAATTTAAGCTTGCTACTAGATTGGCATCTGGGTCCTACCCTTTACTGCTGAAATAGCTAAACTTCTACTCCAATTGTTTCTTTTCTCGAACTTCCTACCTTTGACTAGTTTCACTGAGATATTCAGTCTTCAAAAATTTAAACCCAGTGTGAAATGATTCAAAATATATTAAGAAGCAAAAACATTTGGTTAGAAACAAAAAAAACATGAATTCTGAATTGCTATGTAATATCAAATCTAGAAGATAACAGTGAATGTTAGAGAAATTCCTCGCAAATTGTTTGGTGTGGTTTGGTTGAGTTTGTTTTACGGCATATCAACCTCAATGGGTTATTTAATGCCGACAACATTTTTATTGCTGGTAATATTTTTTTCCAAAAAATGTATTGCTGGTAATATTTTTTCTTCAAAAATGTATTGGTGGTATTAAAACCTATTGTTACACTTTCATGGTGTCTTGGTGGAATTGGGAGCAATAAAAATTAAGAAGTGGTTCCATGTTCCTATCAGAGACCTTGCTGCCTGATGTAGTGTATCGTCTGTCGCGGAATATCTCGGATTACTCTTAGACGAGTCATACTTGTGATGTGGTTTTTCTCTCCCATTTAATCAGAATATATGGCCTTTTTGCACTAAACGACTCAGAAATTGGTCTCACAATCATCAGATATTTTAATTCTCGTTAGAAAACATTTGTATCAACGATGCTCTTTGATAACGCTTCATAATGTTAATTTATACGAGAATATTGTAATTAAGCAATTTTTTTATCAGCATCTTTTACACTAAACGCCGATTTAAAAGCTTTCAAAGTAAGATAATGACCTGAAGGTCAACTATTTTTGGATCCCTTTTTCGAAGGAAAAGAAATATTTAATAATGTTTTATATGGGATGCCAAAGTTAATTATGTTATTCCAGACAACAAAGACAGATCGATTTCCTGGACACTTTTCGGATAAATTTTTAAAAACATCGATTGCATCGATGAAATACACATGAGCGAACGTCAGAAAATGAACTAATTCACATGCAACCTTTGCACATAAAAGCAAATTAATGCAGCTTTTTCAGTTGACAATCAAGCATCAATATATATATATATATATATATATATATATATATATATATATATATATATATAGAGAGAGAGAGAGAGAGAGAGAGAGAGAGAGAGAGATTGTGCAATAAAATTTGAATCCGACATGTATAATGTAAGCCATTTTGATAATTTTGTCGTCCTGAAATCAACATATATACATATATTTTCATTTTTGCCAGAGATACAATCTCGCAAAGGACATTTAAATTGATATACAATGTTGTTTTTTGCAAAATATTATTTGACAGAGAAGAGTTATTATGGACGATTAACTTGGTTGTATTAAATTTATTATGGTATATAATTAGTTTTATTTATTTACAGGCATCAGTGTGGGATATATTAGTACTTATGAATTTTTTTTAGGGTTTTTTAATCTTGTTTGTAGTTAGAGTGTATTTGATTGCGATATACTTGGTTGATATGTTTAGTGTTATTTGATGTTCTTTTTTATTTATATTAATATTTCTAATTTGTTATCAGGAAAGTCATTATTCATGAATGTTTCTTTTTTTTTTTTAAATTCCATGTAGAATTTTTTTTTCGTGGAATAGTTAGTTTGTACGGCTTACTAAATTTTGTGTATTCGCTATTTTGTAATAGTTAGGACATTCCCTTTTATAGTTGAGAGTGCACATGTTTATGCTATTTATTTTTTTATATGGGGAGGTACTAAGTGGATTATCGGTGCCTATCAATAAATCAATAAAGAGAATTATGTTGTTGTTGTTAAATTAATATGGGAACTTAAAAAGGTGCAATTCAAGGTTTTCTCTGCTGATAGACGCAAACTCCGGAGCTACGGTGACGCAGGACAAATATTTGATTTAATCCAATCGTTCTTATCAAATCGGAAAATATAGGTCGTTTTGAACTGGGTCCCTTCCATGTTCTTTCGCACGAATGCAGGTGGCCCCCAAGGCATTATCCTAAGCCCTATATTATTTCTAATTTTCAATGATCTCCCCGATGTTACTAACTGGGTATTTATGCAGATAACACTACCATATACTCCCGTTACAAATTTGACAGATCTGACAAAGGACCCCCAGTCAGTAGTTAACTGGGGCAAGAAATGGCTAGCAGATTTTATCTCTTCCTAAACAAATATAATTTCCTTTTACCACCATTAAAAAGCTTTTCTGCCTGACCTCAGCATGTCTGACGCTAGACTCCAGGAGAGCAACACTCTGTGCTTTCTTAGTCTTATATTTCCCACTGAAATGAAGTAAAGCGACTACATCGAACAAATAGCTGCATCTAGTGTAAGGATTGGGTCATTGGGTCGTGTGAGAAACTTTTTATCTTCAGAATCCATCTTGCTCATTTAAAAATCTACCATTCGTCCGTGCATTAAATACTGTTGTCATACCTGGCATTGTGCTCCTGATGTACAT
>OZ010580.1:76962076-76972076 GCA_963932145.1 Acanthosepion lycidas | reverse complement strand
AGTAAACGAAAGCGTTCGGATATATGGAAAATTTGGGCAGTTTTTATAGACTTTATATTCAGAAAAGAAAGTACACATACTGACAAGAAAAATTGAAGAAAAATCTTAATCGCAGTACCATTAATATATATATATATATATATATATATATATATATATATATATATATATATATATATATATATAGTTTATGCAAAACTAGGTAATCCGTATGGTTAGACCCAAAGGAGGATGATGTACAGAGAGCTCAAATATATATGAATAAAAACAGATCACTTTAAGGTTCCATAAGTTATTTCACCATAACCCTTTTAAAGGGTTCTGGATTATCAGACTTTACTTCCAAAAGTTGAAACTTAAAGTGATCTGTTTTTATTCAAATATATATATATATATATATATATATATATATATATATATATATATATATATATATATATATGTATATATATATATATATATATATATATATATATATATATATGTAAGCAAATATATGGATATAGATCCGTCAGTATGAAGAAAAATATACGGAAAAAACAAACAAAAATCCTTATATGCAATTATGCTGTTTTAATGTTAATATAATGTCAACGTCGGACGTTTCGGTCTAATAAACCATCTTCAGGACATATTCATAAAATATAATTAGCATTATCAATTTAACATGACAAAGACGATGGACATAAGAACAAGACTTATCCAAACAGATAACTGAAAGTTTTATGATCAGCGTTCCGTTTAAACATTGTCACGTTGAAAACGTATTCCTAAAATTTGTGTATTTTGAATGAAAATTGAAAAATGAAAAGAATTCTATTTTTATCTAAAATTTATATGTACATATAATTGCATATAAGGATTTTTGTTTGTTTTTTTCCGTATATTTTTCTTTATATATATATATATATATATATATATATATATATACTCGCAGCCGTATTTAATATATATGTGTGTGTGTCTGTGTGTTCTCTATCGAGGTTGCCATCTATTGGTGATTTTATTGAAAAAGCATAACTGTATGTGAATTTTCTTGTAGTAAAACTGTTAATATCTGTTTTATTTGAAATTAGTCCGCTCCGAGTAGACCGCATTACACTATTTTCGTCTGTTCCTTGTAAATCTTGTATCTCAAATTCAATAGACATTAACGAGTTTTTAATGCAAGAAAAAAAATACGTTTTGTACTTTCAGTCAGACCAGAAGACATCAACCTAGCAACAACCAGACATTAAACATAACGGCATGCACAGGTACACTCGTGTGAGTGTGTATATATATATATATGTGTGTGTGTGTGTGCGTGCGTGTGTGTGTTTCGTTAAAGACAACTAAGTACTGCCATTAAGCTTTCTATTTAATATTTAAAAATTTTCTTAACATAAAAAATCTTAGTCGCAGTACGCTGTCTGTCGTTTTTAAAGAAACATGTATAAAATAGGGATTGCTACCTAAATACACACTTCAGAGTAGGGGAAATTAGGGAAAAATATAGATGTTTTCAAATGTTATTAGGTTGGTGCAAAAATAATGACGTGATAATGTCGTTTTTTGATGTTACAAAATACGTCAAAAAACGACATTATTACCTCATTATTTTTGCACCAACCTAATATTTCGTTTAGCTATATTTACGATCGGAATTACTGCATTTTCTTTCTAGAAAATATGCTTACCTAACGCTTGTTACTTCTTTTTTCCGTATTTTTGTGTTCAGAAATTAAATATTTTTCCATATATTATTCAAATTCTTGCTTTTTCTGTATTTTTTAAATAAAGCTTTTCAGCTTATATATTATTCAGGCTTCAGATGATTTTGTTATTTTTGGGTTACTTATATTAAGTAAGTTTTTCTCATTACTTTTTTCCATTGTTTCTTATCTTCATTTTAGACGCTATATATTCGTCCTAACGAATTATCGAGTTACCAAAAAGGGAAAAAATATGATAGCAAACTATCATCTCATTGATTTTATCCTTAGAACCAGTAATGGATTCCTGGGTCTGATGATAAACTGCATCCGCGTCATGGGTAAGACGATAAACTACATCTAACAGTAAAGCCTCTGATCAAGAGGTTTTGAGAAGCGTGGAACTAACTCTTTATTGGAGGTGTTCCCAGGTCCACCCTGACCTGGGGTGGTAGCATCTATTACGGTCCCAACTATGGGTAAATAGTTAACTACCAAACTGTGGTCAAAAGACTATGAAAATGTAAAAATAGGTTTTAATACCAAAAATACTTTGTAAAAATTATTACCAGCAATAAATGTTTAAAGAAAAATTATTATCAGCAATACATTTTGGAAAAAAACTTACTAGAAATACACTTTAGAAAAAAATTAACAGCAATAAAAATCTTATAGGCATTAGATGACCCATTGAGTATGATATGCCGTAAACCAAACCAAGTTTTCTATGTTCGCATTTTGAAGGGATTTTTCAGTGTGATGTTTGCAGAAGAAATGCAACAATCCTCCTATCAGCATAATCGTCTCACGTTTTTCCCTGTCCTGTTGAATCAATTGCTGCATCTATCGCAAGGAAAGTTGGTTCTGTGTCGCACCAGAAGGTTTTTTTTTTCTTCTGAGTCCATCCTTCAAATCTACACACCTACTCTTTGTCTTTGCATTGAATATTGTTGCCATAGATGGTCTGATACCCCCGCTGTTCACTTCTAGGTTTTCGACAAAATTCAAAGACCGATATGCAATGTGCTAAGTCCTTACCTGGTATCTCGACCCCAGTCACTTTCTCAAAGACGCTATCCCTCTGTCTTTTCGACATTTATTTTCATGGAAACTGCTCTGATGATCTATTTTCACTTGCGCCACAACTGCATGAATTTAAGCGTGCAACTAGATTGGCATCTCGGTCCTAGCATCTCACTGTCGAAACAGTTAAATGTAACCGCCTCTTCTATTCCAACAGCTTCTTCTCTCGCACTTTCCGACAGTGGAAATCCCTTCTTCTCAATTGCTTCTCTGATAGTTATAATATTCAAATATTCAAATGCAATGTCAATCGACATCTTCTGATGCCTTGATCTTTATCGGCGTCCTTCTCTTTATCCTTTCGTCAAACACCCCCCTCTTTATTCTAACTTTCACACTCTACTGAAAATAATGACATCCATTTTTCGTATTTCGTCTGTTTTTTTTAATAACATAGAGTTTTTTTACATCTTTATTTTACTACTTAATTTCTAATTTTATACACAAAGATTTTCTCAAAAGATTCGTTTGAATATAAATTTGAGCCAAAAAAAACTTTATGTCAATAAAAAAAAAAGCCCAGACGACATGCGAAAAACGGATGCCATCATTTACTTAACAGACACCCCTACCCTAACTTAACTTAATCTGATTTTGAAAGTAGCTTAGATTTAACACAGAGGTTGTCGATGTAAACGAACATCATCCCTTATTAATAATGACTTAAATTTCCCGTAACTGTGACAACCAATAATATCAAGATTGTTTGTGATTATAAACCCAGTAAATTTCAAAATAAGTTATTCCAGAAATCGCTTGAAAATGAATCGGAGATAAAGATTTTAAATTTAATTCTATAATTAAATTTAAAGTTTAGTTTCTGTTTTTGAAACATGGTAATTCCTGTGTAGCGATGGAATCATATCTTTAAACTAGTAAAATTATAATGTTTAGCCTCTGCTGAATTGTATTGAGCACTGTTTTTTAAAAGTAAAAATAATTAATAAGAACATCGGATTATAAATCTTACTGTTTCTTCTCATTATATATATATATATATATATATATATATATATATATATATATATAATTTATATATTATATATGCTCGCTACTTATCAGAAACCGCTCAATATCAGTGATAGAGCTAACATATATATATATATATATATATATATATATATATATATATATATATATATATATATTATGTTGGTGCAAAAATAATGTCGTTTTCTCACATATGTTACTATGTGAAAAAACGACATTATTTTTGCACCAACCTAGTATATATATATATATATATTAAAACATGCTTAGTTGAATAATCTGGAGATGTTATGTCTATTTATATTTTAGTCCTCTGATTGACTTCTTGATGTTGATATTATATTCATTATGGAAGCTGACTTAGTTTTTTTTTTTTCATTTATTTTATTTTATCAAGTACTTTCAATATCATCTTTGGGTCATCTTCAGGGGTGAATTGCTAAGACAAATAATTTAATGTAATTGATAGTTGTGATTTTTTTGTAAATGCGCATGAAACACGCTCTGTCATAATAATTTCAAACACATATAAACACGTTCTGTTATATTTCATTTAAAAATTAACTGTTAAGGGTATTATGTTTTGTTTTTCATGTTTTATATAAGGAAGTGTTACATTCGTGACTTTTCATATCGATATTGAAATTTTTCATGTACATTTCCTGAAATCAAATTTCATTAAATTTGCTGAGATGTAAAATCCATTACCACTTAATTATTCGTAATAAAAATTAATATTTAAATTTGATGTAGCGCATTAGATAGACTGGTAATGAATTCGATACATTCATTAATTATTCAAGTTCTTCTTCCTACTCTTAGCGTTTATTCAGCCACTTTTTTTTTCGTTTTCGAGATTCTGTAGCAGCGTTCGAATAACCTTTTAGGTTCTTATATTTCTTTTTGATAATTTTTTTGATACTGTGTACATTAAAACTTCTATATCGTTTGTTTTATTGGGGTTTTCTCATTATCTTAACTCATTAGATCACCCTACTATACTACTACATGATTTCAGTGAGAAAAAAATGAATGAAAGGAAGAAAGAAAGAAAATAAATGAAAAAGAAAGAAAGGTTTAACGCCTCCTGCTAATACCTCGTATATAATGGACTATTGCGTTTCGATCGCGTGGAAAGTAGGGGAAAAGACACTATTTGATATCAGTGAGAAAATGAAAGAAAGGAACAGAGAAGTATATAAAGTCTTCTACCAATACCTTACGTATAATGGACTATTCCGTTGTGGTCGGGTGGAAATGTGGGCAAGGACTCTACTTGATTTCAGTGAAAGAAAGAAAGAAAGAAAGAAAGAAAGAAAGAAAGAAAGAAAGAGAAAAAGAAAAAACTAAGAGAGAGAAAAAGAAAAAAGAAATAGAGAAGAAAGAGATAGAAAAAAGACAAAGAGAAAGAAAGAGGGAAAGAAAGTGAGAGAGAGAAAGAAAGAAAGAAAGAATTAACACCTGTTTTAGTGAAACAGAACAGTCTTCAATTTCAAATCTTTGCATTTCTATCCACTTCTAGAAATGACGACCGCCATTCTTAACTCTGATTGTTATTTCAGTATTTCGTTAAAATGTTTATTCATGGGGAATTTCTACGGATGTTTTACTACGTTACAGCTCGCCATGAGCTTATTCAATCATTAATTTAAGAATTAAGATTCATTAGAATATTAAAACAGGAAAACTGTGAAATTGTCATTTTACTTTATGAGCATTATTTACTCGAAAATTAAACTGAATCATTGCAGTATTTAATTTACTAGCAAGTCGTACTTTTTTCGCATCCGCTGTGCTGCCTTTTGTCTCATGGCGTCCTTCTTTCAAACAATCTCCAAATTAACAGTAATGGGATGCTATTGTCTGAATTTTAACTGTAGAAATGTACAAAATAATTGTCAAAAAATAAATACCATCATTCTGTACAGCATCTTCTTGTGCTGAAAAGAGAGTCATCGAAAAAGTATGAACAAAATCATGGCCTACCAAAGATCACCAACTCGTGACTGGAAAGAAAACGTGTTGAATATACCGAATCAAGTGGGCAGTTAAATATTATCTTCTTTTATGTCCTGTGTTCGTTCAGGTCGTAGACGCTCACGGTTCTCAACAACTTCCTATTCTTTGTAGATCTAACTAGTATTTGACGCGTTCGGCGGAGGATGGGGCGTATTCAAGAAAAATCGAAAAAAATTTTTCTCACTGTAAATTATTCATTATATCATATCCAAGTATTTTACAAAAGAAATTAGGGCAGATTACTCAATATTTCAAGTTCAATTTAGGTTTCTAGTTCGTAAATATGCAATGAGATGAGGTAACATAAACCGTAGGTTTCTCTGCGGAATATCATTACATTATTGTTACATAGAGTGGGAGCATTAAGTTTTTTTGTCAAAACATTTTATTCTTGGTCGTATGTTAATTTAAAATATTCCTTTTTACAGGTTTATGTTTGAAATGGAATAAGATCATTGTAAATTTCAGAATTTCACTATTGATCATCAAAATGACTGAAAGAAAGCAATCTAAAAATAACAATTGAAATGAGAGTGTTAATGAAATAGTTCCAGTTTGTTAAACTTATGAAACTTGCAACCAAAGTCTTTTATGATGCTACCAATAACAAAGGAGAAAATGAAAAATACTTAACAACAAATCGAATATAGCATCAAGATATATATTATTTTTATTTGTTATTACATATATATATATATATATATATATATATATATATATATATACAGGGTGTTTCAAAAAGAATACGCCAAAATCATTACGCTGTTTTTTCAGGTCTATAGCATTGTAGTGGACTGAATCAGTGGTTATTTGATAGAGTACTTCTCAAAGTTTGATTGGGTGTAAGTTTCACCGCTTCTGGTGCAGTTGAATTGTGGGAAGATCAATAAAAATGGCGACTCCTCAGCAGAAGGCATTATGCGTGCTTGAGCTCGCGAAACCAAACGCCATTGTCACGGTGCAGCGTGCTTTCAGAACAGAATTCGGAATTGATCCGCCCCATCGTGAGAGCATTCGACGGTGGGTTAAACAGTTTAAAGAGAGTGGGTGCCTGTGCAAAGGAAAGAGTCCTGGAAGACCACGTGTTACAGAGGAGCAAGTGGAGAGGATTCATGATGCATTTGAGAGCAGCCCACGTAAGTCCGTACGCCGAGTAAGTCTTCAGCTTGCCATCCCTCATACCTCTGTCTGGCATGTGTTAAAGAGACGATTACACATGAAACCATACAAACTAAGCCTCGTCCAAGCACTTACTAATTATGAGAAGGTGATGCGGAGGACATTCTGTGAGTCAATGCTGGAGATGGAGGAAGATGATGAAACTCTCTTTTCACGTTTAGTTTTTAGTGACGAAGCGAATTTCCATTTGAGAGGCACAGTCAATCGTCACAATGTGTGCATTTGGGGAACAGAGCACCTAAAACTGGCTATTCACTTTACTGCAAGCAGATTCGAATGACTTCATTTTTCAGCAAGATGGAGCATCACTCCATTGGCATCTCGGGGTTAATGCTTATCTGAATGAAAACGTGCCTAAGCGATGGATTGGGAGGAGAGGTGCTAAAGACCTTGCTCTCTGTGTTTGGCCTACCAGATCCCCGGACCTCACTGTGTGTGACTTTTTCTTGTGGGGGTATGTTAAAGACCAAGTTTATGTTCCAGCACTTCCAGCAAGTATCGATGACTTGAAAGATCGAATAACAGCTGCAATCAACACGGTGGACCGTGACATGCTGAGGCGCATTTGGGAGGAATTCTCATATCGGCTTGATGTTGTCCGCGCTGCCGGTAGTGGCCACATTGAGCACTTATAAAACATGAAATGAAACTCGAATGTATATACAACATATGTGTTCATGCTAGAGGTTTGTAATTTTTTTCGTTTTTGACACATCACGTGATGATTTTGGCGTATTCTTTTTGAAACACCCTGTATATTATTTTATGTTATGTAACTAAATACATAATTTTCAACAATGTTTACATAAAACTTGATATTTCCCGTAATAAACTCTTAATACATATTATTATGTTTATTATTTTACTCAAATGGAAGGTAGACCTATATTTACAATTCCTTACGACTAACCATGAAAAGAAATGTTGATCAAAACTGCCTAAAACCTTTAAACGCGTATTGTCGCAAAATTATCAAATGTTGAATAGGCCCCTCCTCCGCCGAACACGTCATTAATCCTTTTGCTATAACCTATATTCATTCTCATGCAACCCATTTGCACAAGTTCGTTAGGTAGGTTACAAGCTGCCTCTTCCTGCGCCGTTAAATTCTCCAGTTTCTCGGTAAGTTTACCAGTTAAAGTGTCTCTTCCTGTGTGCGTTTTGCTCCTTTTTTCCTTAAAACTTCCTCGTTGTTCACATGGTCTGTCCATGGTATTCTCAGCACATCATTTAGAACCGTATCTCTGTTGTCTCAAGCTTCCTCTTCATGTATGACGAAGTAGTTCAGCATTCACTGCCATATCGGAAGATTGGTATCAAACACCAGCTCAACATTACTTTTTTTTTTTTTGTTGATGTTGTGAACTGAACTTTTCTTGACACATTTTCCGTTGTATTTTTCAAACACTTCAGAAATAGTTGTACATTTCTGTACTTGCTTGAGTCTGAGATTTCCAAAACCGATCACAATTTCGATTTCCCCGCTTGCTAACGATCAGAATGTTTGTTTTTGTTGTTTTTTTTAGAACTGATATTTAAGATTTTCTTTGCCCTTACTATTCCTAACATTAATCGGGGTTTCTGCATAGTATTTTTCGGTGTCTATCATACTTACTAATTAGAAACAATTATTGTTAGAAAACTATAATATTGACCTGAAAACTCGAGTTCTGCTCATTAATGTCTTTCATATGAATGTCATGAATGATGCCAAACCAAAAACCAAAAACACTTAATTCTGACGTCTACAATTCCTACCTCATATCTACACTTGTGGCTCGGTTTAAAGAACCAAACATTTTCTATTTTTACAATTGATAGCTACACTGTACTTTCTCTTATTACCTTGTCTACAAGTTTTTTTATCTGTCTTCCATCAACACTGTATATTCTGCGTATCTTTTGGGATTTTTAATAAACCCTGTAAGATTATTTTTTAATAAATCCGGTCTAGAATGAAAAAAACAAAACAAAAAAAAAACAGACTAAATACGCATCGATTTCTTTCTTTGATGGGGAAGTCATTTATAAGTGTTTCTCGTTAAGCTTTAATGAAATATTTGTATAGGTTTCAACACCTACATAAATTTTGATGTTTTCTTCTCCTGAATTGAACGGGGACATCAGAAAGGGATTTTACTGTTTTTTTTAAAACGTTGAATAATAGTTGTACCATTGTTTTAGTATACCTATGGACGATAATTGGTATGTCCCCATTCACGTAAATACGGTAGTAAATACTGTATGTTGGTCTGCGGTCAGAGATTCGTCTCCAGCTGTGCTGATCAAACTCCGAGTAGACAGGATCCCCAGACGAAGCTATGTCGAAGGGCAGAGTCTCGTCTCGGGAAACAGCTACCCGACCCAGTTTTATACGGGGTATACGGTGTATACGGGGAATTATTGGCCAAGCCTACGGGCTCGGATACACTACATTAATTTCGGTCTTGTGTCACATCTGACCGCGTGGGGTGGTTCGTAGACATCCCGTAGCCGGACATTCGTCTTCAGCTGTGCTGGTCAAACTCTCTGCCTCCGTGCAGAGAAGATCCCCAGAAGAGGCTACGTCGAAGAGCAGAGTTTTGTCTCGGCAAACACCTAGCAGAACCCGTTTTATACGGGGATTTTTGGCCGAGCCTAAGAGCTCGGATACCCCACATTAAATTCGGTCTAGTGCCATATCTGACAGCGTGTGGCAGTTAGTAGATATCCTGCAGTTGGAGATTCATTGTGAAATTCACTTGATTCACTTCTAGCAGTTGACTACTTCAACGCGCCGCTGGCGAATCTTATATGTGTTTTTCGTGTTCTAAGTATCATCGTTCATTACCAACCTTCGTTTGATTAGTCTATTCAGTAACGCTCCCTAGGTTACAATAACTATGTTAGTCTTTTCTAACACTTTCACAATAGTTATATATTTCTGTACTTGCTTGAGTATGAGATTTCCAAAATCGATTACAATTTCGACATTTTTTTTAATATTTAATTTTCTTCTTTTGCCTTTTAATGTCTACTATTTATAGGAGTTCCTG
>OZ010580.1:76927076-76957076 GCA_963932145.1 Acanthosepion lycidas | reverse complement strand
ATCTAAGCCAGGGGTCGGCAACTCATTCGACCCCGCGGACCGGATCGTGTTATAATGACGGGTCTCGGGCCGGATGAAGGCCTTAATGAAAAATTAAGGAAAATTACATATACAGACCCCTGTCAACCTAAATATTCAAAACCATAGTGAAAATAAACATTGAGAAATCAGAAAAACAAAGGAAAATCTAAAATTAAAAAACACCGAACAAAAATTACTTTTCCTCAAGGAACGTCAAAATACTTCAAAGTGAAAAAAATCAACCGAAGTGAAATGGATGAAATTATGACGTGTAGGTTTGAAACTTATTGAAAATTGTTCCACAGACGAACTACACACACACATCAAGCAAAAACGAAGCACATATACCCATACATACAAGTACAAATAGTTGCAAATATATACACTTACGTACGTACACATGCGGTATCATCCACACATTCATGAGTCATGTATGTATAATGCGCGTATGTTTAACTGTCTTTAGATTTCTGCTACCTCGCATGTTAGTCCCTCCCTGGCCTCTTTCACTTTATCGTTCCTTTCGCTTCTGTTATCTTTTAATGTAGCCAAGGGTCATAACAAATATGTATCCATTATTTGACATTAAACGTAGGGAACGCAACTTGGTAAAATAAGTCTCATGAAAGATAACTGGCAGATAGTCTAATTCGAAAGCGTCTTCTCTCATGTTAAAAATAGAGTCATTGGTAATCAGGCTCGCGGGCCGGTCAAAATGCCTTCGCGGGCCGGATCCGGCCCACGGGCCGTAGGTTGCCGACCCTTGAAGCTTTCCTGGTCAAGAACAACACCCGACTTGTTTCACAGGCTCCCTACTCTCCCGACTTCTGACTCTTCCCCAATCTGAAAACCACGCTGTAATGGAAGCAATTTAAGTCGCGTGAGAAAGCCGACGGCGTGACTACATAGCGTCCCAGGGAAAGCGTTCTAGATTTGTTACCATAATGGCAGAACCTCTGGGGGGAGTGTGTGAACTATCAAGGAGAGTGTTTGGAAGGTGATTAAATAACATTTTTGAAACGTAGTAAATTGATTTTCCATGCCCAACAATCGGATACGTTTTGAACGCACCTCGTATTAGAAGGAAAAGGGTCGGGACTGCAAGGCTCGCGGAAATGAATTTAGTTGCAAAATTATAAGAAAGATCCAAGCTGCGTCATCTTTTATACCCCTGTGTTTAGAGGCGTGGACGGGTGCTGTATCTCGGAATGAAAATTTGAATTTTCTAGTGGTATTCACTGGGAAAGGATTGGAAAGGATAGTGATGCTACAATTTGTGAATGACTTTTTCCAACAATGTTTCAGGAAAGCTTGCGGGGTCACTTAAACCATACCAGCAAGTATAGCCTTGTGTTCATAGGAATAACATCATACAGTGAAATAACCGTAAAGTATGTAACATTGTAAATTAAAATCATAATTTTATTTATTTCTCTATACTGGTGTGTGTGTGTGTATTTTGGTTATATGTGTGTTAAGGTTGCATATAATAGAGGAAGAAAGTTACTTCGTCTTATGACTAGAAGGTCCCGAGGAGAAGAAATAGACGTCTGGACACTTTAAGGGTCGGTTAGGAGGAGAGTGAATTGGGAAAAATCCGTTTTTCATGCAGGGAAGTTTTCCGTTGCATGATGGGAGAACTTTTATTATTTGGATTTTATTTATTTTATTTTAAACAATGTTTCAATGTTATTTGGTTTATTTTATTTTATCAATGCTATTTATTATTATTATTTTTTTTTTATTTTGTTTGATTTCTGGCGTTTACACATTTCTTTCCGGGTCCCGCCCAGGGACCTAAGGTTAGAAATGGCATCATGACATTTTCCACTGACAAAAAAAAAAAAAAAAAAATTACATAGATAAAGCCCTTCGTAAAGTGTGGGCTGTACTTGTCAGAACAATTTTTTGTATCTCCTTGAGGCATGGACTTCCAGGGATCCCTTCAATTAGTCTACTGCAATCTTTACCAATCAGTTCTAGGGTTCCAACTACAACAGGGATTGTTGATGTTCCCATATCCCACATTTTAGAGATTTCTATTTCAAGGTGTTATTATTATTATTATTATTATTATTATTATTATTATTATTATTATTATTATTATTATTTCTTTGATTTCTATTGCGTAATCATTTCTTTCCGGATCCCGCCCAGAGACCAAATGGCATCATGACATTTTCCACTGACCAATCAAAAAAAAAAAAAAAGCACACACACACATCTTTTACATAGATAAAGTCCTTAGTAATATATGGGCTGTTCTCACGAGAACAATTTTTTATATTTCTTTAAGGCTTAGGCTTTCAGGAATCCCTTCAATGAGTCTACTTGGAATCTTTTCTAACCAGTCCGAGGGTTCTAGCTACAACAGGGATTGTTTATGTTCCCATGTGCCACATTTTTGAGATTTCGATTTCAAGGTCTTTGTATTTTGATAGCTTTTTTGAAGATCTTCAAAGATGCATTGCAGTCTGCAGGGACTCCCATATCACTAAGGAGGCAATTTTTTGTTTGTGGTCTCTAATAACAATGTCTGGGCAGTTAGCTTTGATTGTTCTGACTGTCTGTATTTTGTAGTCCCTTAAAATTGTAACAGGTCCTATCTCCGTAACCGGGTCTGGGTGGTATTCATACCAATTTCCCGTAGAAGTTGAAGATTTTCCAGTGCAGATATTGGCCCACTCTGTCATGCCGTCTTTTATATTCAGTGGGCGGCAAATACCGGGCAACTTGATACAAGATGGTCAATTGTTTCTGGATATTTATCACAGAATTTGCATTTGGGGCTAACACAATATTTTAGTATGTGTGTTTGATAATTTCTAGTTAACAAGCATTGGTCCTGTGCAGCAAAGATAAAACCTTTGGTTTCAGCCTTTAAGCCAGCACTACGTAGCCACTGATGGGTAAGTGGTTTGGCTACATCAGCTTGTTTGGTACAGGCAGAGTATTGGCCATGAAGCGTGTTATCTTGTCATTGTTTCTGTATCTGTTGTATTATTATTATTATTATTATTATTATTATTATTATTATTATTATTATTTTCTTTGATTTCTGGCGTTTACACATTTCTTTCCGGGTCCCGCCCAGATACCTAAGGTTAGAAATGGAATCATGG
Source organism: Acanthosepion lycidas (assembly GCA_963932145.1). NCBI lineage: Eukaryota > Metazoa > Mollusca > Cephalopoda > Sepiida > Sepiidae > Acanthosepion > Acanthosepion lycidas. Next base: position 76,953,933 of record OZ010580.1, on the reverse strand, counting down.
CACTTTCCACTGACAAAAAAAAAATTACATAGATAAAGCCCTTCGTAAAGTATGGGCTGTACTTGTCAGAAAAATGTTTTGTATTTCTTTGAGGCATGGACTCCCAGGAATCCCTTCGATTAGTCTACTGGAATCTTTTCCAACCAGTCCTAGGGCTCCAACTACAACAGGCATTGTTGATTATTATTATTATTATTATTATTATTATTATTATTATTATTATTATTTGTTAATACTAATGTTCCTAGAAGGTATAAAAATTTATCGAATGTAGAAGTCATAGCGATGAGAGCGCTAGATGGAGAGTGTTATCGATAAAAATCAGGCAAGTGAGTGCTATTTCCGACCGATCGAAGGAGAAATCCTGATTTGATCCCAGGGCAGTCCTTTGTGCCCCCCGCTAGCTTATCAACGTTTACTTTTTTTCTGCCTACATTTATTTACAAATTAAACTAAATAAAACTGACTATTCTTGAAGGATGAAAAAAAATTGTGGATTCTGTCCTCATTCTGTGGTCTTTTTTTTCTTTTTCATTCAAATCCGTGAATTTCTTTTACTCATGCTATGTCTAAAAAAAATACACTATACAAAATTCATCATCTTTATCTATTGTGTTAAAAGTTGAAGAATTTTAACAAGAAACATCTCAAGTTGATGTTAAAAATTACCGCAAAACATTCTTCTTCTTCTTCTTCTTCATGATGTAGATATGTTATATTTTACTAACCAAAAACAGGAGGGGGCTCAAATGAGGCCCATGATAACAAGCTAATAATTTTTCTCTCTTCTTCTACTATGTACCATATCCATTCAGGACGTTGGTGTTCTGCCCTCCACAATTTCCTCTCTTTTGTAGCTTTTAGTACATTTCCGTCTTTTTGCATATCTCTCCTAAATCCCGTTCTGCCAACAAGCTCGTTAGGTAGGTTATTCGCCGCTTTCCTCTCTCTTTTGGCTTCAACATATCCTGTGAGCGTTAAATTTGCCAAACCTTCTTTCCTCATCATGTGCCCTAGAAATTTCATTTTTCTTTGTTTGGTTCTCTGTATAAACGTCGTTTTTTTGCCATTTTCCTTAAATCCTCCTCGTTATTCACACGTTCAGTCCACGGTATTCTCGGCATCCTTCTGTAGAACCGCATCTCCGATGCTTCAAGGGTTTACTACGTCTTTGAGGAGATCGTCCACCATCCACTGCCATATAGAAGGACCGATATTACATTACAGAATAGTAAGATTTTCCTTTGTTTCCTACGAAATTTTCCTGTTTCTTGATACTTTGCTTAGCTTTTGGAATGCACTTCCCGCTATCCCGATTCGCCTTCGGATTTCGGTGTCTGATTTTCCGTCCTCTGTTAAAACACTTACAGTAATTTCTCAAAAATAATACGCACCCATAAATAATACGCACCCCAACAAATGAACCAAAAATTAAGAAATATACAGGGTGTTTCAAAAAGAATACGCCAAAATTATCACGTGATGTGTCAATAACGAAAAAAATTACAAACCTCTAGCATGAACACATGTGTTGTATATACATTCAAGTTTCAATTCATGTTTTATAAGTGGCCACTACCGGCAGCGCAGACAACATCAAACCGATATGAGAATTCCTCCCAAACACGCCTCAGCATGTCACGGTCCACCGTGTTGATTGCAGCTGTTATTTGATCTTTCAAGTCATCGATACTTGCTGGAAGTGCTGGAACATAAACTTGGTCTTTAACATACCCCCACAAGAAAAAGTCACATACAGCGAGGTCCAGGGATCTGGCAGGCCAAGCACAGAGAGCAAGGTCTTTAGCACCTCTCCTCCCAATCCATCGCTGAGGCACGTTTTCATTCAGATGAGCTCTAACCCCGAGATGCCAATGGGGTGGTGCTCCATGTTGCTGAAAAATGAAGTCATTCGAATCTGCCTGCATTGTGACAATGGCATTTGTTTTCACGAACTCAAGCACTGTTTTTGCGTGCTTGAGTTCGCGAAAACAAATGCCATTGTCACAAAAACAAATGCCTTCTGCTGAGGAGTTGCGATTTTGATTGATCCTCCCACAATTCAGCTGAACCAGAAGTTATACTAACGACAGTCGTGAAACTGACACCCAATCAAACTTTGATAACTACTCTATCAAATAACCACTGATTGAGTCCACTACAATGCTATAGACCTGAAAAAATAGCGTAATGATTTTGGCGTATTCTTTTTGAAACACCCTATATGATATAATGGAATATGCATACACCTGTGTTCCCCCTCCCTGGAATATGATTGGCTGGTGTCCGTCATAAATACCAGCGGACGTCTAGGAGAGTCAAGAGCCTTAGTCTGAGAGCTAAGTCTATAACGACGCCCATTGGACTACGCCATTGATCTACACTTCTTACCTGCGACTACGACACGTACCAGTCGATTACTGCTACCGTATTCTACTTGGTTATAGTAGCCAGAACCACTTAGCTACTTCGTTCAAATATATCCCTTTCCGGGACATATCAACATATCTATCCCTATTTATAATACGCATATATAAATTTTGTCAAAAAAATAAATAATTAATTACGAAGACGTTTTGTCGACCTTGACATTGAGAATAAAATTGAAACTAAGCGGCTAAAATAATGCTGAAAATTACCATCGCGGGTTTCCCGATAAATATAACATTTTATTTTATCGCCAAAATGTCGTCAAAACGTGCGAGTTATAGTGCAAATTTTAAACAAAAAGTAATAGAATTAGCAGAAAGAATAGGAAACAGAGCTGCAGCTAGAGAATATGAGTTGAATGAGGCTAACATACGTTTATGGAGAAAGAATAAAAATGAACTAAAAAAGTCTAAATCAATTGCCAAAGCTATAGGTAGAGGAAGAAAAGTTCAATATCCAGATATGGAATAAAGTTTACTTGAATTTGTGAAAGAAAGACGATCAAGTGGATGTTCCATAAGTACTTTGTTTAATGGCAATTTAGATATTGATTCTATAATAGAAAGTGGTGATGATGATGATGATGAAAATTAAAATTTCAATAAATTGTTAACTTCATATTCTTTTTTCTTCGAAATTGTCCTTTTTATAGATTTTTTTTTTCGCCCAATAAAAAGTGTCGTTACTGATAAACATAAATTTATTAACAAAAAAATGTTACAATTATTATTGTTGGATTTAAAATGAAAATTGGGATATCTTTCTTGTTTTTGAACAAGTACGTATTTATTATTATAAATCAATAACGAAAAATATTTTCGTTTAAACCTATTTATAATACGCACCCTACTATCACCTGGAAGTTACAGTAAAAAAAATGGGTATTATTTTCAAGAAATTATGGTATATTTCAATTTTTGTACTTGCATGATTTTAGCGTCGATAATTCGTAATTCGCATCTTTCTGACAAGCTTACATTTTGACTTATAAATGATCTTTACTCCTTTCTTCTGGCTTTCCTTTACTTCATTCCTTAGGAGACTCTCTAGTTTCCTTTCTGTGTCTGCTATCAACACTGCCTCATCTGCATATGCTCTGCTGTTAAGATTGTGACCGCCATTAATTAATACTGCTTCGAATTTAATATATCTGGTGAGAAGTCTACTTTTATGCATTTAATGAATTCATTTTCTTTCCGTTTACAGACGGTATGCTCTCATTATAACCTCTTGGTTATGCTAATACCAATTAAATTAAGATTACCTAGCAGTTTGGAGAGTTCGTTACACGGCTAGAAATATGGCTAAAATAACTGAATTCTAAAAACTATTTCGTTGCCCTCCATATATGAAATATCTTTCTTATTTTGCCGACTTTTCACAAAAAATAACAAACGCTTATTTGTGCAAGTCATTATTTTATTTCTTAATAATCAGATAGAGGCTGATATGCCGTTAAACAAAAACAAACAACGGACCAATAAACTTTGGTGTTTTGTATTAAGATGGTTGCTTCCTTAGAAATATGATACGTAGCCCGCAGAAAATGATAACATTTAAACAATGTCGTTATTGATTACGAGTTCAGACTAAGTCACAGTGTCAAAAAAGCTCAACCGAATATCTGCTTGGCATTTGGCAGGAGTTTTTGTTAATGTCAGAACTGCACGGGAACGGATTAAAAAAATTCAATTCAAGGGAAGAGATTCTTGAAAAAGGACCAAGAAAAATAAAAAGACTTCATTCAGCCATAAAAAAATTGATCCAATGAATGCATTGGTTAGACAAAAACCAAGAGGAGACAAATAGTTCTGCCAGGAAACTGACTATATAAATGAAAAAATTAAAAAGAAGCATTCTAGACGAGTGAATAGATATGGCTCAGTTATTACTCCATGACAATGGACGTCCTCAAACCTCACAGTCCAAGATTCAAATGCTTCTCAAACTACATTATGAAGCATTGATATAATTCACCAGACAGCTCTCCAACAGATTATCAATTATTTAACCACTTTGATCTTTTCAGATGTGATAGAAATTCCTCTTATAGTGAAGTAGTAGTCGACGTATTTGAACAGTTTAAGGCAAAATAGGCAAAAATGTTTTCTTATTTTTAATGGGATAAACAGCTTAGAGGGACGTTAGAAGAACACCATAGAATAAAATGGATATTATTTTTACGAAATAACCGTGATTTAGATTAAATTAATGGCCTTGTTTTTTTATATATTTACATTATGAATGGTGTATTAATAATCAGGTAGAAAAGTGCTGTGATGATTTAGAAATTCTTATGTTACTAACCGAATCCATTCATTAGCAATTAATTCATATATACACTCAGACAAAAAAGTCTTACGACAACATCAGGTTGAAACACCGGTTCCCGTACGATCAGCATGGGCCTGGTGAGTATATAGATGGTAATACGAACTTCTGTAAGCTTCGATGTATATGTCGTGTAATGGACAACGGCGCAGGATTGTAAATCGGAGAGCCGAGTTCCAATTGAGGTCGTGTTTGTCATATTCCCTTGCGTGTAAATAGGCTTGGGTTACGGTATGGACTTACCTCTTCTCCCCCAGCTAAGGGTTAATCAGTAGTAAGCTGTAAAAAAAATCAATCGATGCAATGCATTGATATATATATATATATATATATATATATATATAGAGAGAGAGAGAGAGACAGAGACAGAGAGGTAAATAGGTAAATAACTTACGAATTTAAGCAAGGTCGAGTCTGGTTAGTACCAAGATGGGTGACCGGTTAGAAATACCAAGTACTTTAAGCCTAGTCGTGCAGATGATGTAATGGATAACGGCTAGGATTTGGAAATTTGAGAGCCGAGTTCCAATTCCATTCGAGTCATTTATGTTCATTTAAGCCCGAATACGTTTTTCTCCCCACCTGTGGGTTAAATAGTAGAACGGAAATACGCAAACTATTATTATCGCCAAAAACATCTTCCAATTTAAAATACTTTCTGTCTTTAAATAACATGCAAATGTTTGATAAGCCGTAAAGAAAAATAATTCTACCAAAATTGCATACATACGTACAAACAGACATATATACGCAACTTTTTAGTCAGTTCTTCGAAATCCATCTTTTGACCCCTAGTGCAAATAGAAAAGATTTTTTTATTGCTTCTTTTTTCGTTTTTCTCTGGATTGTTATTCTGTTGTGAATTCCGGAATGAAATCCGGTGCCAATAAATAACAAACGCCAAGAATGAATGTATGAAAATAATGTATTAACGTAATAATACAAACTGGTAAAGCAGGTTAGTAGTTCCAGGAATACGGGTTAGTAGCAAAATATATATACAGTCTTTGGTATAGAAGTATCGCTGTATGACTTCTTACTGAGTCTACGTGCTCGCTCACTGTGACTCCTGTAACGCGGTTACCTCACCCTCACTCTTCCGGTTACCTAAAACCTTTTACTCTGTCACTCTGGACTGGACTGGACTGGACTGGACTGGACTGGACTGGACTCGACTCGACTCGACTCGACTCGACTCGACTCCTCGGTCTTGCTCCCTCTCTCTCTCGTCTCGCTCTTTCAGTAGTATATGTACATACTGGGTGAGTTCATTTTTATAAAAAGGGGTTGACCCCTCAACATATTCTATCTTTAGTTTTATCATTTATCTTTAAATCAGCAGAGAGATTCTATAAACGTAAAACATATAACTAATGTGGAATCATATAAATCCAGGAGATAGCGCATTGGCAAAGAAAGATTACCCTAGTTAATTCTGCAATCATGGCTCTCCGCAACTTCCTATCCGATATAACGTTCGTAATGTTCGTCTCCATGCTCCTGTTCTGCTCTACGTTTGCACAATATCGTTATGTCGGTTATTAATGTTTCTTTCTTTCTCTCTCTATCTTTCACTATCTCATGTGAGTTTTAATTTCTCCAGCTCCTTTTTCCTCACACTGCATCGCACAAATTTAAACTATTTTCTAATTTTAAGTTAAAATGTCATTTCCGTTTGCATTTTCCTTTAAAACTTCCTCATGGCTCACATGTTCCACCATTAGTATTCTCAATATCTTTCTGTATAACCGCATCTCTGTTGCCAGAATTTCTGTGAGAAAATTGTCAAGCATCCATTTCCATATACGAGGATTAATACTACTTATATATTTAGTGGCGCATGTTCCTAAAGAAATTTTCCTCTTCCCTAATGCAATTTTTATCATTTGGAAGGCCTCATTCGCTATCCCCACATACTTTCGGATTTTGCGGGCACATATTTTCGTCGTCTTTTCTAACACCTCGTAGTTAGTTAAAATTATGTACTTGCTTTAGTCTGAGGTTTCCAAATTGCTCGCAATTTCGATTGTCCCTCTTGCTAACGATCAGACATTGTTCTTTTTTTTTTTTTTTTACAACTGACATTTCATCTTTGCTTCACCCTTCAAATTTATTCTATTAATCGGAGTTTTTGCACGGTTACCATACTTACTAATAAGAGACAGTTATTGTTAGAAAATCAAAACACAGACCTGAAAACTCGAGTCTAGTTCATAAATAACCTCGTCAAATGGAGACTTTTATATGGATATCATGAACGGTGCCAAACCCAAAACTTAATTCTGGATGTCTGCAATTCATACCTCACATCTTTAGTTGTCCCACGGGTGAAACAACCAAACATTTTGTTTTCTTACAATTCATAGCCATTTCATTCTTTCCTTTATTACCTTTTGTCTACAAATTTCTTTGTCTGCTATCAACAGTGCCATTTGTGTATATTTTGTGATTTCTAATAAATCCTGTAATGGCGTCTAGAATGAAAAAAATAAAACAGCACTGAACACACATCGATTTCTTTCTTGATGTGGAATAATTCATAAGTCTTTCTCGTTAAGCCCAATGAAATATTCGTACAGGTTTCGACACCTAAATAAATTTTGATTTTTTTCGTCTGCTGGATTCGAAGGTGACATCAGAAGGGATTTTACTATGGTAAGATATGTTTTTTATATTTGGATCTTAATTGATAAACTAATTCCAGGATCAAAGCATGTAATTTTTATGACTAGAACAAAACGTTTTGCAATTTTTACTGCGTATTAGTGCTGACAAATAATAGCATGGCCTCATATCATATGATTAATATGGTCTATATTGATTTTTGAATAAATAAGAATGGTAGTCGATGTGAAAGGGTTTTAATAGTTTGACTAATTTCCAAGTTAGATTTTTTAACGTTGTAGGTCTAATTCCTAAAGAACGGATTAATTCCTATATTACATTAGTATTATTTAATAGAGAATATTGAAGAACAGTATTGTTAATTACGATATTATATGTTTTCAGTTTTAATAGTTAATTTAATATTTATTGTCATAACAAATTTATGTTTACTTAAAGTGTGAGTTTCGTTGACAGTTCTGCTGCATTTCAGTGTAATGAAATAGGTTTATTTTATTATTTTGGCTAGCAGCTACAGGTACATTTGTTATTCACTGTCTTTAAAGGTAACTTCATTTGTTCATCAAATTGGCTGACGATCTACTGTTATTTAGTAATTGTTTTAAAAGATTGTAAAAAATGTATGCAAAATACCCTTAATTAGATGAGTGTTATTGATTCTTATCTTATAGCTATGCGTACACTCGATAATATAATCAAAGAAAATAATTTTCTGCTAACCATTGTTCTAAAAGTTACCTATCTACTTATATCTATAACGAACTTTTCATCAATCTATATATCTATCTACGCAAGTATGGTTAAAGATTTTGTTGTTTATTATCGCTATATTTCGACCATTTTCTCTGTTCCCGCTGAAATTTTAAATATAATTTTTTCGATACCTGTACACTGTAAAAAGTTATTTACAAACCCTTTCGAAATATTAGTCAAAGATTATTTGTTGGTCTAAATACAAACATTCATCATATATATATATATATATATATATATATATATATATATATATATATATAGGATTGGTATATATGGAATAAATTCCAATAACCAATAATTACTATTAAGAGAGTACTCAATACAGAGTAGAGCGAATGTAATTATTTATTTAAAAATTATAACATAAATATGTTATAAAATCACTACAAAAATAGCCATTTTGTTTCAACACCTCTGGTGTCTTATCAAGTGATGATGTCGAATGTAGAATAAAGGTTTCTTTTTAAATAAATAATTATATATATATATATATATATATATATATATATATATATATATATATATATATAACGATACATAATTTTGTATAATTTTATGTATGAACGTACAAATAGTATGACAAATTGGAGAAAAGTTTTTGTGACGCATTTCATGCGTTAGGATTTCATCGGACTGGGCTTTGTTGATGCTGAGACGTCTACACATGCGCACGAAACGAGAGACGCTGGTAGTTTTAAAATTTTTGAAAGTATATTTTTGAAAGAACATTTGTTTAAGTGTAGCTAAATTCATCTGTATTTCTTTTTTCTTTTTCTTTCCATCACCTTTGTCCCTGACTATCCCACATTGTGACAACAGAAAATCTACCAAGAATGGTTTAAATTTTAATTAAATTTTAAATTTAATTTAATTTTAAGCGCCTGGACTTAAATTTACACTAGCTAAACTAGCGATCAGGGCACTTTCCAGACATGGAGTGTTTTCTCTTTTAATCAGATTAGCATTACCTCGCAATTTGGGGTCAGTTTCTTTACGGTGAACAATCAAGGTCCTTTGTGTGTTGTTTCTTTCTTTTAATTCCCTTTTTGTGTTTATATAGTCTTTTTTTTTTAAACCTCTTGTGGTTTCTTTCATGTATTAATTCCAGTGATTCCTGCACTTGACAGAGTTCATTACTCCTTCAAACTTTGACTTGTTTTCCTGTTTTTTATTGATTAAGTCTTTGATTTTTTTTTAAATGTAGTTGGGACAAATTTCATGTTGAGTTTAGATATTTTTTCGGTTGTAGTTGTGATAGAGTTAATGGGTAGAATAATATATTAAATAGATTCGTTGGGTTTATCAGGAGGGACCGCTTTTTTTATTTTGGAATATTTTATTAAATTTTTGTTTCGTATTGAATATATCATAGGGTACTGTAGGTGCTTGAAAGTATTTTCAATGTATTTCTCTGCTTTATGTACATACTGAGGGCTACAAATTTTCATTGCTCTTAATTAGAATCCGATGATCATTCCGAGTTTTATTTTGTTGTCATGATGAAAATAGAAATTCATCAAATCCTTTTTTATTAGTTGATTTTCAGTAGACATTACGCTTTAATTTACTGTTAACGCAGTGTAGGATGATATCTAGGAAAGATCAATAAATGTCTTCTTTCATTTCGTGTGTAAATTCTAGTGTGCGTTCGACTTTGTTTAGTTTAGCTACAAGAAGAGGTAAATCAGTACCACAGATACATATCAATAGAGCATCATCGATATATCGAAAGTATGTTTAGATAAAATATTTTTTGGAATATATCGTAAGTATGTTTAGATAAAATATTTTTTGGAAAGGAATAGATTCAATATATTCTAAGAAAATGCATGTCATCACTCCATCGTGAGGCAATCGCATTTGCAATCCAAATTTTGTTTATAAAATTAGTATCAAATATGAAATACCATTGATTGGTGATGAGACGGTAGATTTTCCTTATTTCCGCTATTGGTAGGGAGAGGTTTATCTTAGATTGTGTTATATATATATATATATATATATATATATATATATATATATATATATATATATATACGCTTAGCCTTGGAGAGGGTAGAATGGAGATCAACGTGTTTTAGTGGACTCAGCAATTTTCAATCTGCTTGTCTGAATCATCTGAAAAACGAGAGCAAGATCTAAAAGGACAGCCAACCTAACAGTGATCTCAGCATCACAATCCTCACACTTGCTCCATATGTGGCCTCCTTTGTAAATCACAAGCGGGTCTTAAGATTATCGCATACAATTTCATGAATCAATAAGCTGTCAGATCCTCATACGTCGAGACCGACGGGAGAGTCCATTATATACATATATATATATAAGATTAACTTAAACAGCTTCTTCGCGCGAAGAACCTAATCAAAACACGATGTACCGCAATTACTACAATGTTAAGCTGTTCAAGGCGAGGGTTTACCGTTATCTTCTACTCCTGTACACACAAATGACCTCCAAACGTAACCCTCTACTCCGAGTGGCTCCCGGGCATTGCAAAGGGTGATTTTGGGTGTAATATATATATATATATATATCCATTAATTCTGTAGGAATGTGCATGTATGCCTGTGTGTGCATGAGTGCGTGCTCGTGTGCGTGTGCTTAGAAGGTTTTTGATTTGCAAAATATTTTCCCCTAAAGAATCTCTATCTATAAAAGGCAGGATGTGTGTGTGTGTAAAGAATGCACGGCTGCAATTTTCGACGGATTTGCACCAAAATTTACATGCACATGCTCCAAGTTAGTGGGAAGGCCAAAACCGACTTTGCATTTCCCAACTCCCATCGATAGTGGAAATAATCAATTTTTTCATGCTTCTACGGAAGTTTTCATGTAGTTTGCGGCCATTTTCTACTGGCCAGAATGAGAGCCTATAGCTGGCTGCCACGAATAGGCAAGTAGATTCTATTGGCCAGCGTGAGAGCCAACAGTTGACTGACACGAATGTTAACTAGCATGCTAGCATGCAAAAAAACCGATAGCTGCATTCGTCACAAGTGGGAAAAATTTAAATCTGCATGGCACTTTACTCCAATTGGCTCATTCGGTTGCTTAAACTCAACGTTGATTCTGATTCCGCAGAACTGGGTTGGGTGTGAAAAAGTATTTGTTGTTAATATACTTTTTTCATTCGGTTTTTCCAGTTACGAGTCCTTTTTTAAAGTTGATTGTTTTGTGTTCATTTTGTTTAGTTCTTTTTTCGTAACAGATTTAATGTTTAGTATAGAGCTTAGAAAAAATTCGCAGTGTGAGATAGGCAAGAAGTAAGGCATGTAGCAACATCAGCATAGTAAAAGGCACTCCTTTAAAGGGAAGGAAGGGCAAAAATATTTTAAGTCAAGTGATAGCGATTGCTGTATGAGTCGTACGATTTTCGAATCAAGCACGGGCAACGCCGGGCCATGCTGCTAGTATATATATATATATATATATATATATATATATATATATATATATATATATATATATACACACACAAACAATTTACTCTATCGCCTGTACTACTTGTCACAAAAATACATAGCACAGACCTCAATGTAGCTAAATAAAATATTATATGAACTGAAAACGGATATTTTACAAAACAATATATCAAACCCACTAGTTGCTCACTGTAACGAGACAGAACACACTTTTGACATAAATATGTTACTTTAATCAAAGGAGAAACCAATTCATTAGGACGAAAATGTTTAGAGAATGTTTTAATTGCAAGATCACCTACGGTAAATTTGCGCCCTAGATCTTACAACGGTTTACCATTCCTTCATGACATTGTGAGATATTTAATAATAAAATTTGATGGAAACAAAAAGAAAAAGAATCTAAATGAGATCGGTTAGATTAGATATATATATATATATATATATATATATATATATATATATATATATATATATATATATATATATATAATTTTAAGTTCCCGACATGGAAAGGCGTCACACGAAAACATTTTTCCATTTTGTGTGTATATGGTATAGGTGGATATATGTGTATATATGTGTGTGTATGTATATATTGTATATGTATGTGTATGTATGTATTTATATGTGTATGTGTGTGTACATGTATATGTATGTGTGTATGTATATATATATATATGCATATGTATATATATATATGTATGTATGTGTGTGTAGTATATACATGTATGTATGTGTGTAGATGTTTGTGCATATGTATGTGTGTGTGTGTCTATGTATATATATGTATATATATGTATATATATGGATGTATGTGTATGTGTATATGTGTATATGTATATGTATGTATGTGTGTATGTATAAATATATATATATATATATATATATATATATATATATGGAGGTGTGTGTGTATGTGTATATGTATATATGTAGGTGTAATTATTTGTATATCATATGCACGGTAATTATTAGAAAGCGCTTAGTATCAGAGATATTGAATCAGATATATGTATATGTGTATGTGTGTGTGTATGTATATGTATGTGTGTATTTGTGTGAATATGTGGATATATGTGTATGTGTACATGGGTATATGTATGTGTGTATGTAGGTACACGGCGATGTGTATGTATATACGTGTATAAGTTATTGTGTATGTGTGGATTTGCATGCGTTTTGAACATAAAAATATAGGTCCTCGCTAGATTAGATAATCGTCATATTTATTGTTTATAATATTTGATTTGTAACCTGCAGTCGATATTATTTTTGTCAAATTTTCTCAATTACACAGCGTCCCTTTCAATTTTAATTTCACCCGCCCCATCTTTCTTCCCCACCACTTCCTTCCTTACCTCTCCCTCCTTCTTTAAGATTTGATCGGCCATGGTGTGTGTATGTCACCACGAAATGTATCTTTATTGTATTAGACATCCGACAACAATCATTTTTCACCCTTCCACTCACACCTAGTTTTTAAATAACCCTCTCTGTTAAACCCCTCTCTTATGAACTAACATTCGTCCCACACTCTCATAATTACACTCTCTCTAAATTCTATTTTTATTTCCGGAGTAGGTTTTTTTCTGTTTTCTTTTTGAATTTGTAGGTCTGATGAATTGGATCGTATTTACGATTCCAATGGAATAAATTATGACCATGGAATATTAGTGTTTAAGCCTTTTTATTATATGTATATATATATATATATATATATATATATATATATATATATATATATATATATATATATATATATATATATGTGTGTGTGTGTGTGTGTGTGTGTGTGTGTGTAAATAAGGAGAGAGAGAGAAAAGTGGATCATGTAATTTGTCATATAAGCGCTGTATGACCTTTACCATGTGACGCAATATCTATTCACAATTTAACAAGCGGTTAACATTCGTTTTTCTATATATTATGTAACAGTTAAAATAGCATTTAAACTGAGAAGTTGGTGTTTTTACTTCCATACATTATTAGAATACTTATTTTTTATTGTGAGGTTTTCTTAACTCTCAACAACGAAAAAGAACTAAAGCCTTTCTGTGCAAAGCGCTGTCCATAGCAAACATACCCAAGTTCGCTTTGGCTCCTGCGACAAACCAGAGATGAAATATGGACTGTGATTAGTTTTCAGTCAAAAAACGTCGGCAAAAAATAAGCACTTTTTCCTATTGTCTGTTTTATTCAATTTGTCTTCTTTAAAGATATTTTCTGAAAATGTTGACACATTGTCAGCACAGAAAACAAAAACACACACTTAGTCAAAAACAAAAAACAGTTACTAAATTTGGTATCAGTCAGAGATTCTGCCCCCTAAGTGTATCGACACAAGAGAAAGGCGAATGCTTTTCCTATTTATTTTTTCATAAAAAAGCCAGTGACCTAGAGGACTCGTTCCGTTGGGAGAGTCGTGCATTATTAGCAGCAATAATCACTGTTTACAAATACGCGCTTTTTCCTCACAGTGCTCGACTGAATTTATTTTCGGGATCTAATATCGTCATCCACAGACAGACTGTTTCCCTGTATCGCAGTTCCTCAGTGTAGCTAGAGATCCGATAGTTGTGAGAGTGTTAGATTATTAGTAATAGTCACTGTTTACAAATACGCGCTTTTTCCTCACAGTTCTCGACCGTATTAATTTATTTTGGGTGTTTATATATATATATATATATATATATATATATATATATATATATATATATATACACTAGGCTAACGATCAAGGGGAGTTAATTTACTGAAAATAACTATATTGTTCAACGACGTGTGAAGAGTTAAAAATTGAAAGAATCCGACACGGATTCCGAACCCATTGACTTTTAATGATGTGATATGGAAAAACGATTAAGTAATACAATGCATAGATCGAGATACACCCATAGGTAAGCCAAAATAATTGTTTGGTAATGTTTTATATAAAGCGAAATCGCTCAGAAACCATAGAACAGTTTATGGACAAAATTTAGATTAGAAGCCAGGAGCTGGTCAGAAATGAAGCAAAACATGAAAAAAATTAATCACTCCTTCGGTGTCTTCAGGTGGTATCGGAAAGGTTGGTTTTTCCTACAAATTTTATGTCTTAAATTACTGTGCATTTTTTCTTATTTTAAATTCCATGGAGAACTTTTTAGTCGTTTAACCATTTTTTAGCAGATAATTAATATGTCGTTTTTGCCTCGAAATGTGTATACACACACACACACACACATATATATATATATATATATATATATATATATATATATATATATAGATAGATAGATAGATAGATAGATAGATAGATAGATATGTATATGGATAGATAAATATAGGTCGATTATGGATAAGAATCGTATTGGTGAGATATGTGTCACGTGTAATGAAGTAAGGGATAATATTCAAGTATGTATGATAAACATTTTGGATATTAAAGTGTGTAAAATTACTAAGATGCATTAGGATGTTTTGATTGAATGTTTGCCCTACATATTTAAATATTATCCGTCATTTCATAACATGTGACACGTATCTGACCAATAAGAAATAGCCAAACACAACATAAAATTAATCTGCGTCTCTTTATCATTTTTTATCATTTATTACTTGATTTATGATGGAGCTTGATTAAAGTGAAACGTGCAAGATTATGACCTTTTCCTACATTATCTTTACACTATCATTATACACACACACACACACACACATATATATATATATATATATATATATATATATATATATATATATATATGTACGCATAAATTCGAAACACCGACCATTATGCTACCCCAGTTTCTAACCGAGTGGTATCATCAGACAGACTTACTTCTGGCGATACCACTCTGGTAAAAAATCGTGGTAGCGTAAATGGCGGTGTTTCGATCTTTTTATGTCTTAAACTGCCCTAAATCTTCTGTTTTCTAAAATTGAAATTGTATTGAGCACTGTTTTAAATAAGCATTTTTTGGCAAATATTTCTTGTAAAATGTTGAATATTGTAAAGTATATATACACACATTTTGTAAATTGTATATATATATATATATATAAACAATCAACTCTCAGGTGTGCACAGTGCAGCCATTACTATAAGTACCATGGCTTTAAGCAATCGTTAGACGGTAGGCAGCTGTAATGCGAAAATGGGACATTTTATACCTTCAGGAAAGACCAAGAATGGGAAAAATATGGACGGTGTTCGCGCACCATGCATATGCCAACCAGTCTTAGTTGGAGGGGGGAAAGTACTTATCCGGCCAAGATCAAAATAAACCAGTAAACACAATGAACCCATATATATATATATATATATATATATATATATATATATATATATATATATATATATATAATGGACTAAGTGTCACATACGACACAAACATGAAAACTGTCGAAATCGACGGTAGAATTCATCATATCATTCATGCACACACACATATATATATATATATATATATATATATATATATATATATATATATATATATATATATATATATTAAAGAAAAACAGACAACTTTAAGGTTCCATTATAATAATTTATTTCACCAGAGCACTTTTAAGATGATTCAAAAGGGCTCTGGGGAAATAAATTATTATAATGGAACCTTAAAGTCGTCTGTTTTTCTTTAAAATATTAGCTCTGGATTTACATTGAGCTCTCAGGATTTCATCCTCCTTGGGATTACCCATACGTATTACCAAATTTTGTATAACTCAAATATATATATATATATATATATATATATATATATATATATATATATCCTGCATGCCATGCCTTGATAACATTCCCCTTGATAACTTTACTGTGCCCTACTACTGAACTCAATTCTTCGGGTGAAGTTACTTTTTGGATCAATCAACCAACCAACTCTTTCATCTGCTGTCTGTAATAATGCATATATATATTGTCTCCATCACCTTCCAAAAAGAAACTTTGATTGATTCAAAAAGTGACTCAAAATTATATATATATATATATATATATATATATATATATATATATATATATTTTATTGTGACGGATGGCGTAAATAAATAGACATATGGTTTAATAAATAAACAGGACGTCTACTCAAATATGGGTATCCACTAAAAGTAATACTCTTACGTAATAAAATATGTCGATTAATTAATAAATAGAAAATCTATCTCTTCTCCATGTATGTATATATATATATATATATATATATATATATATATATATATATATATATATATATATATATATATATATATATATCCATGTTTCATTACAAACAACAGACATAGTACTATGGTTAAGCTTTTTATTTAATTTTTCTTGTGTTCGAACAAGATACCTTCTTTTCTGAACAAAGAGTGTGTAAAAACTGTCCAAATGTTTTATAGTTCCGAGCGCTTTCGGCTATACCTTTAGCCTTTATCAAGGATGATTCACTTTTTCAGTTTAATTGAGTGTGTGCATTATGTGCATGTTTTAGTGTGTTGCAGAGATGTTTTTAATTTTCGAATACCGTTAACACATTGTGGCCTTCTTCGTAGCTAATATTTTTAAGAGTTGGCTTCTTTTTTATTATTAAAGCTTCCATTATTTTTAATCGTTTTTACAGCTGTATGTAGTTATAATATTTGTGTTTTCTCCTAGTATGTTTCTACTGGTGTCCGGTAAGTTTCTGTGCATGTTTGAATGGGTTCTAATGGAGCTCTGATCAGATAGGTGTAACGTAAGACGTCTGGATGAGGATGTAGTTGTGTAACCGATGTAATTATACATGAGACCGGTTTGATCAGGAACACAGTTCCTTAAGGGGCATTTGAACCCATAGATAATGTTCGTTCTTTTTTACTTAATTGGTGTGGTGTGTTTGAGGATAAGGTTAGCTGTCTTAAATATGTCTTATAATAGATAATTAATTAGATTTTTTTTATTCGGATCAATCGGGGTAGTGTATTTCTTTATAGCATGTTTGTAGTTAATATGCATTTGGTTTTTGTAATAAATATTTATGTAATTTTTGACTCCACACGACTTCGGAATCTTCTGCAAATATTCTGGACGGTCTCCTTGTTTAAAGTAGTGAATGTTGCCATAATCCTTGTATTCGGTTTATCTTTGGTGTTACAAGAAGTTTTGTTAGTCTCTCGCTAAACTGAACACCATATTATATAACCAAGAGGGTTGCAGCCTCGGGAGTTAGGTGCCCAGATGTAAGGTGTGATGTGGTCTCAGATATTGTCTGAGAGCCATGACTGGGTTCTTTTGCTTGTGTGGCATGCTGCTGAGTCCTATTGCCAGATGCTGGGTCTTCCAGCAGCCACTCTCTTGACGCAGGGCATCACTACCACCTCAAGATGATATAGGCCTTCGCGTTGATTCTGTTGCCCTGTTGGAAGATGAATGGAGGCATAATGTTGCCATCACAAATGATCGCTTAAAAAACCTTCGTAATCACCATTAGACTCATCCAATTCTTTTCGAGTCCTCTCAGATTGACACCCAAACACTCTCAAATATTCGTATTGAAGCTTTCCAAATTTCTGGTCGAGTGAATTGTTCTTTTTCTCACAGACGGTTCCCAGCTGACCCTACTGTACTGTGCATCCGACAAAATCAAAAAGAAATCAAAAACAAATAACTCGAATGCGTGAAATTAATATAAAATGGCTGCAATTTACGCATCGCACCTTGTATTGATAGATAGATAGATAGATAGATAGATAGATAGATAGATAGATAGATAGATAGATTGATTGGAAGGTAAGAGTGTTGCGTAAAAGCCTGTTAACATATTTTAATGTGTCTTAACTCTGAATAAATTGATTTATTCATTGGAGCATAAGCATTTTCTCGTCAATGCTTTTCATCATTATAAAAATGATGTTTGTAGAATTGCGTCCATCAGTGTTGGAGATGTGTATAGAAATGAGCCATTAATGGGAAAACATTTTAAATTTAGTATAGTTCTATTATCCCTTGTTTTACTCTTTATTTCTACCAATGAACGCAATATCTGCCCTTCTGAGGAGATTTGAAATTCAGTATTGGAATAATTGTCTCAGAGGCATGCGGCAAGGCTCTATGGTAAAGAGATTGAGCCGAAATCATTACAGAAAAAAGGCGTACTTCTATTTATGGCTCGATACTCAAAAAGAAAAAAATCAGTGATTCGAACTCGAATTCCTGTCGAGGTTTTGCATTAACTTTCTTACAAATACACCTGGGAAATAAACAATCTCTTCCCCTCAACCACCAGCTCTGGTTAAACAGCAGGGCAGACTATACAGTCTTGTCGTGTCTGGCAACAGCGATAAGATTAGTACAACTCTGAGTGTGGCCCTAGTAGGAGACATGATTGAACTGTGACTAAGACCTGCTCGGCTTAGTTGCAGTATAGACTTCAGAGTGACTATGCGGGTGTTTGAAATCAGAACTAGGCTTGAACAGAAAGGATGGTTGGAAACGAGGCGCCATACTGAAGAAGAGAAAACATTTTCAAGTCGCAACCTCTGTGATGATGTTAGATGGTACTAGTTCTATGTTTTTACAAATGAACGATATTATAAAGTATAGTCTGGCAACTATTCTAAGGCACCCGATGAGATTAAAACTCCCTATAGTAACACTTGTCTGCGAGAAAATTTTAACCGCTGCTTCACGTCGAGGCATCATTACCTATGTTGATGTTAGCATAGAAAAAATTACGAGATCGAAACTCCCTACAGAAATAATTCTCAGAGGGTTCAACTCTTTGGGCATGGTTCGAAGGCGAAACACTGTAAGGAGGTGTGCTTGCTTAGCTTTACATGTCTATATCAAACATCGTTTTCCAAACAAAATCCTGTAGGAAGAACTATAAAATAATTCAGGATAACCCGACCTCCAAAACATTAGAAAACGTCAAAGCCTTATTGCTTGTATGGGAATTTAATTTGAAGGCTTTCGAAAAACCTGAATTCAAAATTTTCAGTCAATTACGAAATTTAAAGCTATATAGTGATTTTCTAAGCTTAGCTTAGCTGCGGCACAAGGCCGAAAGTAAGGGACACCCAGTGAGAATCGAACTCACTACTCAGTCGTAATTGTTCTAGCGAGATAGGCTTGCTAACCGTTACACCGTCTCAAAGTTCCGTAGCTATTATCTAAGCGTAGCTTAGATGTGGCACAAGGCCGAAAGTATGGAGCACCCAGTGAGGATTGAACTCACTTTTCAGTCGTAACTGATCTAGCGAGACAAGCTTGCTAACCAATACACCACGCCGAAGTGCCCAAAGGATTTTCTAAGTGTAGATTAGATGTGGCACAAGGCCGAAAATAGGGGGCACCTAGTGAGGATTGAACTCACTTTTAAATGGTAACTGATCTACTAAGACAAGCTTGCTAACCATTACACCAACAGCCCAATTTTAAGCTACATATATTGATAAATAAGTTGGATAGTGTTATAGGTATAAGTATATGTGTCTTCGAATTTTCCATGTCGACAGGATGTGGATGAATCTCTTATTTTCAACTCATTCTTACAGATATGGAGAAGAATTTGCTTTCATTTTACAACAGAAAAGATGTGAGAAACTTTTTTTTTTTTAAATTTGACAAAGCAAGTAAAAAGTGGATTGAAACTTCAACAAAATAACATCTTACTAAAACCAAAGTCGGATCGTCTACGTTGAACTATAGTGATTTACGAAGCGTATAGATAGTGATTATAAGGATTTACTAAGCGTATAGATAGTGATTATAAGGATTTACTAAGCGTATAGATAGTGATTATAAGGATTTACTAAGCGTATAGATAGTGATTATAGGGATTTGCTAAGCGTATAGATAGTGATTATAAGGATTTACTAAGCGTATAGATAGTGATTATAGGGATTTACTAAGCGTATAGATAGTGATTATAAGGATTTACTAAGCGTATAGATAGTGATTATAGGGATTTTCTAAGCGTATAGATAGTGATTATAGGGATTTACTAAGCGTATAGATAGTGATTATAAGGATTTACTAAGCGTATAGATAGCGATTATAGGGATTTGCTAAGCGTATAGATAGTGATTATAGGGATTTACTAAGCGTATAGATAGTGATTATAGGGATTTGCTAAGCCGAGGTGTCTAAATGATTTAGCTCTACGTCGAGATATAGTTGAACAACGCCATAACTAAGCGTAGCTTAGTTGTGGCGTTGTTGAACTAAAAATAGTATAAAACATAAACAGATCGACAATCGGCATTACGAATTAAAACAACGACTTTAGAATAAAATTCATACAATTTTACTTTTTCATTGCGGCCAAGGGATGACAATTTAGCGGAAAAATATTAACGATTTAATATTGAATCACACACACACACACACATATATTTCGTTCTGACCCGAGGAAGCCTATCTAACGAGTTTGAAACGTAGTCAAACCAATAAAACCGTTTCCTACTTTGATTTATCAAACAATTGTTCGGATTCTACTCTCTCTCTCCACACACACACACACACACACACTCATATATATATATATATATATATATATATATATATATATATATATATATATATGTGTTTGTGTGTGTGTGTGTTTGTGTGTGTGTGTATGTATTTATTTATTTAGATAGATAGATAGATAGATAGATAGATAGATAGATAGATAGATAATGAACCTGCATAGATAGATAGATAGATAGATAGATAGATAGATAGATAGATTATGTTGTCATACATGAGTTAACATATTTTTTGGTTGGTTCCTGATCCGGTCGTCTAACGAAATAACTTCCATAGTATATACAAAAATCTCTTGACTATTCCTGACTCTCTTCCTTTACAGATAATTTTTTCTTTCAAGATATTGTTATTCATATAAACCCAATGAAAATGAAACAATGTCGATTAATTTTACTGTATAAGTAAAAACTGGGAAAAAGAACCATTTTTGCATCGAGTCATTACATGCGATGAAAAATGATTATTCTTTGACAACAGTAAGAGAGTAGGCCAATGGTTCGATGCAACTGAATCACCAAAACAATACCCAAGGCATCAACAACACCCTAAAAAGTTAATAGTTACCGTAGGCTGTTGTTTTGAAAGAAGATATTCATTATTCATTCTTGCCTCAAGGGAAAACAATAACAACAACCTCTTATTGTGGAGAAATTGAATATATGCATGAAAAATTGAAAAAGAAACATCCTCGACTTGTGAATAGGGATGGTTCAATTTTGCTGACGACAACGCACGCCCGGACACTTCTCAATCAAATGTCCTAAAGGCTGCATAGCCTGAATTATGACATTTTGCCTCATCCTCCATATTCACCTGATATCTATCCTATTGATCATCTCTTATGTAAGCATTGTAAGATTTTCATACGCAATAGGAAGAGTTAATCAAAGCAATTGAACTGTTTATCATATCAATGGATGAGAATTGTATTAAAGATGGGATCAAGAATTTAGAGATACGTTGGAGAACAGTCATTCATCAACATGGTGCCTATTTCATCTAAATGAATTAGTTATTTAACATTTGAGAAGTGTTTTATTCATTTCCTATAATGTGCGTTAATTCATGTGGGACGACATAATATATATATATATATATATATATATATATATATATATATATTATGAAATGGACAAAGTCCGACAATTATTTAAGACAGTTTATAATAAACAGTATTAACGACATTTACCGGCCTGAATGTTCGAGAAATTTTCATAGAAAAGTATGCGTCCTACGACAGGAATCGAACCTTTATCCTATACGGATCCGTCATATAGCCTGACGTGCGTTTTCTGATTGAGTCACAGCGGAGCGTTTCGGTTAGCAAGGTCGATTTTACTGTTTTTAAACTACAATTCTCCATGATTTTCTCTCGTACATTCATATCTGCTTGATGCTTATCCAAATGTAACCAAATGACGTCATACATTATGCAATGGACAAAGTCCGACAATTATTTTAAGACATTTTTTATGTTTATATATATATATATATATATATATATATATATATATATATATATATTATAGCAAGGAATAAGCGGAATGGAAAGGACATAATTATGAAAACTAAGAACTAAAACAAACAACCGGTTTCGTCCCAGTACTCCTCAGGTTTGATACACTGGGATTATAAATAATTATAATAAAATTTTGTACCAGTAAGAATCTTTTCACATAAATATATATATATATATATATATATATATATATATATATATATATATATATATATATAGTCATCCACAGCTCTTCTGAGTAATTAGACGTCCGATTGCTTCAAGCCGGGTTCGAAACCACCGGTTTGGCATCAGTTAGAGATCGTACCACTAGTTGAAGAGCAATGCGTTAATAGCAGTAAGAGCTACTGTTTTTAAAATTACGCTTTTCTCCAGAGAGCTCAATTAGATTTTCCTGAGACGATATATACAGTCATCCACAGACAGACTGTTTCGCTGTATCACAGCTCTTCAGTTTGGCAAGATTTCCTCAAGTCGGGATCTAAACTCGTCGGATTTGGCATCAGTCAGATATACTACCCTTAAGCTATCGTCTGGAAAGGCAAAATTTAACGTTTTCTATAATAAATACGCCAGTCGCCAGGCGAGCTACATATATATATATATATATATATATATATATATATATATATATATATATATATATATATATATATATATATATATGTATATATATATATATATATATATATATATATATATATCAGAGAGGCTAGTTCGAATTCCAGTTGGATCCAATCCATTACATTCACTTATCTGCTAATACCCTTGGGAAAGGTATGAATCCTATTCTCCCTTCAGCTATGGGTAAATAGCAAGACAGACTGGGTCCTATATCCTTGGATGCCAACTGCTCTAGGAGAACAATAACTCTGAATTCAAAACTTACAGAGTGTTGTTTGGGGGCCTTGTTGTACATAGTGCATCAGGTCCCTGTATTCAGGTCTTCAAAAAGTGTGGTTGGTTCTGTACAAAGCCTTCAGCACTATAATCAAATCATATGTACTGGTATCTGGCTGTCGGTTCCTAGGAACTGTGCTGCTTGACCCTCATACATCGAATACGACAGGAGAGTCCACTATATATATATATATATATATATATATATATATATATATATAGTTAGTAACGGTTTTCAAACTAGTATTAGTTTTTGGAATGTTGTCTCTATAAAATTCTTCCAAATAAACAATGTAATAAATAAATTATTATATGTTTATTATTTTTGTTGGCAATTCTCAAGAAGAGAAATGTATAATTTCACGTTCAAATGTTTAAGTTTTATCGAAAATCTAATCATTTCTTTTTAAAACAATATATATTGCCGAGGAGTGAAGGTAGTAAAAATAAAGGCGGTGAAAAGTGATAAACCGTCGTTTTAACACGTGAATTTCAGTTGGTTGATTATCAAAAATTCTATGAAAATGTAGAAAATAAATTTTGCGACGCTTTTCGTTTTGTAGGACTTCATCAGACTAAATTGATGTGATTATGCTTTCGCGTTGCTCTTGAGTAGTTTGTAACACCCTATTTATCATCTCCCCTTTGCGTCACAGTCTTTGCACTCGGAGGCAGTTCTGTGAAAGGACAGATTCGCAACTGAGTTAAAAAGAGAGGTGTTCAGCCCTGGGGAATAGCTGACTGAGGCCGCGCCCTCTCATTGCACCAGAGAAACGGATCGGTGCTTGCACGTAGGCCAGCCCAACCGACGGTTGCGGAGGCTCGGTCATTTTTTGTTCCTAGCTCCTTTACAGTGTATAGTTCAAACCATTTTTCTTTCCTTTCAGATTTATATGTTAGTATTATTAATGTAATCCATGCTTAGCTTCGAACAGAGAAAGTTCATCCTGAAATGCTACTGGAATTATAAACATGCAATTGAATTTCAAAGGCGCTATCGAAAATACTTTCATTCAAATCCACCAACGCGGCTTACAATCTCGTTAATTAGATAGAAGGTTGAAGCTGATGCCACCGTACACGATGTAAATAAGACCCGTTCCGGAAGACCACTGATATCAACCACGACCTGTGAATCAAGAAATGGTGATGAAAAGCTTTTCATAGGCATCCGACAAATCGACAGATATGTTAATTGTTACTTGTAATTCTGTCGCGTTGTCAGCTCATAATGGACACCAATTTGAAAAGAAAAATGCAATGACAAAATCTTTAAAGCATACATCATACTTATTATAAAACCCAGGTTGTGTTTGTGCCTATTCGTCTATATATTGGATCGTATTTCCTACATTTTTCAACCGATTTCAATAAAATTTCACAGGACGGCGTAAAATTACCTTGCGGTGGTTCTGACAGCGCCAAAAATTGGAAAAACACAATTGTTTTTGCATGAAATCAATTTGAAAACACGATTAAGAGGCATCGCTATCGAGAGAATGAAAGGGGGACAACTCATATCGAGTTATAATTATTATAAAACCCAGGTTGTGTTTGTGTGTGTTCGTTTATATATGGGATCGGATTTCCTACATTTTTCAACCGATTTTTTTGGCAAGTAGTGTTTCTTATTGTCTTGCACACTTTTTTCTTTATTTTTACATTCAGAATGCTTTATAAATTCCATTTACAAGACAATTGTTTATAATAAAATTCTATTCAATCGGTAGACTCGTAACGATTGAAAACAATGTTTTGTTTGAGTTTGGGTTTGACCAATTCGTAAAAAAAAAAAAAAAAAAAAAAAAAAAAAACACTAATTAAGACATGCGTGTCCGTCAACCTTAAACAATAATCTTTGTCAATTTTATTTTTCAGTCTTTATGATGGTCGATACTTGATCTATCTCTTTCTGTTACATCCCCGGGCAACGACGGGCTCTACTGCTAGTTTATAATAAATACTATCTTCGTATGCATTGTTTAAATTATATTTAGTTGATATCAAAGGACAGAGTCGCAACTGAGAAAAATTATACTGAAAGGTGTCAAGCCCTGGGGAACAGACTGCGCCCTCTCATTGCACCAGAGATAGGGATCGGTGCTCGCACTGAGGCCAGGGCAACCGACGGTTTTGCTCCTAGGCCGAGTGTACGCCTTCGGGCTCCCCACCTTAAAAAAGACATTGTGTCACAACCCGTTTTAATGGGGAGACAGAGTAAATACCTAGTTGATAGTGTTGGTTCTAGTTGCTTATATGAATAATAAAGGTTAAAGGAAAACTTAGCTGGCACGTTTCGTCATCTAAATAAGGTTCTTTGATAAATTAACAGAGAGGACTAAACTCGTTGACTAAGATAAGTTATCCTTTGTCATTATTATTCATATTGTCTTTTACACATATACCTCTATCTGAAATTTTTTACTTATATACGAATGGCAACCTCTCGTAGGTTGAGCAATTTGGAAGGGAATTTGACGTCGGTTGCTGCTATTAACTGCTAAAAGCTCTTCGCTAGGAATTGAACACTCTGGTGGTCGGTAATGCTTATATGTCATATATAAGGTGCCAAAAATTTCCTTTCTCCGATGCGTGAGCTGATGGACTTAAAGGTGGGAGTCTCCGACTGATGTCAAAATGGTCGGCTTTCGATTCTGGCTTGAAGCAATCTCATATCTACCTACCCTGATGAGCTGTGATACAACGAAAAATTATCTCTGTGGATGACTGTGTGTATATATATATATATATATATATATATATATATATATATATATATATATATATATATATATGATACACCATATATATATAATATTTTTTTAAAATATTATAATATAAGGTCTACTTCTGTATGAAGCACTGTCTTCTTAAAAGTAGAAACAAAAATACTAAGGAACTCCGGATTATTTACCTGACGTGTTCCTTCCTATTTTTCTGCATACTTGCGCGCGCGCGCACACACTCACACACACACACACACACACACACACACACATATATATATATATATATATATATATATATATATATATATATATATATACATATATATATATATATATATGGTGTATCAGAAATACTTTTGTAAACTTTGGGCGCGGGTTCCACACACCGAAACAAGGACAGAAGTCCATATAAACATGTCTGCAAATCCTTCGTTTATAAGTTATTACTTTTAAATAAAGGTTACGGCAGATGGCATTGTTTTGCCATGTCGACTAGGGTTACATTTGTCACTCGTGTACATTTGTGGCTAGTCTGTCTTCAACGTTTAACGTTTGTAGTAGTGCAGCTTCGCGTCCATTACCATTCGCGCGACCGTATGTAAAAATCATATCTGCTTGCTTACAATATGAATATACTGCTACTGTTAAAGGGAACATTCTC
>OZ010580.1:76897076-76924576 GCA_963932145.1 Acanthosepion lycidas | reverse complement strand
TGATCGTTTTGTGTTCATTTTGTTTAGTTCTTTTTTCGTAACAGATTTAATGTTTAGTATAGAGTTTACAAAAAATTCGCAGTGTGAGATAGGCAAGAAGTAAGGCATGTAGCAACATCAGCACAACAAAGGGCACTCCTTTAAAGGAAAGGAAGGGCAAAAATAAAGTCAAGTGATAGCGATTGCTGTATGAGTCGTACGATTTTCGAATCAAGCACGGGCAACGTCGGGCCATTCTGCTAGTTATTGAATAAAAATATGTAATTTTACATTATTACAATAACGTTATTCCGGAATTAAAATCTTAATCGGTTGACAGAATGAAGTCTAAAAGATTTTGATAGATTGCGCCGCTCTTGTACTAATTCGTGCCCCATGGGAATAACCAATTTAACATTTCTTGTTCTTTATTTCTATGCAAAATATATGTTTAACCGTTTTTTCTTCGATCATTTTATTTATTTCTTTAGGGTTCTTGTTTATGTTACTGATTTCTTAAATATTGTTGCTTTCCGTTTCTTCTCTCCGTTTGTCGTTTACAGTCTTCTTTCTATTTTTTGTTTTTTGTCTTTCCTATCTTCATTTTTCTTCTATTGTTTTCTTTCTTTCTTTGTCTTTTTAATCTTCATTCACTTCCTTTGTTGTCCTTCTTTCGTTCTTTTTTGCCTTTCTTATCATCGTTTTTCCTCCATTGTTTTCTTTCATTCTTTTTCTAATCTTTGTTCGCTTCCTTTGTTGTCTTTCTTTCGTTCGTCCTTTCTTATCTGCCTTTCGTTTTTCCTCCATTGTTTTCTTTCTTTCTTTTTCTAATCTTTCTTTCCTTCCTTTCTTTTCTTTCTTTCGTTCGCCCTTTCTTTTCTGCCTTTCGTTTTTCCTCCATTGTTTTCTTTATATTCTTTTTCTAATCTTTGTTCCCTTTCTTTGTTGTCATTCTTTCGTTCGTCCTTTCTTTTCTGCCTAATGTTTTTCCTCCATTGTTTTCTTTCTTTTTCTACTCTTTGTTTTCTTTCTTTGTTGTCTTTCTTTCGTTCGCCTTTTCTTTTCTGCCTTTCGTTATTCCTCCATTGTTTTCTTTCTTTCTTTTTCTAATCTTTGTTTCCTTCCTTTGTAGTCTTTGTTTCGTTCGTCCTTTCTTGTCTGCATTTCGTTTTTCCTCCATTGTCATCTTTCCTTCTTTTTCTAATCTTTGTTTCCGTTCTTTGTTGTCTTTCTTTCGTTCGACCTTTCTTTTCTGCCTTTCGTTTTTCCTCCATTGTTTTCTTTCTTTTTCTAATCTTTGTTCCCTTTCTTTGTTGTCTTTCTTTCGTTCGCCCCTTCTTTTCTGCCTAATGTTTTTCCTCCATTGTTTTCTTTCTTTCTTTTTCTAAACTTTGTTCCCTTTCTTTGTTGTCTTTCTTTCTTTTCTGCCTTTCGTTTTTCCTCCATTGTTTTCTTTCTTTCTTTTTCTAATCTTTATTCGCTTTCTTTGTTGTCTTTCTTTCGTTCGCCCTTTCTTTTCTGCCTTTCGTTTTTCCCCCATTGTTTTCTTTCTTTCTTTTTCTAATCTTTGTTCCCTTTCTTTGTTGTCTTTCTTTCGTTCGCCCTTTCTTTTCTGCCTTTCGTTTTTCCCCCATTGTTTTCTTTCTTTCTTTTTCTAATCTTTGTTCCCTTTCTTTGTTGTCTTTCTTTCGTTCGACCTTTCTTTTCTGCCTTTCGTTTTTCCTCCATTGTTTTCTTTCTTTTTCTAATCTTTGTTCCCTTTCTTTGTTGTCTTTCTTTCGTTCGCCCCTTCTTTTCTGCCTAATGTTTTTCCTCCATTGTTTTCTTTCTTTCTTTTTCTAAACTTTGTTCCCTTTCTTTGTTGTCTTTCTTTCTTTTCTGCCTTTCGTTTTTCCTCCATTGTTTTCTTTCTTTCTTTTTCTAATCTTTATTCGCTTTCTTTGTTGTCTTTCTTTCGTTCGCCCTTTCTTTTCTGCCTTTCGTTTTTCCTCCATGGTTTTCTTTCTTTCTTTTTCTAATCTTTGTTACCTTTCTTTGTTGTCATTCTTTCGTTCGCCCTTTCTTTTCTGCCTTTCGTTTTTCCTCCATTGTTTCCTTTCTTTCTTTTTCTAATCTTTGTACCCTTTCTTTGTTGTCATTATTTCGTTCGCCCTTTCTTTTCTGCCTATTGTTTTTCCTCCATGGTTTTCTTTCTTTCTTTTTCTAATCTTTGTTACCTTTCTTTGTTGTCTTTCTTTCGTTCGCCCTTTCTTTTCTGCCTTTCATTTTTCCTCCATCGTTTTCTTTCTTTTTCTAATCTTTGTTCCCTTTCTTTGTTGTCATTCTTTCGTTCGACCTTTCTTTTCTGCCTTTCATTTTTCCTCCATTGTTTTCTTTCTTTCTTTTTCTAATCTTTGTTCCCTTTCTTTGTTGTCATTCTTTCGTTCGCCCTTTCTTTTCTCCCTTTCGTTATTCTTCCATTGTTTTCTTTCTTTCTTTTTCTAATCTTTGTTTCCTTCCTTTGTAGTCTTTATTTCGTTCGTCCTTTCTTGTCTGCCTTTTGTTTTTCCTCCATTGTTTTCTTTCTTTCTTTTTCTAATTTTTGTTCCCTTTCTTTGTTGTCTTTCTTTCGTTCGCCCTTTCTTTTCTGCCTTTCATTTTTCCTCCATTGTTTTCTTTCTTTCTTTTTCTAATCTTTGTTCCCTTTCTTTGTTGTCATTCTTTCGTTCGTCCTTTCTTTTCTGCCTAATGTTTTTCCTCCATTGTTTTCTTTCTTTTTCTACTCTTTGTTTTCTTTCTTTGTTGTCTTTCTTTCGTTCGCCTTTTCTTTTCTGCCTTTCGTTATTCCTCCATTGTTTTCTTTCTTTCTTTTTCTAATCTTTGTTTCCTTCCTTTGTAGTCTTTGTTTCGTTCGTCCTTTCTTGTCTGCATTTCGTTTTTCCTCCATTGTCATCTTTCTTTCTTTTTCTAATCTTTGTTTCCGTTCTTTGTTGTCTTTCTTTCGTTCGCCCTTTATTTCTGCCTTTCGTTTTTCCTCGATTGTTTTCTTTCTTTCTTTTTCTAATCTTTGTTCCCTTTCTTTGTTGTCTTTCTTTCTTTTCTGCCTTTCGTTTTTCCTCCATTGTTTTATCTCTTTCTTTTTTCTAATCTTTGTTTCCTTCCTTTGTTGTCTTTCTTTCGTTCATCTTTTCTTTTCTGCCTTTCGTTTTTCTTCCGTTGTTTTTTTCCTTTCTTGGCCTTTCTAATCTTCATTCACTCCTTTTGTTGTCTTTTTTTTTTTTTCGTTCGTTCTTTCTTTTTGGATTTTCTTATCTTCATTTTTCTTCAGTTGTTTTTTTTCGTTTGTTTTTTTCTGTTCTTTAATTTCTTATCTTTTTTAACTTTGTTTTTCTTTTGTTCTTACTTTCTCTTCGTCTTTTTATTCTTGTTTTTCCTTTTCTTTATTTTCTCTATCGGATCTTCGTTTACTCCAGTTATTTTATTTTCTTCTACTAATTCAAACGGAAAAAATCTTCCCATTGTAACATAATATCCGGACATATCTCAGATGATTATTTTCTCTCGTCGGAGATCACAACAATTTCAAGACATTTGGATATTCCTCGAAGAATTCATTCGATAAATCGAAGCGACATTCTTTTTAGGATAATGTACCTAGTTTAGCTGACAATTTGCATAAGGTAACTGAATGCCATGGCAAAAACTTTAATGACTGAATGCTACGAATTTATGACTAAAATGATTTTACGAAATCATCTTGGAAAATTTTTGCATCAACCTACTTTTGAATTAAATCAAAACAGAGAATGGTTTTGAATTGCAATTGAGATTCAAGTATTCATTTTAATACTAAGTGGGAAATATGTTGTTTTTTTTTTTGTTTTTTAGATTTTTTAGTAACTTTTCATTGTTTCTTTTACTTCGTTTAATGTTTAAATATATTTTCATCCTTTGAATGTCACTACATACCTTCACTTATCTGCGTTGTTTGAAATATTTTCATCCCTCCATTTTTTGCTTAATTACTTTCTTCC
Organism: Acanthosepion lycidas; assembly: GCA_963932145.1. Taxonomy (NCBI): domain Eukaryota; kingdom Metazoa; phylum Mollusca; class Cephalopoda; order Sepiida; family Sepiidae; genus Acanthosepion; species Acanthosepion lycidas. The sequence goes on along the minus strand of OZ010580.1, from coordinate 76,920,584 downwards.
TTGTGAATTTTTATGTTTTATTTATTTCTATAGTATTCTTTCTTTCTTTATTTCTTTCTTTCTTTCTTTTTATAATCCTGAGCATGACGATAAACTACACCCGGCAGCAAGGCGGCTTTTAAGCTAGCTTATAATTTTAAGCTAGCTACTATTTTGGATACAAAAGGAAAAAAAGAGTTACTCCCCTTCAACGATAAAAGCAACGATAATAGCTACTATAATATATTAATATATATATTTAACCTCGCATAATCTGGCAACCCTGAATGTGAGCTCCACGAAAATTATTTCCTTCGCCTAACTTTTCTAGGGCTTGTGAAATAGCTGTGAATTATTGAAATCGAACCAGTGGGAGTGGAGGACTTGCTTGGACGCTCACACGCACAACACACACACACATACACTGTACATTATATATAAGATTACCAACAATACCTATTTATCGTAGAATTATAAATTGCGTTCAAAATATATTTAGTTGAAGTTATAAAATTGTTTTCAAAATATTTAGATTTCGGCAGTAAATAACCCATAGAGGTGTTGATATGCTACTAAACAAAATCAACGAAAATTCTTTCTTTTCAAGGATTTTTGTTTTATCTTCGTTGCTCTGGTTCATTTATGCCTTCTTTCTTTTTGTTTTTGGCTTTCTTTTTCTTTCTTTTTGTTTTTGGCTTTCTTTTTCTTTCTTTTTGTTTTTGGCTTTCTTTTTCTTTCTTTTTCTTTCTTTTTCTTTCTTTTTGTTTTTGGCTTTCTTTTTCTTTCTTTTTGTTTTTGGCTTTCTTTTTCTTTCTTTTTCTTTCTTTTTCTTTCTTTTTGTTTTTGGCTTTCTTTTTCTTTCTTTCTTTGTTTCCAGTGATTTTCTTTTCTATTTTCTCAAATCTACATAGTTTATTTCTAATTTGGTTCATATTATTCTTTTCTTTCTTTCTTTCTTTCTTTCTTTGTTTTTTCTTTCTTTCTTTTCTTTTCTTTCCAGGTTTTTTTTTCTTCCATTTTTGTTCCTCTGTTACATTTATTTTTTCTTTTCTGTTTTTACTTTTTTAAAAAAACTTTCATTTTTGTTACTTTGCTGTTTTTTTTTTAATTAAATCAATTTCATTTCTTTTTTCCTTTTTTACATTTCTTTCTTTGTTTCATTTCAACGTCTCTTCTTCTTTTTTTTTTTAAAAAAAAAAAAGATTTTACATATATTTTTTTTCATTTCTTCTTTGTTTTTCTTCCCCACTTTTTCTTTCTTTTCTTTCTTTCTGTTTGTGCCATTTTGAAAATCTTTCCTTCCAGGAGTTTTTCTCCCTTTCACTTCATCTATTTAATTTATGTCTTTTTTCCTTTCTGTTTGTGCCATTTTGAAATTCTTTCTTTCCTTCGAGGAGTTTTTTCTCCCATTTTCGTTCATCAGTTTCATTTATTTTTGCTTCCTTTCTGTTTGTGCCATTTTGAAAATCAATTTTCGAAGAGTTTTTCCCTTCTCTTCATTCGTCTGTTTAATTTATTTATTTTTCCTTTTTGCTTGTGCCAGTTGGAAAATCTTTATTTTGGGGAGTTTTTCTCTCCTTTCCGTTCATCTCTTTAATTTGTCTTTTTCCTTTCTGTTTGTGCCATTTTGAAAATCTTTCTCTAGAGAAGTTTTTCTCCACTGTTCATCTGTTTAATTTATTTCTTCTTCCATTGTTTGTGCTATTTTGAATACCTTTCTTTCTTTCAAGCCCTGTCGGCTGGGGCTTTAGAATACGCCGACTGCACCTCTGTAGAGGGGTAAGCGCCCCCCAATGAGGCGTCCTGGGTATGACGTTAAATTGCATCCAACAGCAAGGCCTCTGATCTGGAGGTTCTGAGGAGCGTGGAACCACCTCTTAATTGCTGGTGTTCCCAGGTCCACCTTGACCCGGGGTGGTAGCACCTAGGGTCCCAGCTATGGGCAAATAGTGAACTCCTAGTTTTCCAGGTTTTGCTCACGTCCTGGGTATGGCGATAAACTGCATCCAACAGCAAGGTCGCAGATAATGTTTTCAGAACAATAATGTTGCCAGCTCTAAGTTTTTGAAACAATAATGTTGCCAGCTCTAAGTTTTTGAAACAATAATGTTGCCGACTCTAAGTTTTTTGTAAAAGAAGTAATGTTGCCAGCTATACGTTTTTTTGTAGAAAGAAGTAATGTTGCCAGCTCTAAGTTTTTTTGTAGAAAGAAGTAATGTTGCCAGCTATACGTTTTTTGTAGAAAGAAGTAATGTTGCCAGCTATACGTTTTTTTGTAGAAAGAAGTAATGTTGCCAGCTATACGTTTTTTTTGTAGAAAGAAGTAATGTTGCCAGCTCTAAGTTTTTTTGTAGAAAGAAGTAATGTTGCCAGCTATACGTTTTTTTGTAGAAAGAAGTAATGTTGCCAGCTATACGTTTTTTTGTAGAAAGAAGTAATGTTGCCAGCTATACGTTTTTTTGTAGAAAGAAGTAATGTTGCCAGCTCTAAGTTTTTTTGTAGAAAGAAGTAATGTTGCCAGCTATACGTTTTTTTGTAGAAAGAAGTAATGTTGCCAGCTATACGTTTTTTTGTAGAAAGAAGTAATGTTGCCAGCTCTAAGTTTTTTTGTAGAAAGAAGTAATGTTGCCAGCTATACGTTTTTTGTAGAAAGAAGTAATGTTGCCAGCTATACGTTTTTTTGTAGAAAGAAGTAATGTTGCCAGCTCTAAGTTTTTTGTAGAAAGAAGTAATGTTGCCAGCTATACGTTTTTTTGTAGAAAGAAGTAATGTTGCCAGCTATACGTTTTTTTGTAGAAAGAAGTAATGTTGCCAGCTATACGTTTTTTATTCTATACAAAATAGGCATTTAAAATTCATATAAACTGGATTTGGCATTAAATAACCCACAGTGGTTGATATGCCATAAAACCCAAACAAACAAACAAACTTTCTTTCTTTCGGTGAGTTTTTCTCCCTTTTTCATTTGCCTGTTTCCTTTCTGTCGTTTTCCTTTGTGTGTTCTGTGCCATTTTAAAAAATATTTCTTACTTTAGAAGAGTTTTTTTATATCCTATTTATTCATCTGTTTCATTTATTTCTTCTTCTTTTCTTTTTGTGTCATTTTTTAAAAATCTGTTATTCGAGGATATTTTTCTCCTTTTCGTTCGTCTGTTTAATTTATTTCTTTTTCCTTTCTTTTTCTGCTATTTTGAAAAGCTTTCTTTCGAGGAATTTCCCTTCCCTTTTCTTCCGTCTGTTTCATTTATTTCTTCTTCCTTTCTTTCTCTTCCATTTTGAATTTATTTCTATATTTCGAGGAGTTTTCCTCCTCTTTTCGTTCGTCTGTTTATTTTTCCTTTTTGTCTGTGCCATTTTGAAAATCTTTCTTTCTTTCGTGAATTTCGTCTCTCTGATTAACTTATTCCTTCTTCCTTTATATTTTTACCTTTTTCAACTTCTTTCTTTCTTTCGTTTATTTGTTTCATTCTCATTTGTATTTCGATTATGTTTCCTGCATCGCCATTTTTTCTTTACCGCAATTTTCCTTGCATTCTGTCATGACATTGCTGAATACGAAAACCACAGAATTTCTGAAACGTACACTTTCCTTACGCTACCGACCAACAGCGACAATGAAAACTGAGCAACTAGAATCATAGTTAAACTTTGCAGATTATATTCGATGAATATATTTCAGTAAAAGTAATCCACTTAAGAGTGACACTTCCTGTTACTTCTTTTCTGTATTTCGTTTGGGCTTGTCTGTCGCTTCTTAAGCTTACACTAGCCTAACACAAGGTCAAATGTTATTGCCACGTTAATCTTCTGTCTAGGGAGGAACAAAAGTCAGCAGCTTCTAAATGTGTTCATATGCCTACCATAGTCAACGAAGCAACATACACTGACATTTGAACCACCGAATGAGGTCACCTCCTGACATTTACCAAACCCAGTTCTGAGCGACTAAAATATAATGAAAGGAAATTTAAAATAAGCTTTCGTGAATTTAACAGCCTTGAAAATCGGCATTACTTGTATCTTAACGCAGCTCGAACACCAGACTATCAAAAATGTGAACTGCACACAAAAGTTCAAATGTCGTTGCGTTAATCTTCTGCCTAGAGAGGAAATGTCTGTCTTAAACGCCAGCAGCTTCTAACTGTGCTCATATCCCTATCATGGTCACCGAGTAAAATACACAGACATTTGAACCACCGAATGAGATCACGTTCGGACATTTAATAAATCCAGTTTAGAGCGACGAAAAGATAATACAGAGAATTTTTTTGAAAGTTAGGCATTACTTGCCTTTTAACTAAGTTCGAACAGCAATCTGTCACAAAGGTGAACTAGTCTAACTAAATGTTGACGGCACGCTAATATTTTGTGTGGGGCGGGATCTCCTGATTTTAATTCCAGTGGCTTCAACCCGGAAACATATCCCTACCGTGGTCGCCGAGGAAAAAAGCGCAAGTATCTGAACCATGAATAGAGTTGACATTTAGTTTAGTGCAGTGAGAAGATAATGAAGGGTAATTGTAAGTCTGTAGTTTCTGCTCTTCCAACGGAACTCAGCTCCACCAAGTGCAGAATCGGGCTTCAAAGCAACATAAACATAAACGGGACCCAGCTGAAATTAGTCTATACCCACGCACGAGACAACTGGGTAACAGGAAGATATATAAGCACCTAACTTACAAAGAGAATCCTACACACAGTAGTAAGAAAAAAAAATAATTTCAAAGGCACGGAAATACATACTCTTGATTCGTCCGATGTTAATATGGTGGATTTCAGGAATAAATAAACAATTGTTTTACGTGTGGTGATTTTATTCTAACATTATTAGATTCCAGATGTCAATCACCCTCGAAATGAGGAAAAATAAACAAATCCAGAAATTCCGAATTCAGACTCAGACTCTGACTCTGACCGGAATAGTGACGGCTGTCCCACAAAAGCTCTCGTAGTAACAATACGCTAACAGAAGCATTCACAGAAATTATCATTGCTTGTAAAATCCGAAATCCATAAAACATTATTTGTGAATAAAATAATAATAATAATGTCATATTATTTTGTAAAACCGTTTGACGTCAACGAATTCCTATTCAGTTCGCATGTATTTGAATGTAAAATCTCCGATCGCCACGTGGTGTAGGCATATTCCTTCAGGGTAAACAAATTTTAATCTGTCATCATTCACTAATGGATGTGCTTGCTTCTGTTGAATTCTAATTTCTATGCTAATCCATGTTTCTCTAGAGTTGGCATGTTTGTTAAACAGTGCGCAGCAGCAAAATTATGTTCGTGAGTCAATAGAGTCCAGACTCCGGGGAAAGTTGTCTCCCTTGCAGGAATTATCGTTTGTTGTTTGGATAATTTTTTTTTTAAAGAAATCTAAATACAATTATTTGGAGAATATATATATATATATATATATATATATATATATATATATATATATATATAGCGAATGTTTAATTGCTGTAAAGTACGGAAAGAGAAAAGTCAAAACCTCAGAAAGAGAAAGAAGTATAAATCATGGAAGGATGAAAGGATTTACCAGAAAAAAACCCATAAAAGAACCAAAAAGAGAAGAAAGAAAGAAAGAAAAAAAGAAAGAAATTGAAAGCGGTAGATAGCAAAAAGATAAAACAGAAACCCAGGAGAAATAGAAGGGTTTACTGAGAAAAAAAAATACATTAAAGAACCAAAAAGAGGAATGAAAGAAAAAAAGAAACAAAACAAACGTTAAGAAAAAAAAAGAAAGAAAGAATGAAAAAAGAAAGAAAGAAAAAGAAAGAAAGAAAGAAAGAAAGAAAGAAAGAAAGAAAGAAAGAAAGAAAGAAATTGAAAGCGGTAGATAGCAAAAACATAAAACAGGAAGCCAGGAGAAATAGAAGGGTTTACTGAGAAAAAAAAAATACATTAAAGAACCAAAAAGAGGAATGAAAGAAAAAAAAATAAAACAAACGTTAAGAAGAAAAAAAATAAATAAATAAATAAAGAAAGAAAGAAAGAAAGAAAGAAAGAAAAAGAAAGAAAGAAAAAAGAAAGAAAGAAAGAAAAAGAAAGAAAGAAAAAGAAAGAAAGAAAGAAAGAAAGAAAGGAAGGAAAAGAAAGAAAGAAAGAAAGAAAGAGAGAAAGAAAAAGAAAGAAAAAAGAAAGAAATAAAGAAAGAAGGAAAGAAAGAAAGAAAGAAAGAAAGAAAGAAAGAAAGAAAGAAAGAAAGAAACTGAAAGCGGTAGATAGCAAAAAGATAAAACAGAAAGCCAGGAGAAATAGAAGGGTTTACTGAGAAAAAAAAAATACATTAAAGAACCAAAAAGAGGAATGAAAGAAAAAAAAATAAAACAAACGTTAAGAAGAAAAAAAAGAAATAAATAAATAAAGAAAGAAAGAAAGAAAGAAAGAAAGAAAGAAAGAAAGAAAAAGAAAGAAAGAAAAAAGAAAGAAAGAAAGAAAAAGAAAGAAAGAAAAAGAAAGAAAGAAAGAAAGAAAGAAAGGAAGGAAAAGAAAGAAAGAAAGAAAGAAAGAGAGAAAGAAAAAGAAAGAAAAAAGAAAGAAATAAAGAAAGAAGGAAAGAAAGAAAGAAAGAAAGAAAGAAAGAAAGAAAGAAAGAAACTGAAAGCGGTAGATAGCAAAAAGATAAAACAGAAAGCCAGGAGAAATAGAAGGGTTTACTGAAAAAAAGTGGAATAAAAGAAAAAAAGGCGAACAAAACAAATGTTAAGAAAGAAAGAAAGAAAGAAAGAAAGAAAGAAAGAAAGAAAGAAGAAATTGAAAATGGTAGACACGAAAAAGATGAAGCACAAAACAAGGAAAAAAGCAAAAAAAAAAAAAGAATAAATATTAAAACGAAAGGAAACTACAAAGTTAAATAAAAGTTCAGACAAATATTTATCGAGTGTCTTGTTGTTGACTGGAATAATTCCAAAACTACATTAATTTGGTTGTTGCTGCTGATAAAGTTGTTTTTATTAAAAAAAACCCGGAGAGAATTTCCTATTTCCAAAACCCTATCCAAACTATCACCTTGTTAAGGAGGGTGTTCTAAATTGAAGTTTCTTCTGTAATCATATTAACGATGTGAAGCACTAAAAGGTTATCTTTATTAACGAATTTTCAACATGTCACTATATTGAGTGAACTTGAGAAAATTCCATTTGTACGAACGTCGAAGTCATTAGAATTGAGAATAATAAGGTTTAAAAATATCCTTTAATACCTAAATATTAATGGTCAAGATGTTGATCTCCATCTGACGTAATCTCTTCAAGCACATACCGTTAACCAAATATTCCATTTGTACAAATGAATTCCGTAAGAGATTAAAATTATTTGGATTTGCCATGCCCACTAAAAGCCAAACTTTAAAACAAATAATAATTAATAATTTTCCGTGATATAAAATAATATATTAATGTACAGGACTAACTAAAAACCATGTCAACATAGACTTCCCACTGAATGTCCTTCAGAAAAGCCAATTACACGTTAGAAGATGTCCCAGCCGGGGGCCGAAAGGGATGACATCTTTTCGGGAGAGGAGAACCAAAATTCACCAGATGTTAGTAGATGCACTGGCATGTGAAAACGTGATCTGCCCAGTTGCGTTCAGAATGTTTCATGCGTGAGAAAATCCGATGGCATGCTGATATATAAACACCCGCCATTTATATCCACAGGAGGATGTAGTGTTCACATTCGGAGAAGGCGCTAAACACTCAGTTTAATGGAATAATAATATACCCGTAAGAGAATAAACATCATGTTTTCATGAGTAGATATACAAGGACACCATTAAAATAAATCCATAATCTATACATTGGTATGTCTTACGCGAGTAGTTCAGTGGAGTAAATTGTTTGGTCGTGAACGTGATGGCATTGTGTGTATGAGTTCATTCCCTGCGTCGGGTAGTAAAGAATTAGACCCAGTGGAGAGTACTAAGAAATAGGAAAAATTGCTAGAAACAAGGAAAAAAGTGAGTGCTAGACGATCTCCTGAAAGATGAAAAGCATACGGAGCAACAAAAACGTGGTTCTACATAAGGATGCTGAGGATACTGTGAACCCGACATGTGAGCAATGGGAAAGTTTTAGAGAAAATGGAAACAAAAAGGAAATTTATACTTAAAATCAGAAAGAGATAGTTGAAATTCCTATGGAACATAATGAGAAAAGAGGGCTTAGAAAATCTGATACTCACAGATTGAAGGCAAGAGGGGCATAGGAAAACAGCGCATATCAGGGTGAAGTTGGATAAACGGATGGCGGAACAAGACTTAGGAAAAATAACAGAAAGACAATGTTTAATAAGAGCTAAAATTGACAAAAAGTTGTGGAGAGCCATGATCACCTATGCCCTGAGTGGACACGTCACATAAAGAAGAAAAAGAAGAAAGAAAGATGGCGAGCAAAAACTGAACAAGACTAAAGAATAACAAGAAAAGATATACATAGATATAAACACTATTTACATTATTCGGACTACTGTCCTCATCTTTGTCGCCATATTTATTACAACATTTCGGCCCTTGTACGCTCCGGCCTTCTTCAGGTGGTTGGAATGTCAAACTGAATACTTTATTTTGCTCACTGAGCTAAACTTTTCTAGTTCTACGTGCCATGTTTAATGGATATCAGTTGTCAGTTATCTCATGTTAATTCCCCTCTCCAAGTCCTCCCCTGCCTTAACCGGGTATTAAACTCACACTCTTTGGGTCCTTGAGGATACATGGCACAGTTGAACAGGGCACGTGGAACTAGAACAGTCTACCCCAGTGAGCGAAATAAAGGGTTCAGTTCGACATTCCAACCACCTGAAGAAAGCCGGAGTGTACAACGGCCGAAACGTTGTAATAAATATGACAACAAAGATGAGGACAATAGTCCGAATAATGCAAAGAGTGTACATAATACATCATCTCAGAAATATAGATAGATAGACATGAACAGCGGGACGAAAATAATCTACCACCACCCGAGGAGAATAAATAATGGGTTCATTTCGAAATTCCCTGAAGGTTACCCTGCGAGCAGAACAGCCGAAACCTTGTGATAAGAACAAGTAAGGTGCGTCCAAATGGAAATAACGATAATTCCTTGTCCCAGAAATTCAGACAGAAAATGTCCATGCTGTGAGATAGCATCAAATCATTGCACAGGAATAGAAAAGGCCTTACATATTGTTTGTTTTGTTTCATGATCGAAAAGACTTCGGTGCCATGCGTAGTACTTTGATACATTTTGAGGACAAAGGTTTGGTTATTTAATTCTCTCCATCGTCTCTCCGAGTTAATGATTGAGTTGTTTAATGGCATCTCAACTCCTTAGGTGTCATTTAATGCCGAAATTTAATTAAATTTGAGGTTTCAAGTAATAAAAATATCTTATTCTGCTTTCACAGTTGAATACATGGTAGATGATACTCAGCTTTTGTGCATATACATGTTTCTGTGGACATAATTACTAGAGGCGGTGATATATGTGTGTTTTATGATATATGTTATTCTGCTTTCACAGGTGAATACATGGTAGATGATACTCAGCTTTTGTGCATATACATGTTTCTGTGGACATAATTACTGGAGGCGGTGATATATGTGTGTTTTATGATATATGTTATTCTGCTTTCACAATTGAATACATGGTAGATGATACTCAGCTTTTGTGCATATACATGTTTCTGTGGACATGATTACTACAGACAATAATATGCGTATTTTATATCGTAGATTTTAAGTTATATTTTGGAATACATTTTGATTCCTTTAAGAAATTGTAGGATATTATATGGATTAACGCCCCGAAAGATTTCTTTCATGTTCATGTTTTGATTTTGTTTTGAGGCATATCAATCTCTATTTGTTATTTAATGCCGAAATCTAAATATTTTGAACATAGTTTTATGGCTTGAGGTACAGATAAAATGTATTGTTGGTTATGTTACTATAAAATTTATTGTTGGTAATTATGTTTTAAAAATGTATTGTTGGTAATTTTATTATAAATGTGTATCTTTGGTAATTTTTAATATAAAAATGTATTGCTGCTATTTTTACTATAAAGATGTATTTTTTATACTTTCATAGTGTTTAGGGGTCACTATTCGCCCATAGCTGACAACCCTAACAGGTGCTACCACCCTGAGTCAGGGTGGACCGGGGAACAGCAGCGGTTCAGTGGTGGTTTCACGCTCCTCAAAACCTCCAATCTCCCGATCAGAAGCCTTGCTGCCAAATGTCGTCATACCCAGGGCTAATCTACAAGTTAAACACGATTTGGAAATTCTGTTCCAGAATCAGCAAAGAATATCTGACGTGAGTGGAGTGATTCCTTCTTCCAAAATCATATTGGTATGGAGTCATGGGTTTTATTTTTCAAGACATCTGTAAGCGAAAATGCTGTGCAATAAATAATGGTTTTAGAACTTCTATTTCCAATAGCGCAGAGGGACGCCATGATGAAATAAGACGACAATACAATTAGAATTCTAGATGAAACTATTCATTACTTTTCAAAACTTTATGAAATCAATTTCCTTCCCATAACATAAATTAATAAAGGTCTAGACACAGTCATGTCACACATTGTGGGAGGAAATGTGCCGTAACATCGTAAATTCTAGAATTTTTCCTTCATTTCGTATTTCGAGGTGAGAGATGTAAAATCTTAAATTCGTAAATTCACATTAAGAACTTGTCCTGCATTTCGTATTCCGAGGTGAGAGAACTATCATCGTAAATTCACATCAATAATTTTTCCTTCCTTTCAAAACCCGAGATAAAAGATGTAACATCGTAAATTCACATCAGAAAGTCGTCCTTCATTTCGTATTCCGAGGTGAGAGAAGTATCATCGTAAATTCACATCAATAATTTTTCCTTCCCTTCAAATCCCGAGATAAAAGATGTAACATCGTAAATTCACATCAGAAAGTCGTCCTTCATTTCGTATTCCGAAGTGAGAGAAGTATCATCGTAAATTCACATCAATAATTTTTCCTTCCTTTCAAATCCCGAGATAAAAGATGTAACATCGTAAATTCACATCAGAAAGTCGTCCTTCATTTCGTATTCCGAGGTGAGAGAAGTATCATCGTAAATTCACATCAATAATTTTTCCTTTCTTTCAAACTCCGACGTGAAAGATGTAACATTGTAAATTCGTAAAGTCACATTAAGAATCTCTCCTGCATTTCGTAACTCGAGGTGAGAGAAGTAACATCATAAATTCACATTAGGAATTTTCCCTTCATTTTATACTTCGTGGTGAAAGAAGTAATGTCGACAATTCACATCACAGACAATTGTCTGCATTTCGTAATTCGAGGTGAGAGAAATAGCATCGTAAATTCACATCGTAATTCTTCCTTCCTTTTGTACTTCGAGGAAAGGGAAGTAACATCGGATATTCTGGTCACTAATTTGTCTCTTTATTTTTTTAATTCGAAGATAATCAAGTCTCTACTTCTTCTAAGATACTCCATCACCTGCTTTATATTGCAAAGATATTTATCTTGTCCTGTAAATCCTCTTATTCGAAACATTGTAATTGAAGCATCTAAAACTGGCAATAAGTTACAGCATCAAAGCTAACAACAAAAGCCCCAAGAATGTAAACATACATGTATGGATAGCGATATGCGTTTCAGTAAACAACTTAATTTCGCTCGTAATCCAATTTCGCCACATCAAATATATTTAATTCTTTTCTACTTGTAAATTACCAACTTTCATCTAACAAAATAGAGGATTACGCTACTATTTTTATCTCTCGAAAATAAAAACTTATCCGAAATAAAATAGATATTCTCTGCTACTTTTTTGGCAATGCTGATAGAAATAAACCCACCGGCAGCATGCCTGCAGTTTTAACTTGGGCGGCTGCGCGCATGCGTGTAAAGGTGATACATTAGCATTGTCATTATGAAGGACGTGCCCCGTTGGATGATTATCATCTCATCAATTTGAAACAGTGTACATTAATATCCAGTTCAAATAGCTTATAATACTTCCACGCTGATTTCCATATATATATATATATATATATATCACTTGTTTACCAAGTCCTTCAAAACTAAGGTGTAATTTCAGTCATTGCTATTGTTGCGTATTTGTATAGTAATTTGCAACAGAAACATAAATCAGATATAATACAATGACCTATATCAAAGCCAAAAATGACAATCTACAAAAATACCAAATGTTGCCTGTGCGGCCTGAAGCAGAAATCTGTCAGTGGTTTAATACGTTCATATGCGAGGTTAGATTACAAGGCAAATCGATATAACTGGATAACATTCGGTTATTTTCATAGTAGGCAGCGATACCCGAAAATGGATTCTATATATCAACCTCAACTGCAGTTGTTAAAATACAAATACGGTCATTGCCCAATTTTCCACCACTTTCCAATATATATATATATATATATATATATATATATATATATATATATATATATATATATATATATATGTGTGTGTGTGTGTGTGTGTGTGTATAATTTATTCGAAAAATTGTAACATAAATATGTTAGAAAATCAATCCAAAAAGAGCCATTTTGCTACAACATTTTTGATGTCTTATCAAGAGATGGTATTGAATATAGAATAACGGGTTTTAAAAGGTTCAAACCAATTTTGGTCGATTTGAACCCTATAAAACCCTTTATTCTACATTCACCACCATCACTTGATAAGACACCAGAAGTGTTGAAACAAAATGGCTCTTTTTGTAGTGATTTTATAACATATTTATGTTATAATTTTCAAATAAATTATATTTGCTCTACTCAGTATTGAGCACTCTTTTAAGAATATTATTTTTTTGGTTATTGGAATTTATTCCACATACATCAACCCTATCCTTGTATGTATATATATATATATATATATATATATATATATATATATATATATATATATATATATATTTATTAAAGACATTTTTTATGTTGAACGTTCTTTTTATAGATACAAGTATTTAAGTAAATGCTTTGTTTATAATAAACAGTATTAAATAACATTTACCGGCCTTAATGTCCGAGAAATATATATATATATATATATATATATATATATATCTATATATAAAATTCCGTTTCTTTGGGAGTTATATGAATTTTGAGATTACTTTTGTTCGTTTATTTATTTTTGTAAGTGTATCTTAATTGAAACAAAGAAATCAGGTTTTTTCATCTTCATGCGATCCAAAGAAAGGCACATGTCCGATAACTTGGGGTTTTTCGACAACAGCAACATCTAAAATGGATATCGCACGTAACGCGAAAAGAAAATGAATTAATCAAGATGCTGACATTCCACATTGCTTCAAATAAAAGTACATATTTACAGGAAAATTACCAACAATACATTTTTAGTGCAAAAGCACCAGCAATACATTTTATAGCAGAGTTACTAAAAGTATAATCCACCACTTCTACCCCCAGCTAGGGGTTAATTGTTATTATCGCCATAATAATTCTCACAATCTAAAATATTTTCTGACTTTAAATACCCCAGAAAAGCTTGACACGGCGTAAAAAAAAAAACAAAAAAAAAAATGAATCAGTTACTGAGCTTTAATCAACTGTGCCGGTGAGGTCTTAATTAAAATTCCATGGAAAGAGGGTGAGCAATAACCGACCAGAACTAATAAAGGTCTAGACAAAGTACCCCTAGATATGGTCAGCGGAAAGAAGAATAATACATCCCGGTAGATTAAAAAAGGGACAGGAAGTTGTGGAGAGCCATCAACGCAGCCGTTGAGTGCTTAATTGAAATTCCATGGAAAGAGGGTGAGTAATAACCGAACAGAACTAATAAAGGACTAGACAAAGTACCCCTAGATATCGTCAGCGGAACAAGAATAATATATCCCCGTAAATTGAAAAATGGGACAGGAAGTTGTGGAGAGCCATCAACGCAGCCGTTGAGTGCTTAATTGAAATTCCATGGAAAGAGGGTGAGCAATAACCGACCAGAACTAATAAAGGTCTAGACAAAGTACCCCTAGATATGGTCAGCGGAAAGAAGAATAATACATCCCGGTAGATTAAAAAAGGGACAGGAAGTTGTGGAGAGCCATCAAGGGAGCCGGTGAGTGCGTACTTGTATTCCATGGAAAGAAGCTGAGCAATAGCCGAGCAGAACAAAAGAAGGACTAAATCAAGTACCCCTAGATATGGTCAGCGGAAGAAGAATAATACATCCCGGTAGATTAAAAAAAGTGGCAGGAAGTTGTGGAGAGCCCTCGTCCCCTACGTCCTGAGGGGTACGGCACATAAGAAAGAAGATAAATCATTTAGTTCGACATTTCCTGAGGGTTAGCCGGGTCGATAAGACAGAATGGAACAACAATTAAATCGTTGTAATAATAACAAAAATAGGGATAATGGTGCGAAAGTAAACTGTGAATTATTGAGAACCACTCAAAACCAATAATTCAGAGAGTACATTTTCCTACTTATTACTTAGAAAATGAATTTAACCTGTATTTTCAATTAAGTTATTGCACTCTATATATTTATTTGCAATTTAATGAACTGCCCTCTAGCAGTACTTCTTAAATGTTTCTATCAATGTTATTTTTTAACAATTAATGGATAATATTACTACGCCATTATTTCTCATTCCTATAAAATTTATATTTAGTCGGTAAAAGTGTTTCAGTAGACATAACTGCGATTTTTTAAAGCAGTGAAATTAATGTCTACTAACATACAGATCGAGGTGCTTACTAAAGAAAAAGTACCTCCGGACAGGAATCGAACCCGCATTCCTTTGGTTTCCCTGTTTGAAAGACAAAGTAAATACACGTTCAATTCCTACCGCGATACACATTTTCTTTATTTAGACTTTCGGTGTCTAAGCCGGTAGACTGTTTTAAAGAAGCAAAAAAAAAATCCCTTGTTTAAAAAGAAAGAAAAATATGAATAGTTTCTACTCAGACAGGTAAAGACTTACGGCCATATCATATTGAAATATCGGTTCCCGTACGATCACCGAGATTAAGCAAACGGTCGAGCTTGGTGAGTACCTTGATGGGTAACCGCTTAGGAATACCAGGCTCCCTAAAATTGGACATACGGGTAGCGTAATCGATAACGGCTAGGAATTTTAAATCGAAAAGCTGAGTTTCAATTCCCGTTGGGTTCGTTATATTCGCTTACTCGCAAATACTCTTGCGAAAGGGAAGAATCCAACTCTGCTCCCCCTTCCAGCGTCAGCTATGGTTTAATTCAAGGGTGGACAAACATTTCAGTGCAAGGGCTACATTCAATTTTATCGGGCCGCATAGTATAGTGACTTTCCAAGCGTACCTTAGATGTGGAACAAGGCCGAAAGTATGGGGCACCCAGTGAGGAACCAACTCACTACTCAGTCGTAATTGTTCTAGCGAGAGAAAAAAAACTTGCTCACCATTACACCGCCTCGAGGTGCACAAAATGATTTTCTAAGCGTAGCTTAGATGTGGCACAAAGCCGAAAATAGTGGCACCCAGCGAGGATTGAACTCACTACTCAGTCGTAATTGTTCTAGCAAGATACGCTTGTTAACCTCTATAATCTAAAATAATACTTAAAATAGGCAAAAAAGGCTTTTAAAGAAAAAAATGTAATTTTTTTTTATTAATTAATATTTTAAATTACTGTAGAAGATTCAAATGAAAGACAAAGTAATTCCGCTTAAAGTACTTTAAAGAAAAATATTAATTATTTTAAGTTGAAGTTTTACATGAAACAAATTTGAAAGATAAAATAACCTCGTTTTAAGAAAAAATATTTTTATTAATTAATATTATAAGGCAGAAAACATTTATTTGACAAACAAATTAACTCTGCGCAACAAAAAAAAAAAAAAATTAAAAAACAACTCTTACTAATTAATATTTTAAAGTAGAAACTTTAAATAAAACAAATCTGAACTAAATTTAAAGAAAAACATTAATTTAGATTTTAAAATATAACTTCACATGAAACAGATTTGTTTGAAAATTCAGTTTAAAGTAAAATTAATTTTATTGATATTTTGAAGTAGTAACTTCATGTGAAACAGATTTATTTAAAAAAAAACAACAAAGTAACTCAGCAACAGAAAGATCTCAAAGACTCAATGAGAATGATGCACGTTTAAACGCACTAATCGTGTACTGTGCATGCACTAAATGAAGTTTGACATAAAAACATTTAGCGCTTGAACCGAAAACGCATTAATCGAAAGCGCATTAACCGAGGGATTCCTGTATTTACTTATTTTTCTCTGACCTGAATATTCGAGAAATTTTATTAAAGAAAAATGAATTCCAGATGAAGCCAGCAAGAATTCATTACTTTAGAAAATTGTTATCTACCAATTTCATTTTGTTCATATCTATTTATCTTATTCTGTTTATATCTATCAGTTTAAATGTAATTATATACCTATCTATAAGTTCAGATCTATCTATCTATCTATCTATCTATCTATCTATCTATCTATCTATCTATCTATCTATCAGATATATTAATCTATCAAATCAAATCAAATTATCTATCTGTCAGTTCAAATCTAATTATATGTCTACCATTTGAAATCTAGTTATATGCCTATCTATCAGTTCAAATCAAATTATCTATCAACTCAAGTTTGTTCAGCTGATCTATCTATCTATCTATCTATCTATCTATCTATCTATCTATCAGATATATTTATCTATCAAATCAAATCAAATTATCTATCTGTCAGTTCAAATCTAATTATATGTCTACCATTTGAAATCTAGTTATATGCCTATCTATCAGTTCAAATCAAATTATCTATCAACTCAAGTTTGTTCAGCTGATCTATCTATCTATCTATCTATCTATCTATCTATCAGATATATTTATCTATCAAATCAAATCAAATTATCTATCTGTCAGTTCAAATCTAATTATATGTCTACCATTTGAAATCTAGTTATATGCCTATCTATCAGTTCAAATCAAATTATCTATCAACTCAAGTTTGTTCAGCTGATCTATCTATCTATCTATCTATCTATCTATCTATCTATCTATCTATCTGTGCAAATCTATAATTCCACGCTCTGATTAGATTTATCTCCTTATTTAATTCTGTATTTTATATTCCAATGCCTTATCTCTTATACTAAATTTGTTATAACTGATCCATACTCCCAAGTATTTGAAATATTTGGTATTTACTAATTCCACATCATAAATTTTTGTGATGAATTCAAGGAAGGTGCCATCAATTTGATTGCAGTAACATAAAATAGTTAATGTTTTGGAAAGCTTTATTTTGTGTGTTGATTTAGCCTGTCTAGATAAATACCGAAAGGCCCGACATCTGGCTGCATAAGAAACCTTTTAGGTCTAACCTCTGGGACGAAATTGGCTCTTCTACATTGATTTCTCACTCACATAATTCAATAATGACCGTTAGCTGCTTGAAATGCGTAATAAACATATCTCGTAGTTCTTACTCCACATGTCGCCTTTCTTTCTTTTTTTTTTTCAAATCATTTTTGACATTTTCTGGTGTAGCGTGTCAACGGTAAAGGCTTTCTATAAAAAAAAGAAATAATCACACACACACACACACACACACACACACACACAGACACACACACATACACACATACACACACATACATACAAGCTCTTCAGTAAAATGAATGGAGCACTTTGGCTGTTTGGTATTTGTTTATGTTTGTAAAAACAATACGCTAGATTTGGCTGATTCGTTCTGCCCAGTGAAAATGGCTTAGTAGCAGAAGCTCTGACTGACGCCAAATCGGTTGGGTTTCGAATCGGCTTGAGGCATCCGGTTGTGATACAGCGAAACATTATTGTCTGCGAATGACTTAATATATATATATATATATAGTTAAACCTAGAGAGCCAGACAAACCTACCAATGATTCACCTAAGCGGATCGTCAGGGAAGGCCGGCTAAAAAGGTAATGAAAGAACGGAATATATAGTCAAAAAACCGTGAACAAAACAAACAGCAGGTTTGACTAGGTCTGCTCTACTCATTGAATTGTATTTAGTTATCGTATCGGTTTGTTTTCTTTGGGCCTTGGACTTGCATGCTGGAAGATTATTTTCTTGGTTCTTTCTTTTTTATACCTTTTTTTCTCTTTGGTATTGGCTTGTTTATTTGCAAATCAAGACACCGAAGGTTTCCCGAGCGAGTATAGTTTCTTATACTTATAATATATATATATATATATATATATATATATATATATATATATATATATATATATATATATATATGTAGGACAGTTGTCAGTATATATATATATATATATAGAAGTCAACACTTAGAGGCGACAGTCTGTTTCATGCTATATGCAATCGGCAAGCCACGTGTGCTGTTATTTTTCTCGGCTATTTATATATATACGGGTTAGTGGTGCATTGTGGGTATTCTATTATGGCGGTTCCCGCCAAAATAATACTTAGAATGAACTACAACAATCAACCCCAAAACTGAACAAATAGTTTTAATTAAATTCCCAAACCAAAACAAAACTGTTAAATAAGTGATATAAACAAATTTTTACTACGTTAATAAATAAATAAATAAATAAATAAAATAAGAAACAAAAATAAAAACAAGCAATATAATTTGACCTAAATAGATAAACAAACGACTTCCGGTGAAATAACCGCCATAATAGAATACCCACAATGCACCACTAACCCGTATATATATAAATAGCCGAGAAAAATAACAGCACACGTGGCTTGACGATTGCATATAGCATGAAACAGACTGTCGCCTCTAAGTGTTGACTTCTATGTTCACTTTTATATTTACACACGCTCTATCTCTGATATTGAGCACTTTATTCCATAAATATAGCACACCTTAAGACTATATTTCTTTATATATATATATATATATATATATATATATATATATATATATATGTGTGTGTGCGTGCCCAACTAAAACGCAACAGTAATTAACGACAAAGTAAATATATACAGACTCATTATCACTCATTATCACCCAAACCAATTTTTTGTAAAAAAATAAAATATCATCGTATGATTTGTATTTAGAAAAATATCTTAATTATTAAAATTCATTAGAATGCATTCGAAATTCTCGAAAAAAAAGAACTAAATGCGAATGGTAATAATTCTTATTCCCGACTAGAATTACCGTTCGTTTTTACTTTTTTTAATTCTGGTGATGTACGTATTTTTAAATTCCTGTTCGCTTGAATTTATTTACACATCTATAATAAATAAAGACGTCACTTTAAAAAATAATAATATTAAAACAAAGTAAATCTAAAAGAAGAAGAATATTAAATACAATTATTTGACAAAAAAGTTTAATATTTGACAAAAAAGTTTTATATATATATATATATATATATATATATATATATATGGCAAAATTTGTTGTCGCTTCTCAAGAACTAAAGTTGCTATATATATATATATATATATATATATATATATATATATATATATAGATAGATAATATTAGTGGTAAATATACATATATATGCAAAATCCACAGGTGCATATATAAATTATGACCATGGAATATTAGTGTTTAAGCCTTTTTATTATATATATATATATATATATATATATATATATATATATATATATATATATATATACGCATATACACACACACACATATATATATGTTAACGTTGACACATCACAATGTTTTTTTTTTCTAGGATGTCGACATAAACGTCTTTATATTGTATTTGTTGTTTTCTTCAAAACGCCATGTTGTTATTATGCGTCATTTTCTTACACGTTTGCTTTGTCAAATCAAATTTCAGGAAATGACTTTGCAAAGTCACTGCGAAAAGGGAAATTGTTGTTAGCAATGCAGGCCATATTTGTCAAGCATTCTACGAACACAGGCATAAAAGAATTGTTCTATAGAATTGTTGGTTACTTCTCGTGTTGACTTGACCCATCTCTTCACCGTTGTCTTTTCATGGCAGTTTCGAATCGATTTAAATAGATGTCGATGAACAGGGCGTAAAAAGAATTAGTACGCTTTTGAAGATAAACACTAATTTCCGGAATTAGAGTTTAGTTCTTCTGCTTCTATGTATCGTGTCTCATCACAACGTGGGCGATCACGGCTCTCCACAACTTCCTAAACAAGGTTTATTGTTTTGCTATTCCTCCTAAGATATAAAAAGACTGAAAGTATGCACACATATAACATCTTCATTAGACCTAGCGTAAATGTCAATAACGTCGGCAAATCAAAGAAAAATAGAGATAATAAAATGAAAAAAGGAAGAAAAAAAAAGAAAGAAAATAAAGAAAAAAAGAAAAAGAAAAAAAGAACAAAGAGAAAAAACAAAAAAGAAAGAATAAATAAAAAGAAGGAAAAGGAAAAAAGAAAATGAAAAAAGAAATAAGAAAGAAAGATAAAATGAAAAGAAAAGAAAGAAAGAAGAAAGAAAATAGAAAAGAAAGAAAAATGAAAAAGAAAACGGAAATTTGGAAAAAAGAAAGAAAAAAGGAAAAGAAAAAAGTAAGAACAAATAAAAAAGAAAGAAAAAAGAAAGAAAAGGAAAAAGAAAGAAAAAGAAAAAAGAAAGAAAAGAAAAAGAAAGATCAAACAAAAAGAAAGAAGAAAAAGAAAAAATAAAGAAAAAGAAAAAATAAAGAAAAAGAAAAAAGAAATAAGAACAAAGAAAAAACAAAGAACAAAAAGGAAAGAAAAAAGAAAGAAAAGAAAAAAGAAAGAAAAGGAAAGAAAAGGAAAGAAAAAATAACAAAAAGGAAAGAAAAAAGAAAGAAAAGAAAAAAGAGAGAAAAAGAAAGAAAAAAGAAAGAAAAGAAAAGAAAAAAGAAAGAAAAGAAAAGGAAAACGACAGTAAAAAGAAAAATAAAGAATAAAAAGAAATAAAAAAAGAAATAAAGAAAATGCAATGGTTCCACTACATGAGTTTTGGCATTAGATTAAAGGCTGAAAAATATCCCCATCTACTTGTCTTAGTGATATGTGGCCTAGTGGATTAACTTTATATTTAGCAATAATATCGAGAGGCTTGATTCATACTGTAGACGTTTGTTGAGTAGAAAAGAGGAATAAGCATGTTAAATGCTAAAGAGCTGATAATCATGGATTGAAGAAAGGGTACAAATTCCAAGATTACTAAAACCAGAAGTCGGTGAGTACAACGGTCAAAATGTTGTTAGCATAGCAACCAATTAGAATGTGTGGATGGTGTAACAGGAAGTGGAATCAATGAACCGAGTTCAAAACCTGGACTAGTTGCTGCGTGGACTTTTGCACTATTAGCCATAGGAAAAGCACGGATCCATCTCTCCTACCCACAGCTAGGGGTTAAATAGCAGGGTACACAGCCATTTCTAACCTTGAGTGGTAATCATTCTAAGAGAAGGAACAGTCTGAATACCAAACCATGGTGAATGCAAGGGTGGACAAATTCACTATGTTTCACATAAATGGATATCAATTCACAGATAATAAAGGAAAGATGTAACCGTAATTTCTATGCTAATAGTTTCTTCTATCGCACTTCTCACATGTGGAAATCTCTTCCACCCAAGTGCTTTCCAGTTGAATTTGATTTTCAAAAGTTTAAATGCTATATAAATCGTTATCGTTTGTCTTCTTAAGTCCTTATATTTTATTGTTCTCTCTCTCTCTCTCTCTCTCTCTCTCTTGAATGTGTTTTTTTTCTTTTTCTTTTTCTCATATTCTTTCGCATTTAGATATAGGTCCTTTGAAATGTATATTCAATATTTCGAAGGTTTCCATCAATTGGCCTCTCCCTTTTTACAAATCTTGGCTTTTCTACAGCACACACATTACATTTTTCAATTTTTCATTCTCTTTACGTTAAATAGGGCAAATTTCTCGACTTCATAAAGTGGTTCGTTTGGTCATCTTTGGTTTGGTTTGGTTTGGTTTACGGCATATAAACGTGAATGGGTTATTTAATGCCGACAAAATTTTTATTGCTGGTAATTTTCTTTTTCCTTCAAAAATCTATTCCTGGTTATATTTTTCTTCTTCAAATATATCGCTGGTAAGTTTATTCGAAAATGTATTACTCGTAATAATGTATTGCTGGTAATAATTCTTTCTTCACAAAATTATTGCTGGTAATAATTCTTTACAAAGTATTTCGGTACATTATTTACATTATTCGGACTATTGTCCTCATCTTTGTCGCCATATTTATTACAACTTACAATTTTCTTAATTTAAAAAAGGCATGAAAACTTCAATTTTTAGGCTATTCTTCGAAATCCAAGGAGCGGCCCCAAAGCTTTTGACCTATAGTACACATACACACACACACACGCACACATCTTAAATTCAACTAACCAACACCCAACAAAATTTATTACGAATATAGCAACAACACATTAAAGGGCATATAATATTTAATGCCATTTTACGTTTCTACTAATTCCCGGTTAACTCTCTTATTTTGCAACGCTTGTTTTACAAAAAAAAAAAAAAAAAATACATAATTACAATGAATAGATTTAAAATTCTAAAATAACTATAGCAGAGCGCGTTCCCCACTTTTTTTACAAAAAACATCACTATCCCAAGAAATTGTACATTTTTTCGCAGTTACAATAAGTTTGTCTTTGTAATTTGTTCCTGAAGATGATCTTCGAAAAGATCGAAAGTACGTGGATAAAAGAAAACAAACTACGGCAACTTCCTTGATGAATTTCAAGAAACTGATTAGACAACTGGAAAGGATCATTATTTACATTATTCGGACTATTGTCCTCATCATTGTCGCCATATTTATCACAACGTTTCGGCCGTTGTACGCTCCGGCCTTCTTCAGGTGGTTGGAATGTCGAACTGAACCCTTTATTTCGCTCACTGGGGTAGACTGTTCTAGTTCCACGTTTGATGGATGTCAGTTATCAGTTATCTCTTGTTAATTTTCCTTCTGAAAGTTTTTCACTGCCTTAACCGGATATTGAACTCACACACTTTGGGTTCTGTCACTAGATCTAACCAACACCTTTATCCACTGTGCCATGTGGCGACAAAGATGAGGACAATAGTCCGAATAATGTACATAATGTACATAATACCTCAGGAATATAGACAGACTCTAAAGTATTTCTGGTATGAAAACATATTTTTACACTTTCATAATGTTTTGACCCTAGTTTGTGGGTTAACAATTTGCCCATATCTGGGACCCTAACAAGTGCTACCACCCTGGGTCAAGGTGGACGTTGGAACACCAGCAACTGAAAGGTGGTTCCACGCTTCTCACAATCTCCTGATCAGAATCCTTGCTGTTGGACAGAGTTTATCGTCTTACCAAGGACGTGTCTGTAGTGCATCATTCTTGATATTCCAAGATGGCATAGATTGCCATGTAATTCTTTATTGTCAATATTTATGACAGGAGCGCACTGCACTCTTGTGAACGCATCTGCGCATGCGTTTTTTGATGCCCGGTCGATATCTGATACCATATTTGTAAGTGGAAAGTTCAAATCGGCAGCGTTGAACGTTGTCGTTTTTAGT
>OZ010580.1:76869576-76894576 GCA_963932145.1 Acanthosepion lycidas | reverse complement strand
ACCTATATTACATAAATTTGGGGATTACGCTAAACTCTAAATTTTAATATCTAATTTTAAGGCACTTGATGCGATGTGCACAACAAATTTGCTAAAAAATGTAGGGACGAGAAAGAAACAAATGCAATAAAACTATACCTGTTTTATGTTTCAAATTCAAAACTCTACTGAACTTGAAGACGTTTTGCCATTATTTAACTGATGGCGTTTTCACTAAAAAAAAAGAAAAAAAGAAAAGAAAACAGAAAGATTCCTTCGATAACTAAAATCGAAAGGGAAATTAGCGGCCATGTTGGTCGACAGCCGGCGCCGTCATTTTGAATCTTGATTAATTAGAATTGATTTGCGGCCAGCGCCATCAAGATGTTTATTTTTCTCTTAGGAAATATTTCAAACTTGAATGTCTACGAGTTTACGTCCCCAGAAGACTTCCGAAAATCGGTTTAGTCAGTAATCTACCATCAAATATTTGAATTGCACAATTTCCGACTACCCCATCAAGATGAGCTTAGTAACTTCTACTAATATTATGAAATCCATGGAAATTTTTCTTAGTTTAGTCTGGCATAAGGTCACATATATCGAGCTCCGTATGGAATGGGCTTACAAAACTAGAAATGATCTAGTGCGAAAAGAAATTCTAAAAATTACTTTATGATATACGTCCAATGTTACAGCTTTATTTACAAAGCTTCACGACGGTGGTACACATAGGTTTCTGGCAATCTTACACAAGGGAAATGGAAATCCTACCAAGATTTATTATAGGTGGGCGCAATCTTAGAAATTTATTTTTACTCGATTTCACTCCCTTCAATGTAATAAAACTACTAAAATACAAGGGGTTACAGGGCGTGGAAGAAATAGAAAAACTAACTTTTGTGGGGCTCTCCCCTTTTTACATAAGATGGACTCGTCCAGAGTATACTTATACTGACAGAGAGAATACGTTGAGTTACGTCTCGATACAGTCTTTGACTGTTTGCGATGTCTGCCGAACTCTCTGCGTTAGCAGAGAGGAACCCGGACGAAGCTTTGCCGAAGAGCAAGGTTTCGTCCGGGGAGGTAGACAGGCTCTGAACCCGTCTAAGCGGGTTTAAGGGCTATATTTTTGGCCGGGCCTACGGGCTCGGAGATACCGACATTAAACCGGCCTTGTGCCACATTCAATCCTCGTGTGTGGATCGATAAATACCGAGTTACGTCTCGATACAGTCTTTGACTGTTTGCGACGCCTGTCGAACTCTCTCCTTTGGCAGAGAAGAACCCGGACGAAGCTTTGCCAAAGGGCAAGTTTTCGTCCGGGGAGGTAGACAAGGCCTGAACCCGTCTAGGCCGGTTCAAAGGCTATATTTTTGGCCGAGCCTACGGGCTCGGGAAACCCACTTTAAACTCATCCTTGTGCCACATATATTCCTCGTGAGTGGGATATTAAATACTTAGATACGTGGAGATACGTTGAGACAGGTTGAGAGATACGGAGACAGACACAGGGTGTTTTCAAAGAGTTATACAAGAGTCCAGAGAGAGATGATTAGGGTTTATTTACAGAGACTTGTACATATACTTTCTACTAACCCGCATTCCTTGACTACTAATCTTCACTTCAAGTCTGTATTCTTACGTTTAATACACTTCTTTTTCTATCTCAATTACTGGTGTTGTTTATTTCTTTGTGCAGGATTCCATTCACGGAATCCACAACACTAACATTACTAATGATCGGGAAGAGAAAAGAGTAATCAGGAGTTCAACAGATTGCGATTGAAATTGCATCTAAATTTTTGAAGATTAAAGTAGACTCTAAAGCATGGGACCGGAAAGGAGTTCCACAAAGGAGAAGTGCGAGAAAAGAAACATATGGTTAACTCTAGCTTGCTCAACTGTAAGCTGATAAGATCTCAACGCTTAAATTCGTGAAGTACGATAGCGAAGAGCTCATCCGAACAATTGCCATGAAACTATTTATAGAAAAGATACAGGGAGGCAATCTTACGGCGATGGGAAAGTGACTTAAGCCGAGCTGCCAGATCAGGGACGATAGTATTGCTGATTCTTCTTTGGATTTTATCAAGGAGCTCAAGGTATGTAACAGGAGCACCTGGCTATATGTGACAGCAATATTCTCAGCATGGACGAATGGTAGACTTATAGATATGTAAGATAGATTCTTGAGATAAAAATTGCCTTTTACGACACAGTGAACCAACTTTCTTAGCAGCTGATCTAGCAATAGGTTCAATATAGTCTTTCCTCTTCATGTCAGCTGTAAATGTTAGCCTGAGAAGGTGCAACGAGTCATTTTCTTATGAGATCAGTATTAGCCATGCTGATGGAAAGCAGAGAGGGGACTCTCAGATGATTAATGGAGAGAGTTTACTTTAGGGGGCGTTCAAATTAACAAACCGTATTAAAAGATAATAGTGTGTTAATAGCTGACACAGAAAGAAAACTACAGGTTCTCTGAAACAAGGTAATGGCTGAAAACGTGCAGAAAGGACTAAATATGAATTCTAAGACGCCAGAATCTATGGTTGTCAGCCAGAAAAAGGCCCAAGATACGAACTACGAATTTGATATGTCAGTATCATTCATGTTTAAATATCTGTGAAGGCTTTTAACAGAGGACAGAATTGCGAAATTCGAACGCGCATTTGAATGGTAAAAAATCAAAGTAATAAAAATAAGAAGAAACTTTCGTCACGAACAAAGAAATGCATGCTGAATTGTTATTTAACATCAATCATCCTACAGAGAAGTGAATGTTGGAAAATTTATTCACTGCCGAAGAGAAGACCGGAAGCAACAGAAACATAGTTCTGCAGAAGGATACTGAGAATAGCACGGGCGGAGCACGTAAGAAAGAAATCTTAGAGAAAATATCAGCAAAAAGGGACCCTTATATTCAGAAAGAGACAGATGAAATTTCTCGGACATTTAATGAGAAAAGAAGGCCTATTGAATTTGCCACTGACAGGAAAAAATTTAAGCAAAAAAAAACTTTAGAAGACAACCGAAATAACTTTAAGACACATAAGTGCTGAGGTCTCTCCTCGAATTGCTAAATCCTCGGCTATTTCTTCAGCTGTCTCCGTAGCAATATAAAAGCTACGCTATTATAAAAATCGACTGTTCATCATAAGAGCTAACGACTGGACATGAGAGTAATAATACATTGTAGTAACTTACCACAAATAATAATAATAATAGTAATAATAATAATAATAATAATAACCGCCCATATATTGTTATTAAAGACCACAAACAAAAACGGTGCCTCCTTATTGATATGGCAGTCCCTGCTGACTACAATGTATCTTTGAAGATATTCAAAAAGCTGTCAAAATACAAGGACCTTGAAATAGAAATCTCTAAAATGTGGCATATGGGAACATCAACAATCCCTGTTGTAGTTGGAGCCCTAGGACTGGTTGGAAAAGATTACAGTAGACTAATTGAAGGGATTACTGGAAGTCCATGCCTCAAAGAGATACAAAAAAATTGTTCTGACAAGTACAGCCCACACTTTACGAAGGGCTTTATCTATGTAATTTTTTTTTTTTTTTTGTCAGTGGAAAGTGTCATGATGCCATTTCTAACCTTAGGTCCCTGGGAGGGACCCGGAAAGAAATGTGTAAACACCAGAAATCAAAGAAAATAATAATAATAATAATAATAATAATAATAATAATAGTATAACCTTGATATTCTCGCCGAAGTTAAAAGAAGCGTCTGCAATGTTACTGATCCTTATCTGGCATTTTGACTTCAGTTGCTTTCTAACTGCGGTGACGTGTCTTTCCTCTGTATTTTTTTGTTATAAATATTTCTATTGCAATTGTTCTTATGAGTTGGATTCCTTGATTGACACCTGGGTCACACTGATAGATATTGAATTAGATGAAATCATATTCTAGTCTAACAGTTTCTTTTCCCGCACTTCTCACCTGTGGAAATCCCTTCCAAGTTCTTGCTTCCTTGCTACCTACAGTCTAATCGCCATTTTCTGTCTTCCTGGACTAAAGTCTTCTCATTTTCTTTCATTCCCAGTAATCCCGTGTGTCTTAGTGACATTATAACCTTGCTTGGGTGAAATGCTTAAAAAGGTAGTAATCAGAAGCGTAAATATATAAAAGAACAACCTAACCTGAGAGAAATAACATTGTATTGTCATAATAAGTGTAATTAAAGAAGGGGTTGATTCCTCATGCGAGTAATAAAATAATGTAATAATATTAAGATAATAACATAGGGAAGTTACTTGTCATATGAATAATAACGTAAAGAGTGAATTATAAGTGAATTGCATAATGGTAATGATACGTGTTTAAGGTGTATTCGCATATGAGTAATAATACAACATGTTAATCATAATGGCAATTGTCTAAAGGAATAACTTAATATAACATTGACAATATAAGGTACTACAGATAAAGGTAATGATATCAAAGTAATAGTAATATATCGCAATAATTACAAGAGAAATGATATAAGAGAGTAACTTAAAATAAAAGTAATAACATGAGTTTGTAATCATATGGGTAATGATGGTATTAATCAAAAGTGTAATGACATAAGAAATGATAGTATAAGAATAAGAAAAATATGCAGTAGTAATCATATGAATAATGCTATAGAGCAATAACTAAAACAATGGCATATGGTTTTTATTTTAAGAGTAATGACATAAGCTGGTGAACTTACGAGTAACGCCTTAGGTGAATAAGTGTCAGAAGATAATGAATAAACGCAAATATAATCATATAAGAGAATAACCATAATAGAGTAATGACATAAGGTTATAAATATATGGGTAATGATATAAGGAATAAGGTCACCTAAATATAATCAAGTTATAATATGAAATTTTACGGTTAATAATATATGGTAATAATCCTATTATTATTATTATTATTATAATAAATAAATATAATAATCATAATATATATAAAAAATGAAATAATTGCAAATTATATTCATTTAAAAAAGGCAATATTTATATTTTTTCAATTAAACTTAAAATCTGTTAATTTTTTTAATCCTCTTTTATGGCTGCGAATGATGGGCAATCTCATCACAAAGGAAGAAGAGATAAGGCTGCATAAATATGAATCTACAGAAGGATGATGTGGATACCGAACATATGAGCGATGACAAAATTCATGGGAAAATGGAAACAAAATGGAGAATCAGAAAGAGAAATTTCTAGGACACATTATGAGGAAAGCGGGCTTAGAGAATGTGACACTCACAGGACATACTGAAGTCAAGCGGAACATAGGAAAGCAGCAAATAACGTTCGTATGGAGCTTGTGTAAATGCAGTAGTACATGGAATTGGAGGGATGGTGAAAAGACAAACGTTACTAAAAGCTACTAAGGATAGGAAGTTGTAGAGAGTCATGATCCCCTAATGGATATGGCTTACAGAAGATGAGGAACGTAATTTTAATTCCCCAAGACAATAACTGAAGATATTGCTCGAAGTGTAATAAAATTTGCATTAAAATTAATTAGGTTGATGTAGAAAAAGAGCATCATTTTAAAGATATTAATTCTTAGATGTGAATACTTTGCAGTCATTTAAGAGAAAGACAAGTCGTAGGACATTCTTGGGGAGAGGAAAATGCAATCGAGATGAAATTACGTAAATGCATTTTGTTTACTTTTTACACATTTGTCTTTCTTTGCAGATCTAACAGAGAAAATATTGGTGGTGATGAAAAAGTTGAGTGACTATCAAAATAATGAATTTCCAAAAGAATGCAATTTTTTTAGGGCCTTTGATTTAACGATCTACCTTCCTTTGTTTTGTTTTTTTATCAAAAGAATTCGAGTTACTCCCAATCACCAAAAAGGTCAGCCACATACGAATGTTAATTTCAAATAACACACACACACACACATTCACTGGCGTGTTTATCTAAAAATAAATACGCTTAAATTCAACCTTCATCCGGGCCAGAGGACGTCTATCCACACTTGTGAGCTGCGATACAGTGAAACAGTTTCTCTTATGTATGACAATATATATATATATATATATATATATATATATATATATATTGACCATTATTGCTATCAATATATATATCAATATATATATATATATATATATATATATATATATATATATATATTGATATATATATTGATAACAATAATGGTCAAAATATATATATATATATATTTCCAAGAATTTCTAGTTCTGGTGAATTTCTAGTTCTTGGGTCGTGATTACGATTCCAATGTAATAAATTATAACCATGAAATATGTTTGAGCCTTATATATATATATATATATATATATATATCACCTCCCATATTTCACTCTCACACATTATAATCGCTGCGTAGTTGAATATACTCTACTGTTAATA
This sequence comes from Acanthosepion lycidas, assembly GCA_963932145.1. NCBI lineage: Eukaryota > Metazoa > Mollusca > Cephalopoda > Sepiida > Sepiidae > Acanthosepion > Acanthosepion lycidas. The sequence goes on along the minus strand of OZ010580.1, from coordinate 76,888,197 downwards.
CATAGAACAGTACGCCACCCATAAAGGACCCAAGCTGACTACCCTAACACATCTCACCCTAATCCACACTAGAGAGACATGCAGAGGCGATGCGGTCTACCAGATACATACACTCACAAAATATCTGCACATACACACATAACACACACACACACACACAAACTAAAAGATAAAGTTCTTATATATATATATATATATATATATATATATATATATATATATAACAAATGCCCTTCTCAGCAACCAATAAAGCTCTCAAAATGACTAAGGAGGTAAATCTGAGATTTAAACAACTTGAAAATGGCATTTGACCTAAACAAAGACAGACCAAAGCCAACTTCTTTAGAAAACGTCATTCACCTCTGCAGTTGCAGGAATTTTTTCTCCTGATAATAGGCATGTTGGATTAAACTAGTCGAGAAATCTAATTTTAAAAAATAAAACATAAATATTAATATACACCCCAGTGTGTCTGAAATTTTAATTTTTATCATTTTTTTGTGTTTATATATATATATATATATTCAATTGCATGACTCAAATTGAAATGCAGGTTAAAAAGTTATGGTCATTTTAAGAATTAATAAAAATGAACAAGAAAATAAATAAGGGAAAGTAAAAAGATCGAAAACAAAAAACATTCTAGAAAAAAAACCCAAAATAGTACAAGGCAGTTGTAAGTTACTTGCAAAATCCGGTTCAAATGCTTTTTCTTAATTTGCCATCTTTACTGCCACAACGGACCATGTCCATTTCAAGGACACATGGCACACTGGAAAAAGGCGTTATTTAGATGCAGTGAAGGACATAAAGAGTGTGAGTTCAATACCCGGTTAAGGCAGTGGAGAAGTGTTATGGTGAAACACACCTAGTCTATAGTTAATAGACCCTCCCACCTAATATAAGCAGGAGTAGTAAGAGAAACGAGGGACAGTCGATGTCGGACGACATTAGTCGAATACGAAAGTAGTCAGCAACCACAACAAGATTACTCTGCGTAATACCTATGATATCAAGTTCCTAACGTTTTGTACGTCGAACCTATTTTAGGACCGATTTAGTACAAATACAAGCCTCCACTGAGAAATAACTCCACAACAACTTTGGCGACGAGGGATTAGAACTCATACGGAGGAAGAAAAAATTCGCTCGCCACAACAACTTTGGCCACGAAATTCGCACTCATACGGAGGAAGAAAAAATTCGCTCGCCACAATAAATTTGGCGACGACAATTCGCACTCATACGGAGGAAGAAAAAATTAGCAAGCCACAATAACTTCAGCGACAAAGTCTCGGATTCACACTTAAAAAAAAACAAAAAAAACTTGGCAAAGTTTTTCGCAAGCCAAGACGTCAACTTAGTGACGAAAAAATCTGTCGTATCCTCAACTGAGAAAAGAAATATTTTTTCCCGATAATACAGTTTGCTCAAATAGGTCACGAATTGCAAATTCTTAGACCCCCCCCCCCATCACTCTACCGTATTTAGGCATTGTGTAAACTTTTTGCGAAGATGGAGGAATGCAAAAATATATTCCGGGAATTTTTTAAGTTCCAGTCAGAACAACAGATGACAATATTAGAGCAACAAAAACATTCCAGATGCAGCTACAGGAGGAAACTTTTAATAGACAAATTCAATTCCAACAAAAAATGGAACAGATGCATATGGAGTTTCAAAACAAAATTCTGGAAATAACTGAGAAGAGGAAAGAGAACAATCTACAAAATGATTCTTTCCCTGAGAATACAATATGGAATTCAATTGAAATATTCACGTACAGTCCAGATGAAGAGATAACTTTTGAGCAGTACTATAAAAAATGTACGGACGTGTATAACGAGGACTGCCAGTCGTGGTCTGAAGGAAAGAAGGTTAGAAACTGCTGAGCATAACAAATTGGTAAACTACATCTTACCGAAAAAAATAGCGAGTTGACATTTACCGAGGCGGTAAATATATGAAGTGAATTACTTAGTAAAAAGACATCTCTGTTTCACAAGAGGTGGAAGTGTTTGAATCTGATGAAAGGTGACGAACAAGACTATATAACGTACGCAGCCAATGTGAATAAGCATTGTGAAGAATTCAAGCTGGCAGAGTTAAGAGTAGACAATTTTAAGTGCTTGGTTCAGGAAGTGCTTTAAGTGCTTGGTTCAGGAAAGAGACGCAGAGTTGGGAAAATTAGTACTGGCAAAATTGGAAAACGATCCAAGTATTACGGTACAGAAATTGGCAGAAGACTGAACAAGATATGTTAGCGTAAAGAAAGATTCAAAAAAGATAGAACAGCCTGGCGTATCGCATGTAAGGAAAATATGCTACAAAGAAGAAAGTCAGACTACCAAAAAGAATTCTAAAATTGCGGATTATCAAGCAAAAAGTGAAATACCAGAGAAAAATAAAAATAAACCCCGAAGCCATGTTTTGCTTGCCGTGAACTTCACTGGTACAGATATTGCGATTTTAGGAATAAAAAATATTTCAACTGTAAAAGAGTGGATCATAAAAGCACGCATTGCAAGTCAAAAAATAAGGGCAATAAAATAAGAAAATTAAAGTCCAACGAAGTAAAAATGGAATAACCAGAAAATGTGTTACCGTCGAAATGAGTAATGAAAATATAAAAATGCAACTTGACACTAGTTCCGACCTATCTATCATAAATTTGCATACGTGGAAGAAATTGGGGAAACCAACATTAATGAAGACAAAAAAAAATCGCGAGGTCAGTGACGGGAGAAAAAATACAATTTATTGGGGAATTTGTTGCGAACGTCACTTTAAATAAAAAAAACGCGAAAAGCTAAACTATTTGCCATAGAAAATACCACGGCTTACTTGGTACGAATTGGATAACAGAATTCCAATTATGGGATCTACCGATAAATTTCTTCTGTTACAAGGTAGAAAGTTTAAACACCGAAGCCCAAAAATAGTAAAGAAACTTAAGAAAACATTTCCTACTGTTTTTTCTCCAGGGTTGGGAACGTGTACCAAGATGGAGGCAAAATTCCAGCTAAAAGAAAACGCTCAGGCGGTATTTAAAAAGAAAAGGAATGTGCCGTTTGCCTCAATTGAACAGATAGATAAAAAAAAAATTGGACAGATTAGAGAAAACCGGCTTACTTAAAAAAGTTGAGTATAGTGAATGGGCAACACTGACGGTATACGTGAAAAAAAAGCCCCAGAAAGGAAAGATGAAGCCGACACCAAGAAAAACTGGGGAGCGAGTTACCCGCAGCCAAGCACATACAGAATTATTAAATGATTTAAGTCAACTGAAGTCACCACAGAAAACGTTAATAAGATCAACAAAAAAGAAAGCTAGAAGCAGAACAAATAGAACCACAAGAAGAACCTACAGAAACTGTGACCCCATCCTTAAAAAGCTCAAAGCGGAAGGTTGTTTCTGGTAACACTATGGAGGTACCAAAAAATAGAAAAGCGGATTAGCAATATGATGTACTTGGTGAAAGGCGAAAACCTCACGTGCAGAAGGCACATTAACTAGATCAGACGACGCTCTTTAGACGTGGTTGACAGAAACGCCGATGGAGGTGATTTTCGGTACGTTTGATCTAACAACGCCTGCAACGATTTTACCTGAGGTACGCCGATCCAGGAGAAAAAGAAAGGCAACTGGTCATTTAAAAGTGGATCCAAAACGTAGGAGGTACGCTACGATGTTGCTAAAAAAATGTTTTTTTTTTTTTTGTTTGTTTTTTCTTCATTTTTCCTGTAAAAAGTAAAGAAAGAAAACTATTTTACTCCTACGGAGTAAAGTTTTAGGAGGGGGCTGTTATGGTGAAACACACCTATTCTATAGTTAATAGACCCTCCCACCTAATATAAGTAGGAGTAGTAAGAGAAACGGGATTCAGTCGATGTCGGACGACAGTAGTCGAATACGAAAGTAGTCAGCGACCCCAACAAGATTACCCTGCGTAATACCTATTTCCTAACGTTTTGTATGTCGAACTTAATTAGAACCGATTTAGTACAAATACAAGCCTCCACTGCGAAATAAATCCACAACAAGAAGTTAGAGAGTGGAATTAACAGGAGATAACTGATAACTGATATCCATTAAACATGGCGTGTGGAACTAGAACAGTCTACCCAGTGAGCGAAATAAAGGGTTCAGTTCGATATTCCAACCACCTGAAGAAGGCCGGAGCGTACAACAGCCGAAACGTTGAGATAAATATGGCCACAAATATGAGAATGATAGTTCGAACAATGTAAATAGCGTACATAATACCTCATCTCAAAAATATAGACAGATACTGAAGGATTGGTACGGACCCGATATATCGAAAATATGGAGACAAATTGAAAAGTCCTACCAGAATCTTTGCAGGTTATTTAAAGCCAAAAAACATTTTACGATTCTAAGAATCTTTTGAAGATAAGGAATATTTATTGATACAATCTTACTAATTAACCCATAGCTGGGTGGAGAAGAGCTGGGTTTATGCCATCCCCGAGGGCATTTGCGTGTAAGTGAATATAATGAACCCTACTGGAATTGGAACTAGAATTTCCAATCGACAATTCCAAGTCGTTATCCATTACCGCCACTGCACATTCAAGCTTACAGCATCTGTTATTCCTAAGTGGTCAATTATCTGATAGGTACTGACTAGAGTCGACGTTTCTTAAATTCGGTGTTTGTATGGGAACTGGTATTTCAACATGATATGGCCATAAGCTATGAACAATTGCTTCACAACGCCTTGGTGTTCCGTTGGCTTATTTGAATGATTGGAAGCAAAAAGTACATTTTCCGGAGTAGAGAATTTGTCGGCTGATCATGTTCCAAAAATAATATCCCTACTTATGCCTACTTTTGCGATCCAAAAAGATATCTTAGAGTTGAGGCAAAAGGTTTTTTCCGACGTCGTTCTTTTATAATGGTATACACAATTTACCTGAAAGATGAGTTAATTACATAGGAAATCATGAAAAATATTTTGATGATTCAACAAAGACGTTATGCATTTATACAAATAAAATACTTTGTCCGAAAAAAGTGCCGAGAATTTTTGCATCAGACAATTAGTAGCTACTAATATGGCAAGCATGGTTCGCCTCAAGAAACCTCTTTACTCCAAAGAGATATAGAAAAACAGAACTCGGGGCGGTGGATGGATGGCTGCAGACGTTCTACATGTGGGTGTGTAATTGCTGAAAGCAATTTCTGCCAGCATCACCTTTGGCGACTCACTGAGAACTCTACGGTTCGTTCAGCGTGAAGAATTTAATGAACTAGTTTTTTTTTTAATATTATTTTCCTTTAAGTCTCACTGAAATCATTCATTATTTATGGTTTTTAAAACAAGAAAACTCTATTTTAGAATAAAATATTTATTCAGTTTCTAAATAAGTGTGGACTAAATTGTACTAAACTTACTGAAAATCCTATGGCTCAGCACACGCGAAGGCCATGCTTATAAGCAGATGCAACAATTTTAGCTAAACATATTGTTAAGCGGTCCACCCTTTTTGATACAAGTAGACTCGCCCAGTGTGTACTTGTCCTGCTGTCGGTGAATACCCGGAAGTCGGAAGTGACAGAGTGATACAGTAAGTAAGTAAGAGAGTGAGATTGTGAGGTAACCGCTTTGTAGGAGTCACAGTTGCGAGGACGTAGACTCAGAAGGGAGTCATACTTTGATACTGAATTTCCCAGACTGTATATATATTATTATTGCTACTAACCGCATTTTAGGATCTACTAAAAGTATTACCAATTGTATTATTACGTCAATACATTTATTTGCTATATTTCAATTTTGCGTTTGTCATTCATTTGAGACCGGATTTCATCTCGGAATCCACAACACCTATACGTCTCGTTGTTGTTTCGTGTAAGTAGGATATATATATATATATATATATATATATATATATATATATATATATATGCCAGACTGATAAATCTGATCGTCTAGAGGTTATGAAAGGCCTGGGTACGCAACAGTCCAAGAATTTGAAGAAAAATAGAAAACTCGAATTGCTAGAAATAGTCGTTATTTCATTCCTGAGTAGATGACGTATCGAATCTGAAGTCCATCTGAAAAACGGAAACACAAACGCCTGAGTGAGGTTGAAGCTTATCTGGGAAGCGTTTTCACAGAGGACGATAAGTGCCACAGTGAGATCCGTAGACAGGAGACAGGAGGATTTCTTTGGTAACAAAGAAAATACTGAGCTGTTACGTGAAATCAGTCCTTCTTTACGGCAACGAATGCGAGACTCGCGGCGATGGAGATGAAGCTCTACAGAAGGATGCTAAGGATATCATAGACCGATCGTGTAAGCAACGATGAGGTCTTAGAGAGGTTGTAAACAATGAAGAGGCGACTGGGAATAACTGAGATTAAATGATCGTATAGTATCAGTAACATGTTGACCAATTTGGATCTCTTGTCTCTGATTGGTCAATCCCACGTTTTCAGCATCGCACTGACATTTAAACTTATACAGAATAGACATATGACGAAAGTGGGACAGATGATCTCTGACGAAAGAAGGAAACACTGAAGGGATCTCAAAAACAACACGCAGCGTGACAGTCGAAAATCCTGATGACACGTTGACACACTATCAGCGAATATTTGACTTCCTACCTAACCACGGTAGTTTCAAATAAATGGGACAGAGTGAATGACCAAAAAGTATCGGTACTTTGAAACGTTTGATCTTACGTTCAATAACACTATGACATTAGCTGGGAAATTATTGTCAATAAAAATACAATGAATTTTCTCAAGTTCCTGTTTAATTGTTCATGGAGAGCAAATCATCATCGCGCGATGGACTAAGGTAGATATCAGATTAATTTTACGGGAAAAAAAACAAATCCTAGTTAGTGTATATACCTGTGAAGGCAGGTTTGCGATAAACACTGGTAATAAACAAACCATCTTTACGTTCAAGAAGAACGTTCAAAAAGGGTAAAATGCAATCATTTTCCACTTCCATCGTGAATTGCAAGGACGGATGAAGGGAATTGCGTTGTGCGGGAAAAGCCGTTGCATCGCTGACAGAATCAAAGATGCAGAACGGAGGGCAAATATACACGGGGTTTACAGCCTTTTTTAAACAAAAGGCTCTTTTAGAAAGCAACGAAAATGATGGCCAATACTAGACCTAGTGGTCTGTCCGTCGAGACCACATCGATTTCGGCATACATAATTGTTATGGGATCTTACCCATAATAATAATAATGGACAATACCATATATTTAATAAATACTGCGTCTCAGTCAGTCGACCCAGTACTTTCTGAGCGACTGCACAGTTATACAGTAGGAACCCGAAGGAGGCTACGCCGAGGGGGGGGGAGTCTCATTCGGGGAGGTAAACCGGCCCTGAACCCGTTTATGCGGGTTCAATGAGCTATTTTTTGGCCGAGCCCACGGGCTCGGAATACCCACGTTAAAAAGGCCTTGTGCCACATGACGCCCTCGTGGTGGGATGACTGAATATCGTCAGTCGACCCAGTACTTTCTGAGCGACTGCACGGTTATACTCTCATCCTATGGACGGGAGGAACCCGAAGGAGGCTACGCCGAAGGGCGGACTCTCTTTCGGGGAGGTAAACCGGCCCTGAACCCGTTTATGTGGGTTCAATGGGCTATTTTTTGGCCGAGACCACGGGCACGGAATGCCCACGTTAAATCGGCCTTGCGCCACATGATGCCCACGTGGGGGGTGACTAAATATAGTCAGTAGTTCAAGTCTTGACCGGCTGATCGGTTGAATTCTCTCCCTTCGGGCGGGGAGGAGCCCGAAGGAGGCTACGCTGAAGGGCGGATTCTCTTTCGTGGAGGTAAACAGACCCTGAACCCGTTTATACGGATTCAATGGGCATACTTTTAAGCCGAGATCACGGGCTCGGATATACCACGTTAAAAACGGCCTTGTGTCACATGACGCCCCAGAGGGGGGGTGACTGAATATCGTCAGTAGTTGAGTCAAGAGTCGTCAGAGGCAGTCCGAAACAGAGTCGCGTTCAGACAATTACTGCAAGACATTGGAATAATGGTACTGGTCGAGACTACATTGTTCTCTCTACTAAACCTGATTGTTCATACTAACACTTCTACTTCTCTGTATATATTCCTGTTTGTAATATATCTGTGTTATTCCATACCTGTGTTCGAGTTCTTCTTTATTGGTTCTACCTTGGATTATTACCGTGGTACAAGGAACCGGACCATAACAATAATAGTGTCGAAACTAAACTCAACACCATCTGTTGCAAAATGTATAAAATCCAATAACAGAGCTATTGGAATTAAAACAGCGCCCACTCAGTTTATATGTTCTGTGGTATCAAATCTTTGTTCACATGTTCATATATATATATATATATATATATATATATATAGAGAGAGAGAGAGAGAGATAGATAGATAGATACCATTCCCATAGATGGCTCTCCACAACTTCCTGTTCCATTTTGTTTAATTTACCGAGATATATTATTCTTGTTTCGTTGACAATGTCTAGGGGTACTTTGTCTAGTCGTTTTTTTAGTTCTTGTTGAACGTAAAGATGGATTGTTTATTGCCAGTGTTTATCGCAAACCTACCTTCACAGGTCTTCACACTAACTGGAATTTGTTTTTTTCCCGTAAAATTAACACTGCAGATGATTTGGATGAGTCTAATGCTGATTACGAATGTATGGCAGCTTGGAAAACTAACTCGGATCTTTCTGATGAGGAAAGAACTTTGTAATTTGCTGATGAGGGTTTCAGACTCAACACGGAGGCCTACATCAAGTGCTTTGAAGAGGTAGTGCTACTCTGGGTCAAGAGGGTGGCTGCTGTCAGTCCCTATGTCTGGCACCAGGCCACACAAAGAAGAGAACTCAGTCATGTCTGTCAGACGATTTCTGCGGTCACAGCACTCCTTACATCTGGCCACTTAACTCCGCAGACTGCAACCCACTTGATTATTATGTATGGGGGGCAGTTGAGTGAGCGACCAACAAAATACCGAAGATGAACTGAAAGCAAGGATTAAAGAAGTATTCACTAACTTAAACAAGGAGACCGTCCAGAAGAGTTGCAGAAGATTCCAAAATCGTTTGGAGGCCGTGGTTGAAACAAATTGAATAAATCTACTCTTTAGTATTTCAAGATATTTTTGTATAATTTGGGTAAATATATCTGTTAAAATGAGATAGATAACAGAGTTATTTTCATTTTTGCATAATTTAGTCGTCATTTTATTCATCACAACCTATATATATATATATATATATATATGTGTGTGTGTGTGTGTGTGTGTTTGTGTGTGGGGGGGATCCTTGAATAATAACCATACAAAGATAGCTGTATTTAGTATTGACAATTAATAGCACCCAATAGTCAGTAAATTGTAATTTGGAAGCGAAAAAAAAAAGCACGACTGTTCGGCGCCATATGGTAAACCAAATAAACTAACCCAATTTGCGTCGGTTCTTACGAAATGACTTAGTCAACTATTTGCCGTTATAAATTTAGTAATGTTTCATGGAAATTCAATGACATGAAAAAATTGTTGTAGATTTATCAAGTAGAAAATAACTAGTGTTGAAAAAACAAAGAAAACTTATTAGACGAAAATCGAATAATGCACAATAAATGTGATCTTATCTTTGCATCAGACACGTGTCATTATTTCGTTTTTTTTTTTTTTTTCTTTTAATCGGTATCACGGCAATAAAGCCACTAAGACACAAGGGATTACATGGTGAAGAATAATCAGAAACAGAAACATTAATCATTAAACAGGAAAAGGAAAGAGCAAACAGAAGGAGAGTAGATAGCAATTGACATTGCATTTAATCTTTTGTAAATTAAAGTCGGCTGGAAATCGTGGAACCGGAAGGGAGTTCCACAAGCGAGAAGTGCGAGAGATGAGAAAGTTATAAAGAACACATTTCAGAAAAAACATATTTCGATTCGCATTATAGTTTTTAGTCTCGGATCCTACCTGAATTTTGCCAAAATTTTACCAAAATAATTTCCATGCCTGAAGATGACTGAATGTACAGTCGAAAGTACTTGCGTATTAAAGAAAGACCTTACATAGCTTATAATTTAAAAAAAAATCAAGGATCATAACATTCATCGAGTGATTTGTAAGTTAATGATCTTTTAAAATTTTGTTAGCGAAGTGATTTCCCCATTTTATTTGATTAACTTTACTAACCAACTTTTTATATGAATGATTCATTGTAATACAAATATACTGCACCACATATTTTACACACACACACACACACATATATATATATATATATATATATATATATATATATATATATATATATACTTTTCAGTCAAGTTTAATCTTCAAAATTTTAAATGCAATATCAATCGTTATCTGGTTTCTTAAATTCTATTGTTTTCTTTTTGTTCTGGCCCCTTAATAATGTTTTTTCTTATATTCTTTCATGCGTGTTAGGTACTTTGTTGCCTTCCTTGGGTTGAAATGATTAAAAAAAGGAATTGCATGATGCATTCCTCTTATGGACGTTTTCCAAGTTAAACTAAGCTTATTGAGACTATATAATGCCAACCACAAGACAATATTATAACCAACTAGTTGGGCAACTATTATTGTCCTTAATAGAGCAAGCTCAAGTTGCAGCGTTTATTACCTAACGAAATCCTCACCAGATGCACGACAAGCGCTATACTAGATTGCCGGTAAACCTCCTCATTTTAGAATTGAAATAGCTAGATGTAACTGTAAGTTCTATGCTAAAAGTTTCCTTTCTCGCACTCCTCGCTTGTGGAACTCTATCTTCCGGCTTTATGCTTTCAAGTGAAATTTGATCTTCACAAATGTAAATTCATTATCAATCATTATCATCTGTCTTTTTAATTTCTGTTCTTTAACTGATATCACACCTGAACATTATTTATCAAATATAATTTCACACTCAGTAATCCCCTGTGTGTTAGTGGCTTCGTTGGCTTGCTTGGAGTGAAATGACTTAAAAAACAAAAAAAAGACAAACAAACAATCTCGTTGTTGTTAGGTGAGGACCAAATGTAAATATTTTGCATCCGAGAAATTCAGATAAAGAATCTTTCAATTCATGTAAATACTATTAGTTGAATGTCACTTGCTCGTCACATGATAATTAGTAAGAAATCTATTAACGTCCAAGATCCAAAAGTTTTCTCATATTTTTTGATATATTTTATATAAATACCACTTAATTTAATCTTCCATATTTTCTAAACAATCCTCAAAGGTGGGCAATAGATGTCGCTCAATAATCTAGAAAACACACACACACATATATATATATATATATATATATATATATATATATATATATATATATATATATATATATATAAATATATTACGTTGGTGCAAAAATAATGACGTAATAATGTCGATTTTTGACGTATTTTTCACGTCAAAAAACGACATTATTACGTCATTATTTTTGCACCAACCTAATATATATATATATATATATAGCGTATAAAAATTCTAAAATCCTCAGGTTCCTGGTAATTGACCATAAGGCGAATTTGTTTTAAGGTTGATTTCAGCTTGTTTCATATATGGACCAGAAGTAAAATATCATACACTTGTGATGATTTTATTTTCAGGCTAAGAACGGGAATTTCAGAATGTCAAAACAACGATGGCATTCTACACACTGGAATCATTGAGTTACATTGCAGATGATATACAATTTTAAATCACACGGATGAAACGCCGTATATACTTATGTAAAAGTCGACTTTGTGCAGCAAATGCTAAAACTTCCTATACTCTGATATCCAGATGTTTGGTTATGTTTCTAGTCGAAATCTTATCAAACCACTTTTGCTCAAATGCTTATATGTATGCATATCAGAACACATTTTTCTTAACCATAAAAAACAAGCATTTAATTATTTTTCCCCATTTTTTTCGATTATGTTCACCCTGTACAAGGCCCAAGAGTCACTCGTTGTAGTGGGTACAGAGTAAGCGGTAAGAATGTAGAGTTTATGGAGATTTATTTCAGCATTTCACTCGAAGCAAGGTAGGATGTCGCTAGTACGCAAGGGGTTACAGAGTTGGAGCGAGAGTAAAGAGGCGTGATGGAGGAAAGGATGAAGAGAAGGACAAGGAATAGGTCAGGGCATCTGGAGATGTCGATTGACATTACATTTGAATAGTTGGAGATTATTGCTATCAGGGAAACAAGTAATAGGAAGGGAATTCCACAGATGGGTGGTGCGAGACATGAAGCTACTGCAATAGAAAAGACGGCCGCATTTAACCTTTTCGACCGTGAAAGGGTGCGACCGTGATGCCTGCCCAGTAGCACGCTTAAATTCATGCAACCTGGGAACTAGCGAAAGTAGCTTGTCGGTGCAGATACCGTGAAAGTATTTGAAGAGAAGACAGAGAGAGGCGACGGCACGTCCGTGTGAGAGAAACGGTAAACGAAATGCCAGATCATGACCAACCACATTGCATATCCAACTCGCGATCTTGTCGAGAACCTTAAGGCAAATAGTAGGGGAACCAGACCATATCTGGTAGAAGTATTCCATGCAGGGGCGAATGGTTGATTTATAGATTTGAAGGATGGATTCGGGCGAGAAAAAACTTGTTGGCGCGACACAGGGAACACATTTTCCTTGTGGTGCATGAAGCAATTGATTCAATGTAATTGTTCCATCTCAGATCAGGATAGTGTGTGACCAAGCAGTCGTAAAGTTGTTAACCCTAGAATTGAACCGGTTAAGATGGTAGAGAACGGAGAATCATCCTCTTGGAAATAAGTTCCATATAGTAACAGTATTCGGGAAGAAGCTGCTCGAGTGGAACTTACATCTCAATAATGGGATACGAAAGGAATGAGAGTGGTTCGCTTCAATTCGTGTGGCATGGTGGGTCCTAGTCATAAAGGTGGAACTAAAGAATGTAGTTCGTCTGAACACTTTCCATTGAAATAGCGATAGACTAGTGAGAGGATTGCAACGTTTCGTCTATGGGAAAGGGGCTGTAGGGTGGAAAACAATTCATCACCCACAAGGCTGCGTAAACGCATTTGGACTCTAACGAGACTAGTAAATGATGACTGAGAAGCTTCTAAAAATATACGATAGCAGTATTCCGTTTTCGGTCTGGCTCTTGTGACAGTAGATGATAGCTGGAGGAGTCGAGTATGTGCTTTGTGGTGTAATATATATCGATTCGGATTGAGAACTCAAAGAGCCGAGTTTGAATTCCAGCCGAGTTCGTTAGATTCGCATACGCACGAATGGGAAAGGTATGAATCCATTTCTTCTCTCCCAGACTGGGTTCTTTAGCCTTGGTTGGCACCCAGTCTACTGCAGAAAGAAATGACGGCCTACTGTTGGCATAAAACTGCTTCGCTAGTGATCTATCGAAAGATACACGATCGCCTAAGCGTGTATCACGTATGACACTTATCTGATTGACTGACGTTAAACAGAGGGACTTAATCAGATATTATATTTTAAAGACTCCTGAGTCTATATTTTTTCTGATCACTCTGATAAGGTGAGATTGTTAGGGCTTCTAAAAATTACCTACGATTATCTGGAGCAAGGAATGGCTTGTTTATTTTAACGCCTCCAAACAATAACGTCTGAAACATCTGAATTAATCATCTGAAAGAAGTTTTTCTGCATCCAATCAACATGGCCGATGCTAACGTCACGGAGAGTGAATCGGCTTAACATTATCAATTGATATAATAGGGAAGGACTATATCGAATCTGCTTCTAAGAATCTCGGTTTATTGTATTGTCCTAGATACATTTTTTCTCTCCAGAATTTGTCTTGCATATTTATAGGCCTACAATTCGTCCATGCTTTGAATATTGCTGCCATATATGATCTAGTGTCCCTGCTATATATTTCGAGAGTCTTGATAACATCCGAAAATTAGTCAGCGATATTAATGTTCCTGACCTGGCATACATTTTATATGTAGTTGAAGTCATGCAATGGCGTTCAAAATACCAGGATTTCGGCATTAAATAATTCCTAGAGCTTTTGATATGTCGCTAAACAACACCAACTAGCAAAAGTCTTAGAAAAAATGGAAACAAAAAGGAAACTTATACTTAACATCAGGAAGAGACAATTGATATTACTGGGGCACATAACGAGGGAAAAAGCTTGAAAATTCTGATACGCACAGGGCAGACTGAAAGCAAGAGGGACAAGGGGAAAACAACGCATAACATAATTAGTGGACTTGAGTAGATAGATGGCGGAATAGGAATTAAGAGAAATAAAAGAAAGACAAAGTATATTAAGAGATACAAGTGACAGGAGGTTGCGGAGAGCCATGATCAGCTACATTCTGATGGAGCACAGAACATTATCAATAAGAATGCTATGCTTTTCGCTTGTAGTTATTTAAAAAAACAATGAGACATAGACTTTCCCGGATATGTTTTTTAAGTTAATGATATTAACTTTTAAAGATTCTTGATTCAATATTTTTATCTGATCCTCCTATAAAATGAACATTTTCTTTTTAAATTTATTATCCTACTTGTAATATAGCACATAAACTCCAAGAAGTTAGAATGCATGGTCACCAGTAAAAGGATGAGCCCAAAATGCGAATTACAGGTCGAGAACACTAGACTCAAGCAGACACGGAAGTTTAAATATAAGGGAAGCGTTTTGATAGAGGACAGTAAATGTTACACTGAGATCCGTAGACCTATTGGGATCGACAAGGACACATTCCAAGAGCTAGGCAGAGTATTGAAAGACAGGAGGGTTTCTTTGGTAACAAAGAAAAGAATACTGAGCTGCTACGTGACATCTGCCCTCCTTTACGGGAGCGAATGTTGGACGATTTCTTCAAAGATGAAGATGAGACTCAAGGCGACGGAGATGTGGTTCTACAGAAGGATGCTAAATATATCATGGACCGAACATGTGAGCAACGAAGAGATCTTAGAGGGGTTGCACACAAGGAGAAAGCTTAAAGTTAACATCAGAAAGAGACAGCTGAAGTTTCTGGGCAACATAATGAGGAAGGAGGGCATGGAGAATCTGATAATCACGGGTCGAATAGTTGGAAAGTGACAGAAGGGAAATCAGCACGCGATATACCTGACGAGCTTGAGCAGGTGGATGAAAGAACGTGGTCTGGGGGAGGAAGCAGAGGAGAGGAGCTTACTTGAGATCTGCAAGGGATAGAGCGAGGTGGAGCCATGATCGCCTCCGTCCTGAACTGACATGGCACACAAAAAGAAGAGAAGTACTTGACACGTTGTGTAATCTTCTACTTTTACTAGAGCTAGATGAGGCCGAAAAGGGAGTACTGCCGTCATATTTGGGCATCCCTCACTTTCGAGTCTCGACAGAGTACAAAATCGTGCCTGCGTCCTTGTGGGTGAGAAATCAGTTTCCACCCTACAACCACTCTCTCAGACGAAACGTGAAAGCCTTTCGCTCTATCGCTACTTCCATGAAAATTGCTTAGATGAACTACATTCTTTAGTTCCACCATTTCTAAACATCATGGCTAAGATCCGACATGCTACACACGTTATACCGAACCACCATCATTCCCTTCTTATTCCATTTGTGTGAGGTAAGTTTCACTCGAGCATTTTCTTCTGCAAAACTCTGATCTGAGCAACCATCTTCCAAGGGGATGATTTCCCGATCACTCTATGGTTAACCGTTATATTCCCCACATATTCGCTGCGCATTTTACTCTGTAGCCCTCTATCTCGAGTGGCTCACGAGCTTTATACAGAGTGAACTTTATTGTCAAAGAAAATAAACCTTGTACTCCTTTGACTGATACCGAAGAATTATGAGGATTGATGTTATCAATCCTTTCTCTATTTCCTATCATCATTTTTTTCACTTACAGGTATATCTTCATTTTCCAGTCACCAATATTTGGCATCGAATAAGCGAAAAGGGTTTGGTATGTGGTAAAACCAATAGACTTAAAATAGTTCGGGTTACCCTTACTTTTGAATACTGAGTTCGATCCTTATTGAGGGCTCCATACAAAATTCAGCATTAATCATCTCAAGAGGGTTTGATATACTAAATTCATCAACAATCTCATCTCATTTACTGAGCTTGACAAAATCATAAAAAGATAGCCATTAGGAGCAAATTTCTCTTTGTGTTTTGTCAGTAAAATGCTGGGAGGAAATGTGCGTGCCAAGTCCGAGAAAAAAATCAGGTGTGCCTGTTAATTCGTCTTAGTTTCAAAGGGCATCCACTAAAATGTTTCATATGACCACGACAGAAATGAGGAACGCTACCTATCGCGTTATTCATGTACTGCATCTATAACAGTGGTGCGCCTAGGATAAAAAATATCTCGCAGAACCCATCAATTTTCAGGTGTTTTTTTTTTTTGTTTTTTTTTTAATTATAGTCTTTTTTTTTTCCTCCAAGACTGGTTGTCACTTCAAGGTTAAAGACACGAGTCACCCCTGGAATTTAATCAAAGCTGGAGAAGGAAGAGATGAATTCATATTAATTTTGATTTCTCTTTCTGACTCAGTAACCAATTCAGGCAAGGTGGGAATGCCACTAGTACGTAAGGGCTACAGAAAGTGTAAGGGAAGAGACTGCGTATAGAGGGGTGAGGAAAGGATACAAAGAAGAACGGAGGAGGAGAGAACGGGGATCAAGGCAACAGAAGATATCAATTGACATTACATTTAAATTTTTGAAGATTATAGTTATCAAGGAAGCAAGTAAGAGGAAGGGAGTTCCACTCTCGGGAAGTGCGAGAGAAGCTGTTAGAGTAGAAGAGGCTGTTACATTTAACTGCTTCGACAATAAAATGGTAGGACCGAGATACCAACCTACTAGCATGCTTAAATTCATGCAGTTGTGTCACCAGTGAAAATAGCTCGCCAGAGCAGTTGCCATGAAAATATGTATAGAAAAGACATTATGTCAGTGAGAAAGTATCTACAGTCGAGAACCTAACTCAGGTACATTCACACTGTATATCCGTCTTTAGATTTTGTCGAGAACCTCGATATGAACAGCGGGACACCAGACCGTATATGGCAACAGTATTCCATGCACAGACCAATGGTCGATTTGTAGATGAGAAGGATGAAAAACCTTCTAGCGCGACACAGAGAACCAACTTTCCTTGCAGTAGATGCAGCTATTGATTCAATGTAGTTGTTCCACTTCAAGCCATTGGAGAACATGACCAAGAAGGCGCATATAAAAGCGTGATTGCATGCAAGGATCGAACTTGCAACTGATAGCTAACGTCACAATATTCGTCCCCATCGCTTGATGACAAGCGCCATTTTTCTATCTAAATAAATAAACGGCAAATTCTGTTTGAAAGCGCTCTAACTCGGCCCAAACTTGCTTTATATAGATATATTATACTTTTTGGAACCAGAATGATTCCCAGATTGAAAATCTGCCCTTCATCTGGTTCTTGAATATCCAGCGTTGGGATTTCTATTTAGATGAGTAGAGAAGAATTAAAAATTCACATTTTAAAATACCACAAAAATAGTGTTTTTAATTTTTTTTTAAATTTATACTGAGTTTAAATTCACACTATAAATTTGTGAATTTTTGTTTTCAATTCAGTTTAAACTATTTCCAAAATTTTCAGAATTGAGGAAATCAATTTTAGTGCGAATTTTTGGTAATGTTAGTTTTTGAAAATTTTTGCACAGTTTATGATTTGAAGAACTTAAAATAATTGAATTTCTACAAAGTTTGGGAATTGAAGAACTCAATTTTAGACCCAAATCGGTCTTTCTTGACGGAATTGTATTTATAACCCGAATCAGAGTTAAAGTGAGGTTTTGAAGTGAACAGTGGAAATTAATTTTATTTCTTCAAAATGCCAAGGTATCAGAGTTAAAGTGAGAGAATTTCATGATGTGAGGTTTTGGAGTTCCACACAGTTGGTAATTTGAAGACCTCAAATCAATTGAAATTTCACGGAGTTTGTTATTTGAAGTTTTTGACCTGAATTGGAATTTCGACCCAAATCGGAGTTTCAGCACAAATCTGTCTTTTAACCGGAATTGAACATATACTTTAAGTGAGGTTTTGAATTTCCATGGAGTGAATTGAGGAATTCAAATTTATTTCTTCCAAATTATCATTGTTGTTTTCTAAGCTGGACCAGATGTCTCTTTCGTTGTTAAATAGCCCACCGCAGGAGTTAGCTCAAAAGTCCCAGAGTAGGGCTTTTAAACTAGCATATAATAATCCACAGGTCGTTCTCGAAAGTATTTCTGACGCATTCCAAAAACTATTAGGTTGGTGCAAAAATAATGACGTAATAATGTCGTTTTTGACGTATTTCTAACGTCAAAAAAACGACATTATTACGTCATTATTTTTGCACCAACCTAATAATTTATATTTTCAGAGGAGGGAAAATGTATTTATCCAGTATTAGTACTTGCCTTAAGCATAGTTACAGTTGTTGCTAGCAACTGACCAAATTATTGATTCCATGTCTACGACAAAAATAAATTAATTTGGGGATGATTAAACCTGTTTACAATGCCACTAACTTTTGCTGTGATAAAAAAATATTCTGGCGCTGAATTTGTCTGATTTATTTATTT
>OZ010580.1:76807076-76864576 GCA_963932145.1 Acanthosepion lycidas | reverse complement strand
AGGACATTATTACGTCATTATTTTTGCACCAACCTAATAACTACTGAAATTAAAAATAAAGAATAAACAAACTCCCAAGACACCTGTCTGGGCCAAAAATGCGCATTAAAAAAATTGGTAGTTAATGGGTTAAAGCCTGTTTTTGTCATTTGAGCTGAAAACGCTTCCGTTTGAGCTAAAGGATTGGAATTGCTGACAGGGTGAAAAAAATCGTATATATTTCAGCCAATAGGTTGCTTATTAGGTTGGTGCAAAAATAATGACGTAATAATGTCGTTTTTGACGTATTCTTTAACGTCAAAAAACGACATTATTACGTCATTATTTTTGCACCAGCCTAATACAATTTATCCGGCTTAGAAGAATTGTATACGGAGGTGGAGCCATGATACACCCAGCAGGGATCGAACTCACTCTGTTAGTGAGATGGACTTTTTGCGTATCATGTTCATGCAGGCATCCATTATAATTTGTGTGGCACCAGACTATATATAATGAGGATTCATTTCGTTACACGAACCAATTATTCTTCGAAACGGTTTTGCCGACCGTTACGCTACAGCTGGTTCCCAAATATTTCCTGGGGCGTTAGGAGTTTCATTAATATGATTAATCATGCTGAGAGTGTTTAAAAGCCTTCATCAAGTCGACGAACACTTCCTACCGTGAAAGCTACCATCAGATTTATCTTTCCCCAAACATCAATATATTATTGTCATCTCTCAGAAAGCTTAAAAGGTTACTCCTTTGTGGGACATATATTTGTGATATACTATTGTGGGCAGCCGGGCTCAAAGACTGCCATAGCTTTTTTTTTTTAAACATTTATTTATTTATTTGATTGCTTGGAATGTTTAATATTTACCAGTTGAAATACAGAGTAAAACGAAATTAAGAAAGACTTTAATCTAAGTCTCCCTTTCAACACCTTTGCATTGATTTCAGTTGTTTTATTGCTAAAAGGAAAAATTAGGACAGAAGCTGTGCGGGTGGCGTAATGGTTATCGGAACAAAAATGGAATCGATAAGTCGAGTTCAAATCGTTTTACCGGCTTGGGGAAGACATGCATCTGTCTCTCTTTTCAACGACTATGGATTACTTACACTATTTAAATTGTTCGGGCTGTTCTGCTCATATTCGCTATCATATTCACGACGTTTCGGCATTTGTACGCTCCGGCCTTCTTCGTGTGATTTTAATTTCAAACTGAAACCTTTATTTCGCCCATCGAGATAGATTGTTCTAGTTCCACGTACCATGCCTCTTCCGGATGTTTCAGTGTCAGTTATGTCACTTTAACTCAACTCTCCAAGATTTTGCTCACCTCTGCTATAGCCAGGTATTGAACTCATAAAATCTTTGAGTCGAGTCAGTGGATTCGACCAACGCTTTTATGCAACGACCGAAACTTCGTGTATATGACAACGAAGATGAGGACATCAATGTAAATAGTGAAAATAATTACAATATATCATCTCAGACATATAAAAAGATACCTAAGAATTAAACGGCATCCTGGGTTCTCTTACTTTCGGTGGCAACCAGTCAAGGAGAGTGCAAACTCTGAATTTCAAACCAGGAAAACTACTCCGCTATCTTTCCCTCCAAAAGTAATTGCATTTCCCGAATAATGAAGGAAAAGAAAAAAACTGTGGATCATTAGGATTCTTTATGACCTGAAAAAAATAATTCTTGAAATCTGTTAATATTTGCTGAGTACTTTATTTGATTTGGTGTAAAAACAGTCACTATAAAATATCGAAATATTTATATTCACTTCATTATCTTATATTAGTGTCAGTTATTAGGTGGGTGCAAGCATAATGACGTAATAATTTCGTTTTTTGACGTAATTTTTAACGTCAAAAAACGATATTATTATGTCATTATTTTTGCACCAACCTAATATTAGGTTGGTGCAAAAATAATGACGTAATAATGTCGTTTTTTGACGTTAAAAAATACGTCAAAAAACGACATTATTACGTCATTATTTTTGCCCCAACCTAATATTAACTTGAAAGCATACTGAAAATCAGTGTGATTTTTATCTTCAGTACGGTTGCTCGTTCCTAAGCGAGTCAAACGACTCATGCTTATTTATGTTTCTTCAACAGCCACAGAGCCAACATATGGTTTATACTGAAACTATGCTGACTGGATTTTCATTTTTTTCATCTTAATTCTATTGCTTCCCTTACAATAGTAGTATTAGTAGTAATATTATTTTAATTTAATTTGAAACTTTACTTTTTTTTTTATTAATGTCAATTATAACTAGAATTTTTGTCATTAACCTGCCGAGTGTTTAGGACGTTTGCCTTCTGACCAGGAGACCCGTGTTGGAATATCACCATGGTCAATTAGTCAGGAAGGAGATTTCCTGATGTTGCCGGTCTGGAATGTACGTGTTTCGCCTTTCGAAAGTGTCTGAGAACAATATCACAGGTTGAACATGTCTGGGGAATTACATTGAGTAGACGGAACACTTGTGGCTGTGCTAGTACAAAGTTACAAGTCATCGGCTTTCAGCGTGCTAGCCTTCTTCAGATTGTTGATCATGCTAGATAACACGCTCCATCCTAGAAACTGTAACTAAGGTTTGCTCAGCATAGTTGTAGTATAGGTGAGATCTGTGAGTGTTGAACAAATACAAATTTACCTGAGCAAACGTCTGCAAAAGGGATTGCTAGCCATCCTAGTAGACTTGTATCCTCGAATACGAGTGGCTAGTCATTATTATTATACACGGTGTTCACCCCACAAAAAATGTATTCACTATTTAAATAACAATGAATGCAGTGTTTATTGACTTACAAACAAGATTAATGGTTAGAATTAAGAAATAAAAATGTTTATTGCCTTACAAGGAAGTTTAACATTTTAAACTGAACATTAAAAGAAATTAAATGCATGTTTAAATATATTCAAATTGATGACCGCCATTTTGTTGTTCAGATTTCTTTGGAGACTATTTTAAGCAATTGTCCTCTTTGACGTGGCTGATAGATCGCCGTGGTCCTCTTGAATGTTTCGTATGGATATCGTGAACATTTAGATCGACTTCAAACTTATCTCTGATGCGAGCAAAGGTGCGTTGTGTTGGTGGATCTTTTTGAAACAGTCTTTGAAATTGTCTTTTCATTTCTTTGATGTTTCAACCTTTCAGAAATACTTTATGACAAATTTTCTTTCCCCAAAATTTAGTTTTACTCATGGTATCCTCAGGGTGCATTGGATCTGAAAAAAGAAAAAAAATCATGTTATAGGAAGTAAAAAAAGTGAGTACATATTTTTAGGGACGCACTGTATTTATTAATTTTTAGCACAACCCGTCGCCATGAGCTAAATCATTATTTTCTATCTCTGCTGCTTCCTAAAGATTGTAGAACACCGATGTTGGATTTGCAACAAAAGCAGTTGAAATTATGACGAAAATATCTTCTATGTACCTTGCTTTCTTCAGGATGTGAACAACGACTCATCAGATCTTCCTGTCTTTTGCAGCACTGAATAAGGATTGTCTTTTTTTTTTATCTCTTCTACTCTGTTATGGAAACCATTTAGAAAAGTCCGTTAATTAATTTATTTAATGATTCCCTCTCTCTTGCCTTCCATATATCCTGGCAGTGCCAAATTCTTCAGGCCTTCATTCCTCATTGTGCGCCCTAGAAATGTCAATTGTCTCTTTTCTTTTTCTTTGTGGAAGGACTCTTCTCTTCCCAAGTATGGGTTAATTAGTAAGACTTGTAAATCGTTATTATCCACCATAATTCATAGAATCTAAAAATATTTTCTGGCTTTAAATAACCAGCTAACTGAATGAGGAATAACCAAAAATGAGGTTGGAAATGAAATGGTAATCTTTATAACATCAAGAAATTACAATACTCGCCAACGGAGTGAAGTAGGTAAACCACTGCTAGTGGTAAACTACTTAGACAGCATATTACAATATTTACCTGCCTCCCCACGAGGTAGGATGTGGCACAAGGCCAAATTTAATGTGGAGAAAACTGAGTTCGAGGGCTCGGGCAAAAATTGTCCGGAGACCTCGCATACACGGGATCGGGTATCTGTCTACAACCCCGAACGAGTCACTGCTCTTCGGCATAGCCTCGTCCAGGTTCCTCTCTGGCCAAAGACAGAGAGTTCGATACGGCAAGAGCTTCTCAGCTTAGACAGCTTACAATAGTGTCCAGCGTATCTATGAAGATTTGGACATACTCATTAGTGTTCATCAGTACAGTATATAACAGGTTGATAAGACGTAAATTAGAGGAATCAATTGAAGCAACTGTTTATAGAGTTTACGGCATTTGTATTAAAGAAATCTGTTTAATACAAATGAAAACGAAAATAGTTTCACCAAAATAGCAGAAAAAAAATAAATTACCAGAAGTTTCTGTTAATGTTCATACATCGAAATCTATCATGGATAGTTGTCATCGTTTGGAAATTCATTATTTTGATAGTAAATCAATTTTTTTCATCACCGCTAGTGTAAAAAATATTTTCTCGTGTAACGTAAAAATATTTTCTCTTGTAGCGACTAAAAAGTAACTAGTGTTTATTTATGTAATTTCATCTTGATCGCATTTCCCTCGCCCCAGGAATGTCCTAAGACATGTCTTATTTTTGAATGCCTGCAAATCATAATCACAAAATGCTAAGTATCCACATGTAAGAATTAATATCTTTAAAATGATGCTGGCTTTTTATATCAACCTAATTCATTTTAATGTAAATTTGATTACACTTCAAGCGATATCTTCAGGCGCTGTCTTATAAAATTAAATATTACATCCCTCATCTTCTGTGAGCAATTTCCATTCAAGGTGTTTGGGAATTATGACTCTCTACAACTTCCTATCTTTTGTAGCTTTTAGTAACGTTTCTCTTTTCACCATCCCTCCAACTCCATGTACTGTGGCATTTACACAAACTCCATGGGAACATTATCAGCTGCTTTTCTCTGTACTGCGAGTGTAAAATTCTCCAAGCCCTCTTTCCTCATATGTCCTAGAAATTTCAACTCTCTTTTTTTATACTAAATATAAGTGTTAATTTTTGTTTCTATTTACCTTAAAACTTCGTCGTTGCTTACATGTTAAATTTATGGGATTATCATTTTTATATACCTATTAAGTTTATTTTGTAGATTAATGAATACGACGAAGCTAGCACATTTTTCACGGCATGTTATACTTCATATTTAAGTAAAAAGATTCTAATATGAAGTACTATATATATATATATATATATATATATGACCTATATAACTATAACCTATATATAAACCCAAGCGACAGAATGGCAAATGCAGACCTTTTCACCATGTGTAATATTGATGGTACTGGGTTCTTTCTCATGAAATCACAATTACGCTGGACAGGTCATGTGTTACGTATGCAAGACACCAGAATTCCAAAAATGCTCATGTATGGTCAACTTGACAATGGTCATCGAAACGTGGGTTGGCCTTTGCTTAGGTACAGGGACAAGCTGAAAAGTAACCTCTTAGCTGCGAATATAAATCACACTACCTTTGAGAACATCGTAATTGATCGTAATGAATGGAAGACTACATGCTACAATGGTATCAAGAACAAGGCAGCATCAAACATTGTCAAGCTTCGTCAAACTTGGGAAAGGAATAAAATATCTGCTGCTGTTCCAGCCATATACTCCAAGAATCTACATTCTTGCACAATCTGTGGACTTCTTTGCAAATCATTAGCAGGACTGAAATGTCACTTGCTACTCACACACAAGGTTAAATAAACAAAGTTGTCGGAACCTCATACGTTGAAACCGACGGGAGAGTCCATCATATATATATATATATATATATATATATATATATATATATATATATATATATATATATATGTGTGTGTGTGTGTGTGTGTGTGTGTGTGTGTATGTGTGTGTGTGTGTGTGTGTGTGTGTGGATAGATAAATTAAGCGATCTGATATAAGAAAGCGTATAAGTGCGTGCTGCTGTGCAAGCGGATAAGTATTTTTTTTTTTTTTATTGTTTTAGAATCTTTCTAAATTTTTCTATTTTTTAAAGAAATCAACTCACCGGCATCGCATTTACTACACTTTTTTGTTAATTTTATTTTTGGACTTCGTAGCAGCGCTGCTGCCATAAGCCATTGTGTTTATTTTCAGCAACATAGACTTTTTACCCGACGAGCTGTAATTCAGTGAAACCTAAGTAGCACACTAAAACGTAGGTACACGTATATGTATTTATTAATATATATATATATCTTTGCTCTGTCTAACCACATCGAACATTATAATGTTTACAACTCATGTATAAATTTGATGATTATTTATCTCCTTGCCCGCGTATACGTTTACTTATATCTGGTCGTTTGATATATCTATCCCTATAACTATATATACATACATAAATGCATACATATATATATATATATATATATATATATATATATATATGTGTGTGTGTGTGTGTGTGTGTGTGTGTGTGTGTGTGTGTGTGTGTGTGTGTGTGTGTGTGTGTTTGTGCAAATATATAGAAACATAGGAAAGATCCGTTAGGTTAATAATCCGAAGTTCTTTAGTATTTTTGTTTTTATTTAAAAAAAAAAAAAAAGCAATGCTCAGTACATAAGTAGAGCCCAAATTATAATTATAATTATTTTTTCGCTGGAAAATAGACACTCCGACCCTTACCTTGACTTGACCTCTTTCCGGAAGTAACTAATATGTTGATACAATATGTTAACCCTTGCACCCCTTATCAAAATAATTGGTTTCGCCGTTTCTATAGTAATTAATATTACGAAAATAGGTGCTTTAAAGCTCCGTAAATTTCAAGATTTGTTACTCCAAAATTCGCTTGAGGATGAAACAGAGCTGCGTACTTTAATTCAATTTAATTTTTATAATTAAATCGAAGATTTTAGCTTCTGTTTTTGAAACATGAGAAGTCTTATGTAGCGATGGAATCATATATTAAAAAAATAATCATAATATATATATATATATATATATATATATATATATATATATATTAATTAGTATACGTATATGTACTAATTGATTTTTTTTTTAAGCGTTTCACCCCAAGCAAGGTGGGAAGCCACTCGGACGCAACGGGTTACAGAATATTTGGAGCAAGATCAGATAGGAGTGATAGAGGAAAGGATGAGGAGAAGGATCGATTGACATTACATTCATATATATATATATATATATATATATATATATATATATATATATATATATATATATTAATTAGTAAATATACGTATACCTAGATTTTGGTGCGCGACTTAAGTTTCACTGAAATACAGCTCCCATAAACCTTGTTTACGTTTAGCAACATAGATTCATTGGCCGACGTGCTGTAATCCAGCGAAACTTAAGTCGCACACCAAAAACGTAGGTACATGTATATGTAGTAATTTATATGTGTGTGCGTGTGTGTGTATGTGTGTGTGTGTGTGTGCATGTTTGTAGGATGTATAATAATATTCGAAACAAAAGTGTCGATAACGAGACAAATTGGAAGATTTATTAACGGCGCGTTTCACCGAGAGCGCCTGCTCTCTTTGGCTTCCTCGGGTTAGAATGAAAGAAAGATAAAACTGTATGTGAGGAAAATACCTTGGTATCTTTGGGGATAAGTGGGGACCATAAATCGAATTAAATTACCTTGCCTTATCATCGCCAGTGTCCAGATTGAAGCAGGTGTCTGCCCGCCTGTTTGTTTGAGTCTGAGGTGATATGGTAACGTAATTTAATTCAATTTATACATCCCACTTCTCCCCAGAGATCCCAAGGCATTTTTTTGCGCAAACAACTTTGTCTTTCTTTTATTAGGGATAACTTCAGCTCAGCCTTGACCCCATTGGGCCTCCTCTTGCAGCTTGCGGGTTCTCCAAACACGATGATACGTGGAAGTCGCTGTGTAGCGCATTCGAGACACATGAGCCGTCCAAGAGAAGTGAGGTTGCATGATGGTAGCCATTTTATAAATGGAATACGAAGGAAATGAGGGTGTTTCGAACCTGTGTACGTGGCATGGCGTGTATTAGCTGCAAAGGCCTGCACTGGTGGAACTAAGGAATGTAGCTGAATATGACTATTGATATTGTAGCGAGCCGGGTTGTTACGCAACGCCTCCAAAACAAACCTTCTCTCTATTAATCATTTGAGAGTACCCTTTCAGGAGAGTGACAGGTTGCGCCTTCTCGAGCTAACGCTTAAGGGGAAATACTATTTCGAATCAATTGCTACGTCCACTGCTAGGAAGCTTTGTTCACTGAGTCGTGCTACACGTTTTTCTTCTCGCCATACGTACGTATTACATTTCTACAAGTTTACATTCGACCATGCTTTGATTATTGCTATCACATATGGTTTGGTGCTCCTTCTATATATTTCGAGTCCCTTGGTGAAATCCAAAAAAATAAACTGCAATTTCATTGGTCTTGACCTGGCATCTCTTCTTCAGTAATTTTTCCACCGACGTAATCTAGCTTCGCTGTGCATTTCCTATAAATAATTTCCTGGTAAATATTCTCATGTCCCCCCGCCCACCATGGTACCTAGATGATATCCTCTATGGTACCTCTTATGATATTAAGCACATTACTAGACAAACGGCAAGATTTTAGAGTCGAAATGGCGTGATGTAACCGTTGGTTCTATACTAACATTTTTGTTCCGAGCACATCTCGCTCGTGGAACTCTCTTCCGGTTTCGTGACTTCCAGTAAATTTCATCTCCAAAATTTTAAATGCAATACCAATCGTTATGTGTCTTCTTAAATTTTGTTCTTTTATTGTTCTCGCTCATTAATGTTTTTCTTATATTCTTTTACACTCAGTAACCCCCTTGATACAGTGGGGTAATAATCTACTCCCTTGCAGTTTTAATCTTCATAAGTGGTCTTTTATTTATTTATTTTAGAGCTAGATGAAAAGTGGGCCACAACTAAGCTACGCTTAGAAAACCATTGAAGTTTAACAGAACTTCTTGTCAACCTCTGTGCTTCCAAACAGGGGGGAACCCAGACGAGGCTCTGCCAAAGGGCAATCTCGTCTGGGGAGATAGACAAACCCGACGCCGTGTATGAGGGGTCTCCGGGAAATTTTTGGCCGAGCACACGCGCTCGGATTGAGGAGTCGGAGAGGTGAGTTCGAATTCCAGTTGAATCCATTACATTCAATTACGTGCTTGGGAAAGGTATGGATCCTCTTCTTCTCCCCACCCCCTGCAGCGACGGGTAAATAGCAGGACCGACTGGGTTCTGTAGCCTTAGATGGCAACTAGTCTACGGCAGAAAGAAATGGCAACCTACTGCGGGAAAAAATCTGCCTCGAAAGATACATGATCGCCTAAGCAGATTTCACACATAGCACATAACTGACTGACTGAATCCCCTGTGTCTTAGTGGTTTTGTTGCCTTACTTGGAGTGAAATTATCAAGAAAGAAATAACGATACATTATTCGTGTGGAAGCTTTCCAAATTAAACTATACTTATTGAGCCTATATTCTGACCACAAAACAACGTTATATCTACCTCATTGTACCCCGTAGTCTATACTTTAGCAATCTCAACTCGCAAGCTGTTAAATTATGATGAGATTCTAGCCAGATGTACGACAATTGAGAGTTGTATCAATCAAAACAAGGAATGCTACTTTCGGGATCCACTGTAGTCCTCCACAGTCACTATTCATCTAGCGCTAAAATAAATAAATAAAAGACCACTTATGAAGATTATAACTGCATGTTATTTCTTTCTTAATCATTTCACCCCAAGCAAGGCAACAAAGCCACTAAGACACAGGGGATTCAGTCAGTCAGTTATGTGCCATGTGTGAAGCCTGCTAAGGCGATCATGTTTCTTTCGAGGCTGATTTTTCCCCGCCGTAAGTTTGACATTTCTTTCTGCCGTAGACTAGTTGCCATTCAAGGCTACAGAACCTAGTCGGTCCTGCTATTTACACGTAGCTGGAGTGGGGAGAAGAAGAGGATCCATACCTTTCCCAAGCACGTAATTGAATGTAATGGATTCAACTAGGAATTCAAACTCAGATCTCCGACTCCTCAATGCGAGCGCGTATGCTCGGCCCAAAATTTCCCGGAAACCCCTCATACACGGCATCGGGTTTGTCTATCTCACCAGACGAGACTGCCCTTTGGCAGAGCCTCGTCTGGGTTCCTCCCTGTTTGGAAGCACAGAAGTTGACAAGAAGTTCTGTTCAAATTCAATGGTTTTCTAAGCGTAGCTTAGATGTGGCTATTCATCTAGCTCTAAAATAAATAAAGACCACTTATGAAGATTATAACTGCAAGGGAGTAGATTTAATCCCCGCCCAATTTCTTATTAATATGTCAGTGATGCCTAGGATATGTTGACTACATACCGTTCAGATGGTTAATATCTAAAAGGACCTTCTACTAGTGTGCAAACACAAGTGTCAACTGTCTATATTTCCCAATAGACACAAGTTGAAACCTAAATATACTTACAGATTCAAGTTAAACATAATAATAAGATTTCTTATAGATTGAAGTACAAATCTGTACACTGTCTTGTTACTTATGCTTTTAATCAATTCACCCCAAGCAAGCCGATAGTGCCACTAAGATGCAAGGAGCTACTGGGAGATAAAGAGAATGAAAATAAACTTTAGAACGAAACGGAAACCCAATCTTAACAGGAAACACGTAATAAACCTCTGTTCCTGTTAAAAGAGCAGGGTGTAGTGTGAACCGGACGATAAGCGAACTTATCCACTCCTGTTATATAATCAACTTTTAAATGCGACCAATAGTTAGAGATTCAACTAAAAACTAGACTGATGTTTACTTATAGATTCAAATATACACATGAACAATATTTATACATAGACTCAATAATAAACAGTGGTAATTTTTATTTAAATACTCAGGTATAAACATGACTAAAGATGACACGTAGATTCAAGTACAAACTTGTTGTGGAGTATCTGAGCACCACCACAACTGATCTAAAAAGATAAATACCATGCTCTCTTACTGAGGGAGTGGAAGCTGAGGAAGTAGGAGCACTTAGACGTGGTGTAATGGTTAACAAGTTTGTCTTGTTAGGTGATTAAGATGATTAAGTAGTGAGTTCGATCCTCACTGAGTGGCCCATACTTTCGGGCTTGTGCCACATCTAAGCTACGCTTAGAAAACCATTGAATTTGAACAGAACTTCTTGTCAATCTTTGTGCCTCCAGACAGAGAAGAACCCAGACGAGGCTCAGCCGAAGGGCAATCTCGTCTGGGGAGTTAGACAAACCCGACGCCGTGTATGAGGGGTCATACACGCTCGGAATGCCCCACATTAAAATCGGGCTGGTACCACATCTCGCCTTGTTGGGAGGCTTCGGCAAATACTGAAGTTGAGCAAGTAGTTGGCTGCCAGGCTCGGACCTGTCTTGTCGAACACTCTGCTTTTGGACAGAGTGTTACCCAGGCGAGTCTATGCCGATGGGCAGAGTCTAGTTTACGGAGGTAGACAAGCCTGACCCGGTGTATACAGGGTCTACAGGATATTTTTGCCTGAGCCTACGGGCTCGGAACTCCCAACATTCAAATATCGGCCTAGTGACACATCTCGCCTTGTAGAGAGGATTTGGGAAAATACCAAAGTTGAACAGAACTGAGGTGAAGTTCACGATTAACTATTATTCAGTAAACTGTGTTCTCGACTGTTAGTAACGTATTATTCTTCAGAATAAATTACTGCTACGTTTTATATGTATCGACTTATCCATTTCACGATACAACAAAACATGAACAATATTTACTTATATATTCAAGTTTAAATCTGGCCAACATTTACTTATATACTCTGGGATAAACTCGATCAACGATTTCTCATTTCATAGATTCACAATCATGAAAAATCTGATCATGATATTGAATAATACAACAAGTTGGTGAGACGTACTAGAAAGAGGAAAAAAATCAAACAATTATATCCCGACCGCAAAAAGACTGAGCAAAATTTCTTTGAAAAATTAGCTCTGAGGGAGGTGTTGTAATGAAATGTCCCACACTTCCTATCTATGGGGACTGACTATATATATATATATATATATATATATATATATATATATATATATATATATATATATAGTGAGCACAGGATATACCTAGGGCTTGCTTTGGCAATTAGTTGGAGATTCCTCTCCAGCTGTGTTGGTTGAACTTCCTGCCTTCGGGTTGAGAGGAATCCAGACTAGGCTATGTCGAAGGATAGTGTCTCGTCTGGGATGGTAGACAGCTACCCGACCCTGTTTTTTATGGGGTCTACGGGGAATTTTTGCCGGAGCCTACCGGCTCGGATACCCCACGTTAAATTCGGCCTTGTGCCACAACTGACCGCGTGGGCCGGTTGGCAAATATCTTTACTTCGGCAATTAGTTGGAGATTTGTCTCCAGCTGTGCTGGTCGAAATCTCTGGCTTCGGAAAGAGAGGAACCCAGATGAGACTATGCCGAAGGATGCTAGAGAGCTACCCGACCCCCTCCATACTGGGTCTACGGAGAATTTTTACCCGTGACTACGGGCTCGGTTTTTACCCGCATTAAAAATGACCTTATGCCGCATCCTACCTCGCTGGGAGGTTAGGTAAATAACTTTGCTTCGGGAATTACTATCCTGTGACCCGATTTCCTGTCTTTCAGTAGTGTATTCTTCTTTCATCTACGCGCTTGTTGCTGTTCCTTCGCTCGAGTAACACCTTTGTCTGTTTTCTTTAAGGCTATATGTCACAAAATTTACGAACACAATACTCAGTTTCTTATTCTTAGTATGGGGTTATCTCGTAATATTCCAAGTCTTTCTCTGTAGACGCTGCTCCTGTATTCAGTCCGCAGTGATCAACGACTTTTGTAGTCATGTGCTTAGTTGTGCGCTGGCAATATCGATATTTAAGACTTTCTATCGTGTGTTTACAGGCAGGAAAGAGAGTTGTAAGCTTTCGTCAAAGTCTGATGCAAGGATTCATCAAACTTTTATTCCTAGAACTTAAACGAAGCAAAAGTCTTTGGCAGGAAATAGAAAATCGATGTTTGTCTTGATCGTCAATAAAAGCCGTAAACTGATGCATCACAGACGCGTCAGAGGCCGTAAATTCCTAAAAACGTCTGCTTTTTCCAGTAATAAAGAATTTTAATGTCGGAAGCATGGAGACTAAATGCGCAGATTAAGATTATGGATTTAAGAAATATTCTCTGCTATTATATTAACAAGTCTTGTTATTATTCAATGAATTATTTTGACTTCATCTTTGTAGTTCTGAACAGATCAGTTAAACAGATAAGTTTAGTCGTTATCTTAGTGTCTTTAAAATTTTTCAGATGATGTATTATTTGGATCAGTATTCTTTTATAGGGAGCTTGAAAGAAAATGTTTACAGCTTGTGTTCTAGGAAATTCATAGAATTGTTTAAAACTTTTGATGTCGATAGCAACTCATTTCCGTTTTATTAATCTCCGGTCACCTTTGATCTTTAAAAATTTAAGCGCAATATTAATCTTTATCTTCTGTCTTCTTAATTCCTCTTCTTTTATTGTTCTCTCTCCTTAATAATGTTTTTCTTTTTCTTATATTCTTTCTCAGGCTGTAAACTTCTCTGTGACTTAGTGGCATTGATGTTTTTCTTGGAGTGAAATGATAAAAAATTCCCTGTTCTCCATAATTATCCTTTCGCACTAAGTAACCCCCCACCTTGTGTCTTAGTGTCTTTATTGCCTTGCTTGGAGTGAAATGATTAAAACAAATTCCTATTTTTTTATTGTTCCCTCTTTTAAATGTTTTTTTTTTTTTTTTTCCGCAGATTCTCTCATACTTAGTAACCTCTTGGATATTATTGGCTTTATTGCCTTCCTTGGTGTGAAATGATTAAAAAGTCACAGTTCTTTTATTGTTCTCTTTCTATCACTCTCTTCCTCTCTCCCTAATAATGTTTCTTTTCACATATTCTCACACACTCAATAACCTATTGCCTCTGAGTGGCTTTATTGCCTTGCTTGTGGTGAAATGATTTTGAAAAATCGCTTTCTGTTCTTTTCTTCTTCTCTCTCCTTAATAATGTTTTGTCATATATTCTCTCACACTCAGTAACCCCTTGCATTCTTAGTGGCTTCGTTGCTTGCTTGATTAAAAAAAACATGCTCTTTTTTATTGCCCTCTCTTCTTAATAATTTTTTCTCGTGTTCTCTCATACTCAGTAATCCCCCCTTGCAACTTAGTGACTTTATTGCCTTGTTTGGGGTGAAATGATTAAACAAAGATTCTTGATCTTTTATTGTTAACTTTCGTTAATAATTTTTTTCTTATATTCTCTCATACTCACTGATCTTTTGTATTCTAGAGACATCATTGTCTTACCTGGCGTAAAATAATTAGAAAGAAATGTAATGCTTTTTCATCTTTAATTACAACAAATTTTATTGTAGGCCCAAATCTCTGAACTCGAAATCCAGCGTCGAATATATTCTTCTTCTTTCTCAATCGTGGTATGACAATATGTAAAAAAAACGAATACCTGTTTCTTAAAACAGGTGTTATTGTAGAACTACACAACGTATACGAAACTTAATAAAGAAAACGTCTCGATATTAAAAATAAAGCATCAACATTGGCGATTTTATTTTCAATCGTGATACGAGGGTCAGTCAAAAAGTAATGCCTGGTCTGTAATTAAAACAGATTTAAAAGGAGAAATTCTCAAAGCATACCAAAATAAGCACAAAAATTTCAGAACACCAAATATATTCTTCAATATAACCTCCTTACTTTTTCAATCGTTGTATGTGTATCCGTTCTTCTTTAATTGTCACAGATCGAATAGCAGAAGCACAGAAAACATACCAGACTGAAAATAGACTCTGAATTATAAAGGTAGACGGCAATCGAGTCTCCTTCTTACTAAAAAGTGATACAATAGCTAGTCAAAAAGTAACGTTTATTCTTCTTTAATCACAACAGATTTGCTAGTAGAAAAACCTAAGGCAGACCAAAAGATTCCTAATAAATATCATTTTTCATTAACTTAACAGTGTGAACATTTACATTTTTGTCTTGTATTTATGAAAATATTTATCAAAATTAAAATTCAACATAATTTAAAGAAATTACATGTTAAAAAGAAAAAAATAAATTAATTGTAAAAAAAGAAATTTTATAATCAATGTTAGGTACCATCAAAGAGTTACTAAAGAATGAGTATACATGATGAAAAAATATCCTAAACTTAATAAAAAGAAAATTTTTGTCGTCAAAATCTTTATTAGTAAAAAAAAAAAAAAAAACACCGAAGGATTTTTTGATTATCAAATTATTTCTTAATTAAAGAATTAAAAAATAATTTGATAATCAAAAAATCTTTTTAGAACCTTCGAAATAACCAGTTGTACATTTTTGAAAAAAAGAAAAATTATTACCAGAACACATTTTTGAAAACAAAATTACCAGCAATACATTTTTGCAAAAAAATTTTTACTAGCAATACATCTAACTCTCGACAAAAGACCTCTTTTAAAAAATTCGTTAATGAAACCTGTTCTGCTAAATGATTTATTCCAAAAAATATATATTCTATTCATACTAACTGATCCTAAAATGAAACCTGTTCTGCTAAATGATTTATTCCAAAAAATATATATTCTATTCATACTAACTGATCCTAAAATTCTTGTCGGAATTAAATAACCAATTGAGATTGATATGCCGTAAAACAAAATAAACCAAACCAACACTAGGCCCTAAATCCAAACCGCAACCATTAATCTTTGGCTATGAAATCAATAAAATAAAACATTTTATTGGCTCTCTAAAACTTCCTGTCGCTTGTAGGTCTTACTAAACATTGTCTGCCTGCTATTTCTCCTAAACCCCGTTCCAGCATCCATTTACTCAAGCTCACTAAGAATAGTAAATGTTATTTTGCTCTGTCTCTCTTTCCGTCTTACAAAAACTGATTTTTTTTTTCTTAAGCGAATTTTTATCCTCATCGCCAGTTGATTTCAGTGTTATGTTTCGGCTTAGGTCCAACGACACATCAATCTGACTGGTCACATTCAATGCCTCGCAAACAAAACAAGTGACATTCCGCCATCGCTGATCGGACAAAGAACTTTCCCCAATCACGATGAACAGATGTTCCCTCGGGGAGGCCCCTTTCCTTGAGCGCTTATTGAAACTTTAATTCCGCTCAGAACTCATACATACAACCCGTCGATAAAGATGCTGAAAAAAACAGTAGGTTCAACTATACCGCTCTAGCAAGTGCCTGACTGCCATACTCTATTGTTCGATGTGACTGAAACTGCTGATATATATGAGCAGGAGCTGCACAGTCTTCGCTTTCGAGTCCCGATAGAGGAAAAATGTCCTTGCCGGTGGTGAATTATTTTCTACCCTACAAGACCTTTCCCACGGACTAGACGCCGCAAGTCTCTCGCATCTCTGCCGCTATTTCCATGGAACGAACTATATTGCTTAGTTCTACCATTCCTAACATTCACGGCTTAGGCCAACCATGCCACCCACATTGTAGAGAACCACCCTCATTCCCTTTGTATTATTTTGGTAAAATTAAGTTCCTCTCGAACAGCTTACGAACTTTGTGGAACCGATTCCCCAGAGGGTATTTCCCCGATCAGTACAATCCTAACGTGTTCATTTCAATGTCAAATTAAAAGAATAAAGAGACAATCCAATATAGAGACTCTAATATCAAATTGATACAATATCCAGTATATATACTAATTTCATTTTCATAAAACTTATACACCATTCATGTACACATAATTATGAATAATGAATTGAAACTAATGCATGACACCTAATATATGTATGTGTTATCTTAATATAATGGTCTTTGCACATAATCGTATTAATTTCGCATGAGATTGGTATTTTAGATGTGGGATAAGAAGCTAGGTTTTTGACCAGTGGGCTTTGTCCGCTGAGATTTTGTCCTCTCGATTTTGGTCATAGAAAACCTGAGGCTTCACTAAAAAAACCTGATCACAATAATCAAAATATTGTAAAACTTTAAGTACCGTTGCTATTTTTTAAAATCGGTATCACCAAATGTAAGTCAATAAAGCCACTAAGACACAAGTGTTTACAGGGTGTTGAAGAATTAGGGATAGAAATATTAATCATAACTGTAAAGAGAAAAGTGTAATGAGGAGAGCAGTAGATATCAATTGAGATTGCATTTAAATTCTTGAAGATTAAAGTTGGCTGGAAAGCAAGGAGTCGGAAGATAGTTCCTGAAACGAGAGGTGCGAGAAAATAAACTGTTAGCGTAGATTTTACGGTTACATCTAGCTAGCTCAACAGTAAATTCCTCGAATCTCAATGCCAGGCTAGTACTGCTCTTAAATACATCAAGCCTAAGTACCATGCCGAAGAACACATCCGAAAAATTACCATGAAAGCATTTATAGAAAAGACACAGAGAGGCAACCTTACGGTGGTAGGAAAGTGACTGAAACTGAGTCACCAGATCAGGATCATTGTTAAATTCCTTGTAATTTAATCGAATATATTCGGTTATTGATATCGGATGTAGTACAATAATATGTAATGCCATCTTATTTAAATTATTAGTTGTCTTTGGTTTTCATTGAACCCATTATGTGCCACCGTAATTATAAACACTGAACGTTTGTTTATGAGTTAAATGCAAATTGTTTTATTCAAATCGTTGTCTTCCGTGAAGAGCGCTTACCGATAAACGGTATGCATGACAAATCTGATGCTTTGGGTGGTTGTGAGTTTAATCCCTTTGTCCGTTATTGCTGAAAAGTTACATAATCTGATTTAATGGAAGAAATTAGCAGGCGTATTAAGTTAATTAGCAGCTGATCTAAAAAATGAACTTCGATCTGTTGTTAACAAGGACAAGAATTCTCATGTTAATTTTATTGCGTCCAAAACTATACTGTTCCCTTCTAATCGTCTTAGAGAATCATTTTAGCGTCCATCAGCATGGCTGATGCCAAACTCCAGGAAAGTGACTCATTCAGATTTTCCGAGCTAACATTTCCTCCAAATATAAAGTGGAAAGATTATATTGAATCAATTGCTATGTCAGCTCTTTTGTTTCACTTGGCCCTGCTAGACAATTTCCTCGTCAGAAACTTGTACATTTGTAAGGCTACCATTCGTCTATGCACTGAATATTGCTATCACATCTGGTTTGGTGCTTCTGCTACAGGGTGCCATGAGTAAATTTTCACCATTTTATATTTTTAATTTCGCGCATATGGGTTGTTTTTTATTATTTTATTTTGTCGGCTGCACAGTATAGCATATTCAGTTAGGAATCATCTGTGAGAAAAAGAGCACCCCGCTAGAAATTTAGAAACGGCATGCTTTACTGCTAGGCATTCGTATTAGAAGTTCCAATGCGAACATTTTGAGAATGATTGTGTGTCAATATAAGGACAGTGGAGAGAACTCGGAAAGAGTTGGATGAGTTTAATGGTGAATACGAATGTATTTGGAATGATGCCTAGTGATGGTCGTTTTATGCCTCCAGTCATCTTTTCACAGGATCTCAGACTCAACATAGAGGTCTATATCAAGTGCTTTAGGAAGTTAGTGATGCCCTGGGTAAACTGGGTAGCTGCTGGAAGACTTAACTCTGGCAACAGAACTCATATCAACAGGAGAACCCAGCCATAGCTGTTAGACAACATCACCCCTTACATCAAGCCACTTGATTATTATTTTGGGGGCGCAGTTGAACGAAAGACCAAAAAATTTCTTGTAACACCAAAGATGAACTGAAGGCAAGGTTTATAGCAGCATTCACCAATTTAAGTAAGGAGACCGTCCGGAAGAGTTGCCGGAGATTCTGATGTTTTATGGAGGCCATGGTTAAAGCTAATGGCGATTTTAATGAATAAATTTAGTCTTTAGTATATCAAGATATTTTTTGTGCAATTTTGGTAAATATATCTGTTAAAATGAGATATCAGTGTTATTTTAATTTTTTTTTTTTTTTTTGCATAATTTAGACGACAATTTATCCATCGCACACTCTATGTATTTCTTGATAATACCAAAAGAATAATCTTCAATGTTATGCGTCTTGGTCAGGAATCCTATTTGCAGTCACTTTCACACCGGCGTAACGTAGCTTCCCTGTTCCTTTTCTATAATTATGTTAATGGTAATTGTTGTGATGATCTTCCGTTTTGCTACTTAGAATTTAAGCGTACTGCTAGATTGGCGGCAAGACCTCTTCATTTTACAGCTGAAATGTCTAGATGTAACCGTAATTTATAGACTAACTGTTAATTTTCTCGCACTTCTCACCTGTAGAACTCTGTTCGCCATTCTTGCTTCCGGACAACTTTGATCTTCAAAAATTTAAATACAATGTCAATCGTTATGTTTTGTCTTCTGAAATCTCCTTTATTTATGCATGAATTTTACTGAGATAAAAAGCCAAGTTTTTACCGTCAGCTTAAAAATCCGCCTGTGAGGATTTTCAGAAAGTGTTCTTGATTTAATGTACGTAAAAGACAAACATGTGACAAATATATATATAATATATTTATGTATCTAATTTTGAAGTGTTTAATCAAATAGTTAAAAATTATAATGAAAAAGCTGAAAAGTTTGAAAAGTTTTAATTTGTTACTTTTAAAGTTCGATGAATAACCACAACGCTTTTGATTGATTTTGCTTCCTATATTTGGAGACTAAGTTACGTAATGTTGTCTTAAAATCTCCTCCGATCAGAGTTTGGTAAACGTAAGGTCCTATAGGCCCTGTGTAAAATATACTATATCCCAATAACAAGCTGAACTCCTATCACAAATATCGGGATTGGTGCTATGGTAACGGAGCTAAAGTACGCAGTGTGAAGCGGCTTGTCACATATTGATCTTGAACTACTTCGCTCATATACTTTAAGTTATAACGTTCTCTCCCATTTCCGTTGTTTATAGCAGTGATTGGAAGGAAAGTGTGTAGAGTGTGGTCGTCTCACCACACCTTATAGGTTTCAAAAGTAACCATGGTTTGTGAAGCAGTTTTGGGCCAAGGACAACATCTGCCAGTTCCGACAACCACCATATACCCGAGAGCTCGCCCCCACCCCGAGAATTCATCTTTCCAAAAATAAAATCCTACTTGAAAGGAATATGATTTCAAGACGTTGAGGAACTCCTAGTAGATGCGAGGTGGCAGCTGCTCACTATCTTAAAACTGGAGTTCCTGGAATGCTTCTTCCACCAGGGAAAGAGACGATCTGAATAAAGCGTCTAGCTTCAGAAATGGACTACTTCGAAGGAGATTAAATGCGAATTCATATGTGTTGTAGTTTTCTTTTCATAGTATTAGTACAGGTACTTTTTCCACATACGTCATATGTAGCCATGTTATTTGTACATTTATTTGCATATTAGCCACATTTTGGGAACAGGCTGTACAAATGCATAATAGTTTAATTATTTAATATATTTGCTACTATTGACAGGATTTCTACATCTGAGAAAAATATTTTAGAAAAACTAGAAAGTCCCGATAAAGTGAGACGTTTATATTCATGTGCAAAAATGACATTTTTCTTCACGGTATTTACTTGACCGCCCACGAGGTCAGGTTGTTACACAAGCTCGGTTTAATGTGGGGAGCCCGAGCGCGTGCACCCGGGCAAGGAACAAAAAATCCCTGAGCCCCGGCAACCGTCGGTTGCGCTGGCCTCAGTGCGATCACCGATCCCTCCCTCTGGTGCAATGGGAGGGCACGGCCTCGGTGAGCTGTTCCCCAGAGCTGGGCATCTGTTCAGTATAATTTTCCTCAGTTGCGACTCTGTCCTTTGACAGAGAAGCCCCTGAGCGCACTCTGCCCAATGACAGAGACGCAACTGAGAGATGATAAATAATACGTACAAATTACTTTAGAGTAATTTACACGCTAAATGACATTTTTCTGCACACAGGCATCTAGATCCCTACAATGCCGATGATTAAGAATTGCCATCGGCAGTGTGGGAAACGTAGCGATCCAGCTGCCTATGGCAGTACAAATCACTATATGTTGATCTTCCCTATCTTGATAGAAAATCCGATAGGTTCGACAGAGTAAAACTGGTAGATTCTCTCGAAAATGAACTTAAATCAGTTAACTCTCCTCCCTAGTGAATAGACCGCATGAATTTAAAGTTAATGTTAGATTGGCAAAAAGCTCCCATTCTTTTAGTGCTGAAATAGTTAAATGTAAGTTCTATTCTAACACTCTCTTTTCTCGCACTTCCCACCTGGGGATTCTTTTCCGATTTCTTGTTGCCTTGCCACCGACTATCTTTTTTAAATACAACACCAATCGCCATTTTCTTACTTCCTGAAACCTGTTGTTTTTCGTCTCTAAAATCGTCTTATTTTCTTTCACACCTAGTAATCACTTGTACCTTAGTGGCATTATCATCTTGCTTGGGGTGAAATGCTTAAAAACAGGTAGTGAACATAAGAGTAAAAATATAAACAAAAAACCTTACAACAAGGCCAGACGCCATCTTTTGTCTTCCTGAAACCTGTTTTTTTATTGTCCTTTATACAAACCATTTTTTTTTCTTATTTTTGCCACCCCAGTAACTGCTTGCATCTTAGTGGCATCAGTGCCTTGCTTGGGGTGAGCTGTTTTTTAAATTTTCGTTTCCTGATAATTGGAGTTCACTATTAAGCATTCTATAGTTCGCATTTTTTGTGTTTATTCCGGTTTTGAATAGATTATTATTTTGTGCAGCATATAAAAAGATATATACCCAAATGAACGGATACTTAATAATGTTTAATGTGTTCTTGCGCGCGGCATATAATCTTCCGACCGGCCGCATGCGACACGCGGATCGTTGGTTGCTCACCGCTGCCTTAGATATTTGTAAATTGTTGATAAGACTAAAATAGTTCAAGACGCCTTGCATAATTCCCTGTTGATAAGATACGTCGTGCTAGACAATTTTTACATCATACATATCTATAAGTAAGTCTACAGCTTGGAATATTAGTACCACATATGGTCTGGCGCTCACGCCATACATCTAGAGATGCTTGATGAAATCAAATCTAGAATCAGCAATATTATTTGCCCTGATCTGGCGTTTCGGCTTCAATCGCTTTCCCACCGCCGTAAATTAGCCTCCGTGTGCTTTTTCCATAAATACTTCCATGGTAATTATACAGGTGAGCTCTTCTCCAGTGTTACTAGATTTATTAATTTAAGAGCAGTATTGGAGGTCTCGCCAATATGCAGTCGTGTGAGCTGAATGTATCCGTAAGTTCTATGCCTTCAGCACAGCGATGGTACAATGAGGATGTCGATCGCTCTCCCTTTTAACAAGGCTCCACACGTAATAGTCCATAGGATTTGAATCTGGCGAGGTAGGGGGCCACATGTTGGGGGCCACATGATCTTATAACCAATCCTGGCTTTGTGAGAAGGCGCAGAGTCTTATTGAAAGACGTATGGACTTCCACTGCATACTTTATTTATCCAGGACTTAACAACCGTTTTAAGAATATTAATGCATCCAACAGCATTGACCCTAAGATCTTGTGGGAAAATGTAAGTTGGCATGACATGACCTTCACTGCTCACAACTCCTAAAACCATCACAGTAGCTGGATATTCGGTGTGCATCACCCTGGGTACTTCAGAAGGAGATGCACATAGCTAACTGTCATTCTGTTTGTTTTTTTTTCTGATCTTGGTCAAAGTTTTTTCGTCAGAGAAAAACCAAATCATGCCATGTTCGTGGGGATTTTTGACAACCGTTTTGAACGCATGAAACGGTTTTCCTGTGTCTTCGCCGATATGAATTGGCCTTTTCTCATTACATATGACTTATATCGGATGTCCTGATGTACCACGGTTCTGATAGTCCACTCTGATACCTGGAGTTCTTTGGCGATGGACCTAATTGATCTTCGAGGTTTTCATCGATGATTTTTTGAACATTCCGTATAAATTCTGGTGTTCTGACGATATCGGAGCGTTGTGAATGCTTTTTTTTTCTTTTTGCTACAGGGGAAACATTGTCATCACATCCCTCTGCCTCCAAAAGAACCTGATGAACAAATGATCTGGCAACATGTAAAAAGTTACTGATTTTTAAATCACTATGTTTTGCAGATAAAGCAACAATGAGTACATGTCTTTTCACTTCTTGGGTTAACATCTTTCTCTGACTGGGTTATCTGGAACCCAAAAAATATATTACGAATGATTTGAGTGTGTAGTGAACTTAAAAATAATATGTCCTCAAATGGCACTCGCAACCTGTATAGCACTCGTAAAAGAACAAGAAACTTAAGACTTAAGAAACTGAGAAAGCTACACTTGTGATCGGTAATATCAACATAAAGACAAAGAATGTCTTTTTGAAAAGTTATACCTTAAATTCACTACACGAGTAAGTGCAGTTTTCCCAATGACGGGCACATGAAGGGTAGAATGCTAGATGCAATTACAACGGTTGAATCAACATT
Source organism: Acanthosepion lycidas (assembly GCA_963932145.1). Classification (NCBI taxonomy): domain Eukaryota; kingdom Metazoa; phylum Mollusca; class Cephalopoda; order Sepiida; family Sepiidae; genus Acanthosepion; species Acanthosepion lycidas. The sequence goes on along the minus strand of OZ010580.1, from coordinate 76,841,027 downwards.
TTAGAAAAGGCTCATTGTGTTGGTCGATAGCGAAGTCATTAGGTGCAGAATAAATACAAAACAAACATTAAACCTACTTGCACTAGGCTTCGAGCAAAACATTTAAGGAAGTCTTTCTTCTAAAATGATTATTTTTTATTTTACGTCGCATAAACAGATTTACCAGCGAAAATTCAGAAGTTTCAGAAAGCCCGTAAGATTTATATTTGCTTGTACAGAATCAAGTGCGTGCACATACGCACAAACACAAATACACACATCCTCCTCGTCATAGACCCTCGAAATTTTTATAACTACTCAGTTTCGTATCGTTTCAAGACACGTATATATATATATATATATATATATATATATATATATATATATATATATATATATATATATATATATATATTGTTATGGTCCGGTTCCTTGTACCACGATGATAGTCCAAGGTAGAACCAATAAAGAAGAACTCGAACACGTATGTGGAATAACACAGATATATTACAAACAGGAATATATACAGAGAAGTAGAAAGTATTAGTGCGAACAATCAGGTTTAGTAGTAATTGTCTGAACGCGACTCTGCTTCGGACTACCTCTGACTGACTGATGGACTTCTGACGGACCTCACTCCAGACTTCAGACTGATCGATATTTAGTCACCCCACCACGAGGGCATCATGTGGCACAAGGCCGGTGTAACGTGGGATCTCCTAGTCATGGGCTCGGCCAAAAATATGCCCTTTGAACCCGTAGCCTCGTTCGGGTTCCTCTTCGCCCGAAGGCATAGTGTTCAACCGATCAGCCAATCAGCCGGTCGCCCGACTTCAGACTGAACTCCCTGCTGCCTCTTGAGGCGCAGTATTTATTACGTATGGAATAGTCCATTATGTTATTATGCGTAAGGTCCCATAACATATATATATATATATATATATATATATATATATATATATATTAATAATATTTATCTTGGAAGGTGCTTTGATTAAATTGTCACAATTTTTAATTTGGCGCATTGTTCATTCTGATAATAAAAGAACGCCCAAATGAGGGCCTCAGACTCAACAAGGAAGCCTATATTACCTGACTTGAGGGGGGTAGTGCTGCCCTGGGTCAACAGGGTGCCTGCTACGTTTTGCAACATGACACTGCAGCATGCCACACATGCGTGGGCAACTCAGTCATGGTTGTCAGATAATTTCTGCGACGACATCACCTTTATATCTGTCAACCTAAATCCCCAGATAGCAACCCCTTGATTTATGTGTGGGGTGCAGTTGAACGAGAGATCAAGATAACTCCTTGTAGCACCAAAGATGAGCTGAAAACAAGGATCAAGGCGGCATTCACCAACTTAAACAAGGAGATCGTCCAGAAGATTCAGAAGTCGTCCGGTGGGGGTGGTTAAAGCCAATGGCGATTTTATTGAATAAATTTACTCTTTAGTATTTCAGGATGTTTTTTGTGTAATATTGGTAAATATATCTGATAAGAGATGTCAGCGTTATTTTCATTTTTGCGTAATTTAGACGTTAATTTATATATTTATAGCGGTTTAAGCGATGTTAAAAGAAGAAATAAACGATCTTCAACACAGCTACAAATTTAAATACATTTTTATTATTAAGTATTATTTTTCTTTCACAATATTTATACTTAACCAACGATAGTTCAATTAGAACTCATTTAAATACCCACGAAAATCTACCAAAATCCATCCGAAACATACTAGTAAAAAAAATACAAGTATAACAGCCTCATCCACATGTAAAAAAAAAAAATAATAATACAATTCCTAATAATAAAAAAGGTAAAGTCAACATTTAATAACATTAATAAATGGGTCATGACCCGTAGATTGGTAGCTAACGGCAGCCAGACATAAACTACAGCGGATGCATATGGTCGCATAAATTATACAAATTAGACAATGTTGTTTCCTAAAATATAAAAATGTGGTGGAGAGGTAATTTAATAAAATGCTAAACAAGTTATATGCTTTGGGAATTTCCTACATAAATTTGTTTATAGTTGATAAATAGTTTCTTTAAGAAACTAGTAAATAATTTAAACGTATAGAATAATTTGGTAAATTAATATGCATCTGTCGAATAAAGATGTATATACCATTTTAATAACAGTAACCAATCAAATGTCAAAAATACCAACCAAATACCAATAAATCCGTAGAAGATGTTACCACGAGATTGATACAAAATTATATTAAATCCAAATTAATCATAGAGTCTTTTATAAGCCATATATGGTGCAACTCAGTACAATTCAAATATAAAAAAAAGCATAATCAAATTCCAAAGTTGAACTAAATTGTAATGTAAAAGGTAAACTATGTTTATAATTTACTGTTAATTCATTTCTTTGGTTAAATAGAGAATTTTTATTGAATCTGATAATTTTCTATTTTTCTTGTAAGCACTGAAAAGAGGGTTCATATAAAGATTCAAATGCCCTTGCCGTTTTCTAAATTTTCCATTTGACCTTAAGAGTCATATTATCATCCTTTAAACTCCAAAAATATTTAGAAAATAATGTATTATTTCTGTAAGTATTATTCGTGAAAGACAAGATATGTTCATACCACCTAGTCTTGAAAGAATTCTTGGTACTATCAATTTTTTTTTTCAATCGTCATATTCTTTATTGTAGTGATAGTACAAAGACAATCAAGAGATTTAGTTAAACATTTGTTTGTCAATGGACATTGGTCAGAATTCCTATAATTACATTGTCCAGTATTATTAATAATATTTATCTTGGAAGGTGTAATATGATCCAGATTATTAAATTGGTTTAAAATCATATTATCATGTAACTTTATAATCTTCTGAAGATTATTAGTGAAGCTATAACTTAGTTTTAATTTATTTCTGTTAAATATTTTACTAAGAGAGTTACTTTCAGGGAAATGCTTATCATTCAATTGGAGGAACTTATGACCTAACTTAGTATTGACCAATTGATTAAACGGGAGGTGGGTACCAAATGATCTTCCTATTTCTATTTCTTTTCTTCGACCACAATCATCATATTTTTAAACTTGATTTTAGCGTACTTATAACGACCATTCTTAAAAACTTTATTATACACACCGCTATATTTATCAAACACATCATTGTCCGATGAATGGTTGATAAACACACGTCCTACAGACGAAGGTATATGTTGGATTACAGATGGAGGGTGGTTAGAATTGGGTGAATATAAATTGGGTTGGCATTATTTTTCACACATAGGTTGAGATATATCATTAACGAGATCTAACGTAGCATCAAGAAAATCTACTTGTTTAACATTAGTATTTATTTTAACCTTATGATTTAAATTTTTTCGTTCTCTATGAATTATTTTTCTTAATTTATCTACCCTAATTTTAATCAAATCTTTTACTACTATAAGGCCATTTTCTCTATATAATCCTATACTATCAACATTAGCATCTTCATAGGCAGTAACGTTATATAAAATAAATAAACACACCAGAACTAAAGAGTCTGCAGAATCTAATGATCCCATTGAAATATCAAAGTAATTGTTAGACATTTTGACGGTCGTCTTCGAGTATAGAATCCAGAGGTTAGCAGTGAATATTTCGGGGACAGTAGGAAAGCGTAGTTCAGGTTAGCAGTGGATATCACAGCAAAGTAGCAGAGCGTAGTACTTCCTTCTGTCATCTTCGCCTGACAAATTGGCACTGGTCATTCGGGTTGGGTAAACAAAAATGGCCGCATTTATACACGACGGATAGAATGTTCTGCGTCTTCTGATTGGTTAACCTTCTATTGGTAGACTATAAAGCGAGTCAAGGCATTTGGACCAACTCACTAGTCATATATATACAAAGATATACACAAAAACTGTAACAGTAATCATCAGAGTTTTTAACCCACTGTTCTTTATTGTGGATGAGAACAAATCTACAGCATATTATTATATTTACCTCTTCACTGGAAATGCTAGAATATTCTTTGGCAAATTCTAAAGCATGAGCAAAGAGATCCTTGGAGATGTAAGGATAAAAATCCATAACATCAAACTGGATAAAAGAGCAGGTGGTTGTGTTACTAATACCTCTAAACAAATTAATGACTTCTCTGATACAAATCCAATGTATTAATCCAAGGCGTTTGTTGACACGATCCAAGATAACTTTACTAATCCTTCCGACTGCCGCTGTGGTAGGGTTTATGATCATCGTAGTATGTTTGAACTGAAAGTCTGGCTTATGATCTTTAATTAAGACATAAGATTCTTTAGTACAGAGTTTACTAACCTTAAAATCAGAAACAGCCTAAAACTTAGTCTCCACCGAAAATCAACCAATAAAAAATCACAATATACATCTATTCCCATCATAACAACAAAATAAAACCCAGAATGATTATTGAATCCTATTTAAGAGAACACAGAATGTGAAGCCCTCAATATTTACATGAAGAGGAGAAATATATTGAAAAGTACCTTCAAGACCTTTCAATATCCTATTGGATATTCAATGCGAAAGAAAAGGCTCATAAAATATTCCAAAATACAGGAGTTGTTCTTTCTGTCAAACCCAACGATTCAAGAAAATATATTATTCTACCGACTAACTCTATCACAACTACAACCGAAAATAATTTATATAAACTCAACATACAATCTCTCACAACTACATTTAAAACAATCAATGACTCAATCAATAAAAAAAAACAAGCCAAAAAGGTTTATGAATGCAAGATGACCAAATAAAATCCTTACATTTACCTTGAAACATTGCTTCAGGGAACGAAACGTGTCGTTAAAGAAAAGTTTTCCGTATCCTTAATACTTTAATAAGATAAATTAAATTTATCGTAATGAACATGCAATCTGTTCCTTTTAAGTCGAAATCAGAAAGATTCTGCTTATATTTTTAGTGCAACCGAAGAGAGAAAGAAAGAAAAAATATCTATAGGAATTCATCTTGAACTGTAATTTTGTGGAACAAATTGATTTATTGATGTGCCTGTTTAACGGAATATCGACACTATCATGGGTCATTTAATACCAACATTTTCTATTCATCTTTGAAGTTATTCTTATTTTTAATCCTATATTTTTATCAAACGTTATTACAGTGGACACATGTCAAATAATAAGTGTCCTCTATAATATTGTTCAAAGTATTAATAGCGTCGGATTACAAATAAATTCATTAATTCTCACACGCATATATACAGTGGAGTGTGTGGGGGGGGGTAAACAAAAATTCTTAGACATACAGATTTTTAATTTATTGTATTTCTAACTAACGAATAAACATACTTTTCACATAATTAACTGTGCACAGATGCATAATAACAAAATACGTATAGAAAGCAAGAAAAGTTTTATTCAATAGAAATAAATCCTATTTATCGATTTTAATGAAAAAGGGTGAAAAAAGTATTCGTACAATGCAAATTGCAGATTCTAAAACTTTTATATTGCTTTATTACTGTAGATTGTTCCAGTGGAATATTCTAGAACTATTTCAATGATGTTATGAGTCGTTATTTTTGGCCTAAAAAGCACAAACAGAAGATTCTGTAATTGATATTCGTGCAAGAATGTTTTCATCAAGCCAAGTGGTGAAGAATTTATGAATTCGCAAAAAGAACTGATTATTAAGCTCTGAAAAGAAGATAAAAGTCACAGGAAAATCTCAGACAACCTGAATATTCCTTCTTTTTTTTTAAGCATTACGCTCCGAGCAAGGCGGGAAGCCACTAGGATGCAGGGGGTACCAGAAGATTTGGAGCGAGAGCAGATAGGAGTGATAGAGGAAAGGATGAGGAGAAGGATAGTGGATAGATCAAGGTAACTGGAGATCTCGATTGACATTACATTTGAATAGTTGGAGATCATAGCTCTCAGGGAAACAGTAATAGGGAAGGATGTTCGACAGGCGAGAGGTGCGAGGTATGAAGCTATTGGAGTAGAAGAGACAGCTACATTTAAAAGTTTCTATAAAATTAAATTTTATATGTGTACGAATATTTGTTTCTTCCACTGTATATATATATATATATATATATATATATATAATTATTTATTTAAAAATATGATTCTATCGCTACATAAGAGTTCTCATATTTCTTATTTTCTATATATTTTCACACACACACAGATATATATATATATATATATATATATATATATATAACCTAATGATATTTTGACTTTTGTTTATCAATATTTGTTACCAAATAAAATCCTTACACTATCCTAGATAATGTCCATCGGTGATCAGAGGACGAAACGTGTTGGTAAATAAACGTTTACCTTTTGTCATTATGCATAATATTGTTATATCTGTAGACGATAATGAGCTGTTGGGAGATTATGCATAATGGGCAAAGTTATAAGAAACACAAAAAAAATCGTTAGAAATATAGAAAACAGTGATGGACTGTTATAGAGTATCAGTCCTCCTCTATGGCAGTGAATGCCGGAACTTCTCCTTGCAGATGAAGGACAGGATTGAAGCAACAGAAATTTGGCTCTAAAGAAGGATGCTGAGAATTCAACGGTCCGAACATGTAACTAAGGACAGAGTTCTAGAGAAAATGACAACAAAAAGGACACTTATAATTAAGGCCAGGAAGAAGTAGTTGAAATTTCTGGGCTCCATAAAGAAGAAAGAAGGTAAGGAAAATTTTATACTCACAAGACAAATTGAAGTTAAGAGGACCAGAAGAAAGCAACGTACAACCTACGTGGCGAGCTTGAGTGAATGGATAGCGGAGCAGGGTTTAGGAGTGATGAAAATCAAGCAAAAGTTATTAGGCGCTACAAAGTACCGGAAATTGTGGAGAGCCATGATTGCCAATGTTCTGAAGGAAAACGGTACATAGAAAAAATAGAAGAGTATTTATACCTTGGAATTAAACATTTCAGTATTGATTATGCTATTTGTGGCTTTAGATTGAAAGGACTGACATCGATCTATCGATTGCTTGATTGACTAGTTTCCATTTTTCTATTCAGTAAGACGTGAACAGCATCCACCGGCCATTTTGATAATATTTGATAGCTCAGATGAAAATTGAGCTGATCTTCTAGGGAAGGTAAGCGGATAGAGTAGAAGAGAAAGCGCCTATCACAACGTAATACTTAGGAAGACATTCATGTAACCCGATTCGTCATCGTAATGTTTTCTTAGGACGTTAGGGAAGGGGGGCGAGTACCGAAAAGGAAACTGGAAACGGCGAAGTGAGTTCAAATTGGGTCGTGGCCTGCTTCGTTCATTCTCACAATAATGCTCTTGGGGAAAAGGCATGAATCCATTTCTTCTCTCCTTCACTCACTCTGGGACAAATCGCAGAGGAGAGTGAACTCTGTAGATTTTGGTGGCAGACAGTCGGAGAGAAGAGCTGTAGGTAACCATCCCAGAAGTCATGGCATCTCGTAGAAAAGAAAATAAAGTCCGTAAAAGTTTTTTTTAAGCGTTTCACCCCAAGCAAGGTGAGAAGCCACTAGAACGCAAGGGGTTACAGAAGATTTGGAGCAAGATCAGATAGAGGAAAAGATGAGAAGGATAGTGGATAGATCAAGGCAACTGGAGATGTCGATTGACATTACATTTGAATAGTTGGAGATTATAGCTCTCAGGGAAACAGGAATAGGGAAGGGAGTTCCACAGGCGAGAGGTGCGAGGTATGAAGCTATTGGAGTAGAAGATACGGCTACATTTAGGAGTTTCGACAGTGAAAGGGTGAGAGCGGGATGCCAGCCTGGTAGGGCGCTTGAATTCATGAAGTCTGGGAACCGCGAATGCAGCTCCTCGGAGCAATTACCATGAAAGTATTGCTTATATCATGAAATGATATTGCATTGATAGATAAGGAGTTATTACCCATTGCTGGAAAATGTTGTTATTACTTTCTCGCAGAATAGCATTTTAGTACTAAGGTATGCCAATCTAGTACTGCACTTGTAAAATCGAGATACCAAAGACGAAAGCAAAGAACAATTACGATGACAATATTTATTTATATATATATATATATGGCTTTAGGGAGAGAGATTAATTAGGTTCATATACCGTTGACTATTAAAGAATTCATGTTTTTCTATTGCGATCGTGGTTTTATATAAAAACTTCATAGAATGTAGATGTTTTATATATGTTCCGTTTTATATAAGATAACGCGCAATAGACAAGAACAAAAATTTGATTTTACAAATGTCACCACAATTTAAAAAAAAATAATTGTTTACAGCGAAAATACTTTTAAAGGTTAATAATAACAATATTACCAACTATAAACACACGCCAGAAATATTATATTACCCATCAACCCTTATTGAATCCATCTTTTAAAAAATCTAACGTATGTTAATCTAAAACAAACAGTATCTACGTAAAAACGTTCCCAAATAAACATGCGAAAAACCAACAAACATAATGTCTAAAGTTACGAATAAACATTTTCATTTGAATCACTCACAGACAAACTAGAATTAGTATACACATTATACACATGAAGCAATATTTACGATTTTTCAGTTAGGTTTGGAATATATTATTTTCTTGGAGCTTCGAATGGGCGTGTTGTCACTCCTTGAATTCGAAACATCATAATTTATTCTAACATTGGTTTAATAAGTCGAATGCATACGAAAAGTGGTTAACCAAGGAAAATCAAACAACACGAAAATAAAAATAACAGAATTCTTTCTTCTTTTCCTCCATATCTCATTTCTGATGAAGTTTTAATAAAAGTGAAATATGTTAGATCGATAAACGTTTCATATTTGTTCTTTCTTATCATTCTGTCAGATTCCGATCCATATTTGATCTGTATTTCATCCCAACTCATGAGATATTTTATGTTGAAGTTTTATATATATTTTATATAGTGTACATAAAAAGTTTATAAAATGCAGACGTATGAAGAATTTTGGATTAAATGTAGTCCTTTAAATCCATCGTTATTCAGTCGGCAAAGTTTTCCTTTTCTGTGATCTTACCTCAGCCATATTGCTGTTAGTGAAACACACCTAATAATTCCCTAAAAACATCTATTGTACCTCATGTGTATAAGTTCCATTATTGTCAGCTTATTGTCCATTATTCAGCTTTAATGCTCATTATTACACGAGTGGCACATATTTTAAGACATATACCAGGCAAGCAGTAATTTTGACTATTCTACCGAAACACGGAAAAGACAAAGATATATGGGGAAGACAAAAATATAATAGGTACTTTCACATCGTGTCAAAATACATTTTATGACTTATCAATTCATGCTTACATTTGATGAAAAACTAACAGCTGAAACAATAACCATGACAAGGGCAGTAAAATGTTAATCTTCGGGGATTAGTAGTGGTATTATGAAGTGTAAGGTTAAATTAAGGATACAAAAATATCCCCATTAAAATTATTCCTTAAATTATCATTTTATTCAAGATCTCTGTGATCGATTAGAACGATCATCATCATCATCAGTTTAATGAAATTTACAGAATTCGAATGTTTCATATAATATGTTTCGTTTAGTATGTTTCTGATGTAGCATACCTACGGACGATAATGGGTATGCCCTCATAAATACTGTAGTGAATGCTGTATGTATTGGTCTGTAGTCTGCAGTTGGAGATTCATTGTGGAATTCACTTGACTTACTTCTAGCAGTTGACTACTTCTTCTACGCGCCGCTGGCGAATCTTATATATGTTGTTCTTGTCCTAAGTATTATCGTTTATTACCACTCTTCGTGCGATTATTCGATTCAGTAGACTTCCTTAAGTTACAACAGTTTCATATAGACGTTTTAGACAATAATTTTTATACCAAATTTAAATATAAATTATTAAACCATAAATTGGATTTTAACACGGTAAGTATATATACTATTCCGTTTTTCCGTGTATATAACTATAAAATAGACAAGATTCATGTCTGATACAGAAAAATATATCTTAAGATGCTAATCCACTAATATGTATTAAAATATTAAACTAAGCTCGCAAAATCACGTTATTGTCTAATCGCTGAAGTAAGTAAGCTTATTCAATTGTACATTAGATGTTTGCTTGGATTATTTACAAGAGGAAGTGGAAAGAAGCTAAGTCTGTAGGTAAGAAAGTTCACTATGATGGTTCGCTATTTTTCTCGCCAGCATCTATCTTACACATTTGTAAGTCTACCATTTATAAATGCTTTGGATATTGCTGCCACATCTGTATTAATGCTCCTGTTATATATTTAGAGATTCCTGATAAAATTCAAAGAAGAAACCTCAAAGTTAGTGATGCTGACCTGGCATCTCGGCTTCAGTCTCTTTTCCACCACCGTAATATAGCTTCCATATGCCTTTTCTATACTTTCATTGTAATTTTTCTGGTGAACTTTCGGTTGTGGTACTTTATAAATGCAAGCACAGTACTAGATTGGCAACAAGATCTCATCATTTAACAGTTAAAATGTTTAGATGTAACCGTAAGTTCTATGCGAATAGTTTCTTCTGTCACATGTATCACTTATGAAACTTCTGGATTCTTGATTCTCAGTTAAATTTGATCTTCAAAAATGCCAATGCAATGTCAGTCGTTATCTCCTGTCTTCTTAATCATTGTTCTTTTATTGTCTTATCATCTTATTGGTATTTATTGTAATATTCTCTAACACTCAGTAACTCCTTGCATCCCAGTGGCTTTATTGCCTGGCCTAGGAATGAAATGATTAAAGACAAAAGATCACGTAATATTGTTTTTTGAAAAAAAAAACGTGTCTTAAAATATGTCCCACCCGTGGAACAGTGGGTGCTAGAATATTAAACTAAGCTAAAAAAAATAACTGGCCTGGGAAGGAAATGACTGAAGACAAAAGATTACGTAATATTGTTTTTCTAGTACATATTAATTACACATCACCCGTAATCAGAAATATGTAGACTTCTTAAATAAAAATTTTTGGATGGGAGCAGTTTATAATGATGAAACACTAAGAAATGATTCTATTGATTTCCCAGTATCTTTCTGTAAGAGATAGTAAACACTACTATTGCTCGTAGATTAACCTTTTCTACCTAGGATATTGTTGCAGTTGTTAATTTTCAACCAAATGTAACCATAAATTATGAAGCCATAAAATGTTATTTTATCACACTGACTAAGCATATAATATTTTGTCTTTACCGTGTATCAGGAAATTATTAAAATTACTGCTCTTCTGGTATAAAAAACGTATGTCTTAAAATATGTCTTACCCGTGGAACAGTGGCTACTAGAATATTAAACTAAGCTAAAAAAAAACAAAAAAACAAACACTACGATCTTGTCTCTGAATTATATAATCTGACTATATAACCACATGTCTGACGAGATTTCACTTTCTAAATATCTATGGTCTTGAAACAAAGCAAGTGAAACGTAATAAATGCGTATAGAACGAAAAAAGATAGAGATTTAGGTGTAACTACTTTGCATAGCTGTATTAGGTAATGTACTCATTCATCCCCGATCGTGTAAGTTTGGTGATTTTTTGTTTATTTATTCAGGGAGACGTATTTGATTTTTTTAGCAAAAGTCAATATAGACCGACAAAGAAGGGGAAACTCAAAGAGATTTTTCCGTTTCGTCTAAGCAACATCGATTTGCTTCATATGTACAGAGACCACCTCTTCTGTGTTCGGGTTCAAACACTTGCACTTTGATCTTTTTGATTTCCGATTGCAAATTTGATTTCGTTCTGTCCAGTCTGCTGAAAGTACTCAAATTATTCAAAGCAAGGAGTTAACTCCCTGGAAAGGTTTTAAGGGATTCACAGGATTACTTTGCATTCCAAGTTAGCAGCATTTTGGTCAGGTGTCTGGTTAATGAGACATGTGATCAGTTTATTTTTCGATATAGGACTGATTGCGATTAAATTGCAGGGTTGCGCATTTCATAACGGTTCTAGAAATTCGAATGATAATCTGGAAAGCAGGTTAGTCCTCCGCGAATAGTTGGCGCAAAATAATTATTTTTATCTAATTTGACTTCTTTTTTTCTTTTTTCTTTTTTTCAAGCAAGCAATATAGCCCCTAAGCTGCAAACACTTACTGAGTGTGAACGAATATGAAAAAGACAAAAAAAATTATGAAGGAGCTGCATCAATAAATGATCAGAAATAAAGTAGATAGAATATAACGATTGATATTGCATTTAAATTTTTGAAGATCAAAGTTGCCTGGAAAGCAGAAATCCGCTAGAGAGTTCCACAAGCGAAGCATACGAAAGAAGAAACTGGTAGCATCGAACTTACTGTTATATCAACAGTAAAATGATAAAACTTAGGTACCAATTTAGTACTGCATTTAAATTAAGTCATGGTAATTTACAGAAAAGAAAAAAATAGTCTGTGGGGATGTAAAATTTCTTATGTCATCGCATTCAGATAAAAAAAAATGATTTCTTACCCATTATTGATAAATGTTAATGCTACTTTCTCACAGATTAACCCTTTACGTGCCCACCAGGTAGGTGAATCTAGTCTTCTTATTTATGTGCTGTGTTCCTTGAGGAAGTGCACGATCATGGCTCTCCACAATTTCCTGTCATTACTAGCACTTAAAAATGTGTCTTGTTCATCCGTCCATTTACTCAATCGAACTAATTATGTTATGATCTGATTTCCTCTCTCTCTCTCTCTTGCCTTCAACCTGTCCTGTGAGTATCATTTTTCCAAACCCTTCTCCCTCATTATTGTGCCTAAAAATTCAAATTGTCTCGTCTTGATATTAAGTATAAGTTTACTTTTTGTTTTCATTTTCTTTAAAACTTCGATGTTGCTGACACATTCGGTTCATCGTATCCTCAGCATCGTTCCGTAGAACCAATACTGTGCTTATATTCGCAAAGACGAAGTATGAGAGATGAAAAGTCGTCAGAACAATTACTATGAAAATATTTATTTATATAAATATGTTTATTTAGTTTTACGGAGATGGATTATTAAAGTTCATATGTTAACGACCTTTTGTAGAATTCATTTGCTACGCAGAATGTTATATAAGAAACGCTTTCTACTGTCCTCCCGATTACTCTTCTTTTGTCTTTATACCTTAATAAAGTGTCTGTGTTCTAATTATTCCACATATAGTTAACCCTTGGGTCCTAGTGGTTTTACTGTCTTGTTTAGGCTGAAATCGATAAAAAAAAAATATATATATATATACGGCAGTATTTTTATAATGTTTTATACGTTTAGTTTTATATAAAATGTTTTATACAGACGTTTTATTATATATGTTTTATATAAGTAATTTATATGTTTTATATAAGTAATTTATATAAAATTGATATTAAAATGAATTTCAGACACAATATTGAATATTATTCAATCAACAATATTTTCCTATTCTGTGATCTTACCTCAGCCAAAGTGTGGATAGAGAAACATACCAAACATTTCTCCAAAAGTTTCTATTCAACCGCATGTCTTTTTGTACTCCTTAAAGTGCATAAAATTAAGAAGCAAGGCGAAATAGCCCCATTAAAAATTATAATAGTCTCTATGGGTTCATTTAATTTTCACCTTGTTAAATAGCTCAGAGAGTGATTGATCAATCATCATCTTCAGTCACATGAGTTGGGGTGGCCAGATGTTGATCATTCAGTTAGTTTTAATAAAGACAATACACCTTTTTTTATAAGGAATAGCACATAAAAGACATACGCATATACATATTTCACATTAAATAACCTGCACAAATAGTTGAATAGAAACACTGAAATCATGTAAATTCATATATGCGTTCGTATTTCTTTTATATCTAAGGTTTTATTTCATAACATTTTAATGTATAACCTTTAAAAAAATTTTCTAAGTCTACCGAGATTTTCATTTGCTCTCAGGTGTTCCGTAGCTTAAAAAGGTTGAGAAACACAATATAGCGAAAGATAAACTCTCTTTATAAAGATTTTATAATGCTTGGGACGGTACATGATTATAAAGAAACAGTTATATATATATATATATATATATATATATATATATATATATATATATATATATATATATATATATATATATATATATATATATATAAAGAGAGAGTGAGCGGTAATATTAGTGGTCAATATATATATATATATATATATATATATATATATATATATATATATATATATATATTGAACAATAAAAATTAAAAAATTAAAATCCTCAGACACACTGGGTTGTAGATTAATATTCTTTCGTTTTTTTATTATCATTCCATTTAGATTCCTCGACTAGTTTCGGCCGAAATGGCCATCATCGGGAGGAGAAATATTTCTGCTTGCTGCTAGCACTAAACTACAGAAATGAATATAAATATATATATATATATATATATATATATATATATATATATATATATATATATATATATATATAAAGAGAGTGAGCGGTAATATTAGTGGTCAATATATATATATATCTCACATAGTAACATATGTGAGAAAACGACATTATTTTTGCACAAACCTAATAGCTCTATTAATAAATATGTATCTCTGTATTTTGTTCATATCTAGCATCCAAGAATAATGAAATATTTTCATTTGAGAAATTCTCTTATGTTTCCACGTCCAATATTTTTATACGGGATTATTCCGACCTACAGAAATTGTGCTTTATGGGAAATCGATTGACTGCCATTAGCTAAACAAAATTAATATTGCCACGAAATAACAAAAGAGAATTTTTCCAGTATAATTTTTTTCATCACCGACGGATAGATCGCCATTAGTGTTTAAGTGCTAAAAATATTCTTTTTTTTCTCTCATACCAATCAATTAAATTGCGAATGCGAAGAAAGGAGTGAATTAAGCAATCGTCTAAGTATTTAATTCATTTTAATAATTATTTAAAATATAATTGAATTTCATATAATATTTTTAATGAACTTTATATATACCATATCACGAATAGGATTTTATAGCAAATATTTTCAGATTTTCATTTTCTCTAAATATTATATACCAACAGACCTGACCGGCTTCAAGCCGGGTGAAGTAGATACTGTATAGATTAATTCTTATTATCTAATTATATTTCTCTGTGTCCCTTGTCTTACTTGATTAACCTGTACGTTTCGCCCTACCAATACTTCCTAAATAATTTACTCTCCCGTTTTTATCGCGAGGAAATACGGAAAAGACATATCAGAGACGCTGCTAGATTTCAGTGAGAAAAACAAAGAAAGAAAGAAAGCAAGAAGAGCTCTGCTAATAGCTCATAAATAATGTACTCTTCCGCTTTCATTGCGATAGAAGACGGAAACAACATATCAGAGATGCTGTTTGATGTAAGTGAGAAAAAAAAAGGCGCGCTTCCAATAGCTCATACCTAATGTACTTTTTCGTTTTGATCGAAAGGTAAGGCGGAAAAGACATATCAGTGACGCTGTTTGATCTCAGTGTGAGAAAAACAGAGAAAGAATGAAGTGCCCTGCTAATAGCTGATAAATAATGTGCTCTTCCGTTTTGAGCGCGAGGAAAGATAGAAAAGACATATCAGTGACGCTGCTTGGTTTCAATGAGAAAACAAAGAAAGAAAGAAGCTTTATTGCTTCCTGTGACAATATTTTGCTTCATTACCTTGATGCTATTGCAAATTCTTTGGGGGTGCAGATTTCCAAATTATATGCTTGATATCATTTATTAGAACTAACTGGATGACATGGTTAAAATATTGGCGATTTTCACCGAACGTTATTTTCAAGTTTACAAATTTCGAGAAACATTATAATTAATTGTTGTTTATGTATCTGGTTATGTATGAGAGAGCGTGTGAACGAACAAGTGAGAAACAAAGAAAACAATCTTTTTAAGAAACGTAATTTTTCTTAGGAAATTAAGCGTGCCATTCAGCTAGATCAAACGGACCGCATGTGGCACGTGAGCCGTTGTTTGCCCATGATTGATCTAAACCTCACCTAATGGATCTAGATGCTCAACAATGACATTGTGGCCTCATCCCATGCAATCACTTTTGGGGAACAATTGCCATAGCTAAACCCTTGGAAATATTGCATACGAGAAGCAGCATGAATGCAGAATAGTTTGGTTCTTTCTCCTGTGAAGGGCGTAAGTTTTATTCCTGCTACGGGAAACCATTTATATAGCTTCATTTTGGGCCGAGATAGTTTGGAGAAAGTCTTTCCAGCTTCCAGTGGTGCATTTAGAAAAACACATGCTGTATCATCTCGGGCAGACTCAAAAATGCGAAGAAAACTTACAGGAACACTGATGTTGTCTATATAATAATCTAAAAATTACTGGTTGCTCAAGGCCAACGTTACTCAAGGTCACTTCGTTATCTATGCTGTGTGACCAGTGCATAACCCTTTAGTTACTTCTTTAGTAACTGAAGGCACAGATCCTCCAGTGGAATAACTACTTCATTCAGGATTCATACATGGAAGGAAATTTCCTCGCTAAAATTTTCTTAACGATTTTCCTTGATATGCTTTGGTTTAGACAGTTAAGTATTTTATAGCATGGTTGCAAGCAAATGTAATGCGGCACTGAAAATTTTTGCCTCAGAATAACATTCCACTATCTATGTTCATATTTATTTATGTTAATATCTATGTACCTATCTCTCCATACATATATTTATCTGTTCATATATATATATATATATATATATATATATATATATATATATATATATATATTTACATAACTTTATATCTATCAATTTATGTATGTATCTATTGATCAATGTTTAATATATATATATATACATATATATATATATGTGTGTGTGTGTGTGCGCGTGTGTGTGTGTGTGCGTGTGTGTGTGTGTTTGTGTGGGTGTCTGTGTTTGTATGAGAAGAGATGGATTCAGTATATAGATTTATTCATACCTATGTTTATCTCTATCCATCTATCTATCGATACATCTCTCTCTTTCTCTCTTTATATATATATATATATATATATATATATATATATATATATATATATATATATATATATATATATATATATATATATATATATGTTCATATCTATCAATATATCTATATCTGCTCATATCTATGTTCATATCTGTCTATATCAATCTTCAGGTGTCCATGTTGATATGCCTGACGGAAAAGTTTAATCGTCTCGACCATCAACAATTTTTAAGTTTTGAAAAAGATTTTATTCTCTTTGTGCCATAAGCAGCAACATTTTAAATTATTGGGATGAACTGTTTACACTCACCGAAGAATAGTTATCTTCTATTCTTTTCAACATGGTGGTCCCTAGCAATTTTTTTTTTTTTTTTTTTTGTGCGTGGTAGTCCTCTGAACAGACTCAACAGCAGTTTGCTTCTGCTGTCTTTGAGCAATTCTTTTAGGTCAACTTTTTTTTAATCTTTTCACCACGAGTAAGACGATAAAGCCAGTAAGATGGAAGCAGTTACTGAGAGGAGCAGAAAGAACAATGAAGGGAATATGATTCAAGAAGACAATGATGACTGAAGATGCATTTACATTTTTAAATATCGTATTTAGCAGGGAAGCTAGAAACTTGAAAAGATTTCCGTGAGTGAAAAGTGCAGAAGAAACTATAAGGATAAAACTTTCGGTTAAATTTAAATATTTCAAACGTAAAAAGGTGAGAACTGGTTGTCAGTCTTGTACGATGCTTAAATTCGTGAAGCTGTGGTATCAAAGAGTTTATTAGAAGAATTGTCATGGAAATATTTATGAAAAATTCACAGTGAAGTTACGTTACGGTGGTGGGAAAGTAATTGAAACAGTGATGCCAGGTCAAGACCGATAATATTGCACATTATGAAAGAATCAGCCTTCTTTGAAGTTCACTTGATTTTCTATATGTGTGTCATGTTTTTCTCTTCATTGTACTAAGTTTACAGAAATAAGTCGCGCCCATTTTTAGAGGCAGATCAATGAAAGAGATTTTATATGATCTTATACAGAAAATGGAAAAAGAATAAGGAATTTAATAGAAAACCGTAGAAGGATGTAGACATTTTATAATAATATTTCTATGAAATTATTTAATTGATTATAAATACGTAAGCATGTTATTGATTTGAGTTTTATTTTTTACTTTGAATAAACCGCAATAAAAGTGTGATATTATGTTTTGGTTTTTGCTTTGTTTTTTTGTTGTTTTTTTTTTTTTGGTTGGGGGGGTATTTTTTTGCTTTTAAAACATAATTGCTTCAAATTATACTTAAAACAAACTTTTTAAACTCTGTAAAAAATAAATTCATATAATAATATTTTTTCAATCCTTTCGCCCTAAGGAAAGCAATAAAGCTACTAAGACAAGTATGTTAATAAGTGGGATAGAATATGAAAAGAGAAATGATTATAAGGAAAATAGAATTAATAATTATGAAATCCTACTAAAATGGATTACATTTTTTAATTTTCTTCTTCTATGTCCCTCGTTCTTTAAAAAAAATGGGCGGCCATGGCTCTCTAAATCTTCCTATCCTTTGTAGTACTTAGCAATTCTGCACCCAGTTCCGTAATCCATTCATACAAACTCGCCAGGTCGATGGCTCAGTACCTTCCGTTATCTCTCTTCCCCTCAATATGCCCCGTGAGGTTTAAATTTTCGAAGACTTTCTTCGTCATTACGTGTCCAAGAAATGACAGATGTCTCTTCCTAATTATGAGTAAAACTGTTTATTTTGATGCCATTTTCTTTAAGACTTCCTCAAAGCTTACTCGCTCCGTCCATTGAATTCTCAGTATCTTTCAGTGAAACCAGATTACTGCTACCCCCAGTTTTCTCCTCGTTTGTGGGAAGATTGTCTAGCGTCCACTGACATATCTGAAGATGAATAATATATAACAATCCAATACTCTTTTTTTTCTTTTCTTTATTTTTTTGCTGTTTTTATTTTTTATTTTTTATTTTTTTTTGCTGTTGTTTTAAATAAAATAACGTTATACAAGGTCATGTCCAGAAGACTTGCTGCAGAGGTCGAGGTACAGATGAGAATGTTGAGGTTTGAGATCTGATCTTCGCCAGACCTATATTTTATAATCCTTTCCGAGCTTTCATATTAAGGTTATATTATATTCTTTACTTTAATTTCAGCATTATTTTTCCATTGCTGGATTAAGCGCTTCATAAAAAAATATTTAGAAATGCTGAGGGTCATGTACATTCTTGGGAACACTCGGATCTTCTCCTGTTAAATGTACAATTTCCTTGCAAAGTCATACTGGAAATTGAACTCAATATGTTACTTACGTCTTACAAATAGTTGTTTTTTTTTATATTTTGGGTTCTTGACCGATCACCGAAGTTAAGCAAATTTGAGCCTAATAAGCGTATAGGTGGATTTATGACAAATTGCAAAAAGATAACTTAAGACAAAATTTAGTAGAATAAATCAAAATTTTCTCTAGGACACAGTCCAAAGAAAGACTCCAAATTCTTGAGACTGATGTGATTAAAAAGTAGCAGACAACATTAAATAAAGTATCTTTCTCCATATGGCACCGTATATTTAAATCTGTTTAAAAGCAATAAATAAAGTGTGTGTGTGTGTGTGTGTGTGTGTGTGTGTGTGTGTGTGTGTGTGTGTGTGTGTGTGTGTGTGTGTGTCGTGCCCATGCAATATTATAAAAACAAGCAAGTATAATCCAATTCACAAAAGGCTATTTCCATTGCTGGTAAATTGAACAACTTCAATGACCTTCCCGTTTGTTTCCTCGTCATCTCTTCCGACTTCAATGAACTTTTTCCAACCCAGCATATAAGATTTGTAGCCAATGCAACGTTAACTTGATAAATGTATCCTATGATGAACTATGTTTTCTTTCTTTTTTTTATAAATGGACTTACTGTTTCCCTGGCAGAACAAATAAATGCTCTTTTACATTTTCAAATAAATAAAAAAAAAACTGTGTTTTTCCTTTCATCTCCTGAGCCTTATTTTTTTATTCAACCTTAAAACAATAAAACTAATGTACCTTGTGGTTTACGCCTATTTTGCTGGGGTGGACAGAGCGAGGAACCGTGCAGAAAACAGTAACACAAAATACTGTGCGTTCCTGTGAAAGATTTTAAAGACTTATATAAGGACCCGACATATTTATTTAGAAATGAAAGATTCTTTCTAAAAAAAACAAAAACAAAAAAAAAAACATACGAAGGCTCCAGTATCATTTCGCTGAAGCTTTGATATAGAGAGTTTTCATTATTCGATTTAACGTGTTCGTTAACAGCCACTGACTAAAATCAGCGGGGTGTAATTTTTAAAAGGCTCTCTTTCCGTTCAATGACCGGAGGGACAGCACGTGCTCGTTTTCTCTTCCGCTCTACACGCAGAATGTACTTCAGGAACATCAACTGATCATGTTGAATTAGGGATAACTTCAACGATGAAGTTCCTTCTCTGCTCCTTTCTCATGTTCTGCAAACATATCTCATAATACATTTATTTAGGTACCCCCACTCAGTTTCAATAGCTAAGGTTTAAAATATTCTTTTAATGAAAAAGCATTCTTGAATCTTTCATTTTAGCTTTAATTGAAAGCTAAAAGATTACATTTACTATTTCCAGCAAACAAAATACTCTGGTGTATTTCAAATAGAAATTCAATTGATTGGAATCTCAACTTTGTGATCGCTTTCAGAAAATCAATAAAAATCGAAATATACCACTCATTTTTGACATATTTGTAAATAAAAGTTAGTTCTCCGATTTAAATGTCTTCCAAAAATGAAATATACTTTCCTGAAACCTTAGGAATATTAGCAGATTTAAAGCACAATTAATCTGAATTGAAAAAATATTTACTTTAAGTTTAAAAAAACAAAGAAATAAATAAACGGTAGCGGTGTTTACGCGCTTATTATCGATCACTTAACAAATGATGATAAAAATCTGTCAACATCTTTGCTGTTGTTCTACGGAGACTTTATCTGTTAAAACATAATTTAAGAAGAGTTATTGATGAGTGCATTTTTTATATAACTTTTAAGTACTCAGTAATCTTGAAAATGTTGGAAAATATTCTCCGTAATCTAATTATATGAATGTTGAATTTAAATTTGCAATAGTCATCGCTATTATTTTCTAATTACGTCATGTATGGTCGACCATACTTTCAAGCAGGAACAAGTTACCTAATAATGTATGTACATATTTTTTTAATATTGAGGCTAAACGACTTTTATTGATCTTTTCAGTTTTTGATTCGTAAATATAGTTTTCACTTAATAATAATATCCCCTAAATTAAGTAGGGTTGGAAAAATCTCTGTAAAAATATTTTTTTCCAAGTTATTTCTAAAAATAAAATTTCAAAAATAATTTAATTCATTTGTGAATAAGTTCTGAAAGTCTCATTAAAATATGACAAGTATTTAATTATTGCAATAATTTCCAAATCAATGTTTTTCACCTGACAAAAATGACGTAAAAACAATAATCGTAAATATTACGTCGATCGATGTCGTAAAATAACAAGATTTTTAACCAATATTTCGAACGTGCTAGAAAGAATTAAAAAAATTAATAAAATAATTAAATACTTTGGTCTTTTCTCTTAATGTTAACATAAATATTTTGAAGATAAAAGTTTTTTTTTTTTAATAATGAGGCCTTTTTTCATTATGATATGCTTTTGTTTTTTTAAGCGAACAGGTGGAGGTACATCCGTTTATTAATTGCTGTTTGTTTAAATTACATGTCTTGTGTCTTTTTTGTTTTAGCCATATTCGCATGAGTCTGCAAAATATTGTTTTGGGGACAAATTATACTAAAATTCGTAGAATGATAATTCTTCCCGTTCCGCAATGGACAAATGATACAAGAGTTCGTAGCAGAAGCTAGAGAACCATTACAATGACTTAAAACCCAGGTTGAGAAAACCTGCGCTCATCTTACACTGAAATAAAAACAAAGATCCAAAGACAGAACTTGCTAGTATCATGCAGCCAAGTTCCGATTCAGGTATTTTATTTAGAACGTACAATACAAAGTAGTTTTCACTGGCCCCATGAACGACCCTAAATAGAACCATGTCGTCCTCCCACGTTGCATGATTTTACTCTGTTTTGATTTGATTCTGACTATAGTCTTCACTTTTTCTGGGAATTTTCCTATGAAGATGATGACATAATTGTTGTATAAACCATATATTGGCTTTGTGGGTGTTGAAGAAACGAAGATGTGCCTGATCAGTCATCTACAACAGGAATTGGCTAGCTAGCCTAACAGAGAGGTATAATCGGATACCAGCTATCAGCCATTACGTATCTTTCATAAGAACCAACAACTTATTTCTACGGTAAAAACCTCACCCAAAAGAAGATGAGAAACAGAGGGGAAAATAGCTGACAACATTACGCGGTGAACTAAAATATCAGCCACAGAGCCTCAGATCTTGGCATTTAAGCATGTCATATTGAGGAAACTTACCATGTTCTCAGCTCCGTAATGATCCAAATGAACACACCTAGTGATTGAACTGATAATAATTAGGATATATTTTATATACATTTAATAAATATTATATCCTAAGATATACAATATATATTAATTTCAATGTAAGCATGTTAATATATGTGTTACTATACATTCAGAAAGACACAAACAAACATGCAAATATATATGTGCGTGCGTGCGTGTGTGTTTGTGTGTGTGTGTGGGTGTGTATAAATTTCAGATATAACTAAAATATATATCTGTAAAATGACAGTCGAATCCAATACATTCACTTACGTGCTAATGCCCTTGGGAAAGGTATGAATCTTCTTCTTTTCTCTCCCTAGCTATGGGTAAATAGCAGGACAGACCGGGTTCTATAGCCTTGGATGGCAATTGGTCTTCCGGAGAAAGAAATGGCAACCTACTGCGGGAAAAAAATCTGTCTTGTCAGTCAGGTGTTAGGTGATCATGTATCTTTCGATACATGACAGACAAGGCAGATTTTTTTTCCCGCAGTAGGTTGCCATTTCTTTCTCCGGTAGACCAATTGCCATCTAAGGCTATAGAACCCGGAGAAAGAAATGGCAACCTATTGCGGGAAAAAAATCTGTCTTGTCAGTCAGGTGTTAGGTGATCATGTATCTTTCGATACATGACAGACAAGGCAGATTTTTTTTCCCGCAGTAAGTTGCCATTTCTTTCTCCGGTAGACCAATTGCCATCTAAGGCTATAGAACCCGGTTTGTTCTGCTCTTTACCCAGAAGAAGAGGATGTATACCTTTCCCAAGGGTATTAGCACTTAAGTGAATGTAATGGACTCAAATGGAATTCGAACTCGGCTCTCCGCTTCCTCAATCCGTGCCGTTATCCATTAATTCACCGGACCTCAACTCTAATTAGCGAAGCCATTTTCATAATGGCATTTTCCAGGAAAATCCTATGAATGGTCCAGTAATTTACTCGGGATTACAGAAGACTATTTCGCAATCATAAGTTAATCCATGTTGAACATATTCAGAATTAAATCTCTTTCAGTTAGCTGTGTAGTTTGTCAATAAATTATTCGAGTGAAGGGAAGAACATTGCATTATATTGAAACTCTGATAAGTAACATTAAGCTTGCCTCAGGAATTCATTATCTATCGAATCAAAACTTGCAATATTTGTAAAAAGTTTATTAATTTTTCAACGAGCGGTTACTGACGACCGTTTAAAACGAGTAACATTATCTCAGATGAATAATTTGGCTAGTTATTTATTAAAAGAAATCTAGCATTGTTTTTTTTTTCTTTTATTACAAGATATGGTTTCTGTGATGGCATTTTCTTTTAGGAGCTAGCTCAATACGAGCGGAGATAGACGTTGATATCGGAGTGAACGGGCGTGCTTTTAATTGCTAAAAAAGGGTGTCGTATATTTTTTGAAAAAAATGACAGTATTTAATGATCCATTTTTATTCTTATATTCTTCTTTGTTTATTATATTATTAATCTTTTACAATAATGAATTATTAAAATACATATTTTTAAGTTATTGTATACTTCGATTGTTTTTGTATTTTTTGTTTCATTTTTAAGTTAATTGTTTTAACAAGTTTACTTACTTTATTAAGAAAGTCTGTTATCACAAGGAAGTGTTATATTAAGAAAATTTAATGCATTGTATATGTTAAATTACTTATATACACCGGCATGAATAATCCTATATTTATATTTAAGCGTAACATTTCTCTTTTTATGAAACGGACGTAATTTTCTAAATTGTAGGAAATTCATTTCGAGTCGTAATGTTTGTTTTGTTGATTATTGATTATTGTTTCGGTACTGACGATTTCCTCCCGTATCATTTATCTTTCAAATTCGTAGGAAAACCCTTCGAGTCCTAACTATTGGTTCAATAATGAATATGTTCCTTTATCGTTTATATATATATATATATATATATATATATATATATATATATATATATATATATATATATATATATATATATAAAAGTTTGTTGCAAAAATAATGTCGGTTTTTGACGTTAAAAATACGTCAAAAACCGACATTGTTTTTGCACCAACCTAATATATAGATATAGATATGAATATATATGTCAGGGTGAGTGGCCGTGTTTTTCATTGCCCAAAGAAAGCGATGTCCGATTTTAAAAGGAAAGTCTCTATTATAATCATCCATTTATTCTTATACAACTGGTTTATTATATTATATTTTCATTAAATTATTATGCACTTACAGTATTTAATTATTAAAATACATATTTCTTTATTTTTTAAAGAAGAGTCGATATTTTTGGTTTTATTATTCAAATAAACGTTTTATCAAGTTTCCTTACTTTATTAAGAATGACCATTATCAGAAGGAATTGTTATATTAGGAACATTCTATTTTTATATTTAAGCGTAACATTTCTCTTTTTATGAAAGAGGACGTCATTTTTGAAATTGTAGAAATGCATTTTGTAATGATTGTTTTGTTTTTTACTGATTAATACTTCAGTATCATCCATTTCTTTCCCTATCAATTATAATACAAACATTTTTAAGAGCATTTTCCAATAATTTTATTCTTTTATCCTTTTCTTATTTATTGATTTTAGTAACGTAACCTTTTGAGTCGTAACGTTATTTTCTTTTGTTCATTAGTTAATCTCTTTCGTGATTTATCTCTCAAATATTTATTTCTTGATAGCTGTATACTTTTAACTAGTTTTAGTTTTTTTTATTGATTCATTTTTATTACTGTCATTAAAGTAATAATAATTCAAAGTGGTACATTTGATAACGTACTGTTCACTTCGGCATCTAGTGTAAAATATATATAATCGTTCCCTGTCATTATAGAGGAATTACTTGTCCAAGTGTCCCCAAGAGCGAAGCCGTGTGGAGTTTCAACTCCTGTAAGGACACCCATGACGGTCAGGTCGAATTGGAAGGACCAGACTAAACGCGCCTAACCCACGAAGACCGAACGGCGGAATAGTCAAAGATCTACACGATCTCAACGGCCAAACCGGCGGAAGAGGGCAGCACCAGTCGTACTAGCCTAACCAAGGCTGACTTTGACAAACCAAGGTTCCTACTGACCGATGCAACCAGGTTTTCCAGACATCGCTGCGAGGGATGCGCTTCTGGCTAAATGTGTGGGCTTCTCCGTTGTCCACCAAAATGAAATTTACGCGAACGATCTCATCAAACTCCCTTTGATTCACAGCCAACTAAGCCACCGATAGCAGGGGAGATAAAAACAAATAGGAGGATGACGATCGGGCACCGACGAAATTCGGACCACGCCGGTTGAGTGATGTTTAAGACATGATAATAAAGGTACCAAGGATGAAAACCTAGTGAAACAGATACAGATCAAGACCTTCTCGCTAGTTGGGGGAACCCCTGCCTCATTTACTATACCTCCAGAAGTGTAGCCATACCCACCATGCCTAGCCAACTACGGGTTGGTGAGACTATTTAACCTATAATCGGAGCTTTTTTCAATTTCCCTTCTCCTGGCATGGTTGCCACACAGCCTGCCCTGATATTTTCTCATATATAAGGAGAAAAAGAGATGGATTCATATCTTTCCCATGGGTATTTACGTCTAAGTAAATGGAATTCTAACTAGGCTGGAAATCGAACTCAGCTCCCTGCTTCTTTAATCCTAGGCGCTAACCATTACTCCACTATGCCATCAACAAGAACATCTTTAATACGTAAAAGTATTTTTCAACTCCGGAGTTCAAAAATCAATATCAGCGAATGTGTTTGAGAGTTTAACGCGGAATCTTCTCGCGAGAAGGTACGAGACTCTCCCTATCTTTACGTAGGATGTTTATATATCTTGCTGTCTAAAGTTTGTAAATACCAAGCGTAACTGGATAGACGACATGTTTACATGTCGGAGATGGGGGCATTCTGTAATGCGCGAATATGCACTTGGTGTCTAAGAGGTTATCCTTTAATAATTATCCGCCCTTATATAAGTTTTTCTTTGTGATACTTACAGGTGATAGTTTGGTTCTTTTGAACGAGTTAACCTATATTCGTAATATTCTATATATTTTTCTCTACGTTTACTTTCACAGAGCCGGCTCAGTCATATTTTTTTCCTCTTAATTCAATTCTATTAAGAGGTAACTTTTTAAATTGTTCTTAAGTTTCGTTTTTTGTTCGATCCTTGAAATCAGTTTTCGTTCTTGTTTGTAATTTCTTTTTTAACTGTTTCATGATAAACGAGGCTAGACCGACAAACAATTTGTCATTAGATAACAATAGTTGACATGGCTACAGTGACGACTCAAAAACATTCAGCTCAAATCTAAATTTGTAGTATTAAAAATAATTAATTTTTTTTTCTTTTGTTTTTCAATGTTAAATATTCTCGATATGAGACATTTTCTGTGATTGTAATCCGAATTTCTTTTCTTGAATTGGCAATTCAAGAAAAGAAATTCGGATTACTAACACAGAAAATGTCTCATATCGAGAATATTTAACATTGAAAAACAAAAGAAAAAAAAAATTAATTATTTTTAATAATATGTGGAAATCTCCGCTTTTACCTGAAGACGGTCACGTGTAGTGTAGCATTATGTAAAACAAAGCATAATATTTTTTTCTAAATAAATCCACATTACAACCAAAAACGTTTACGGCACCTCTCTTCTCTTCTTTCTAATATATATATATATATATATATATATATATATATATATATATATATATATATATATATATATATTATAATTATTTTTTTAAAAATATGATTCCTTTGCTACATAAGAGTTCTCATGAGAACTCTTATGTAGCGAAGGAATCATATTTTTTTTAAATAATTAGAATCTAAGCTCTACTTCTGTATGGAGCACTGTTTTTTTAAAATAAAAACAAAATTACTAAAGAACCCTGGATTATTTACCTAACGTGTTCTTTCCTATTTTTCTACGTATCTGCACACATGCACACACACACACACATACACATCTCTCTCTCTCTCTCTCTCTCACTCTCTCTCTCTCTCTCTATATATATATATATATATATATATTCAAAAATTAATATAATATAATATATATATATATAGAGAGAGAGAGAGACAGACAGATAATAGTTTATAAATGGAAGTTATAAAAAAATTAAGGAAAAAAACTTTATAAATTTCAAACGACAGTTACATTGAATTTCTAATATTTTATGCATAGAAAAGGCTATTTTATCATTACCTAACCAGTTTTTGATATGTAAATACTTAACTCCGTTTCACATTGCGATGGTTAATGTCGCAAACATTATTTACTTTCCTTGAATTCAATATTTAGTGGAAGCTTCTCAATAGTGTTTCCGGGTAGAATTTGATATCCTAATTAAATATCTCTGGGATAGATAAATACATTCGAATATTAAATTTCAAAAAAAATACTACAATCAATATCGATCCATCTATTTTGCACACGATTATAAAGTTTAAAAATATTTCTACATACTGCATACATCAAATTATGGCTCCACGGATGAACAAATAAGATAAAGAACAGATTAAAAAGATATATTTACGCAAAGTATTTGATGAAAACTAAAACCTGATCGACAAGAAAATAAATAGATTCCGCCTGGGAAAACAAAAAAAATATTTTATGAAGAACCGGATTTATAAAGAAAACTAAATATAAAATTCTAAGTAAAATATAACACAAAGACGAAGTTGTTGACGGAAGAAGAAATCAAAAGTTATGAAATAGAGTTAACAAAGCAGGAGAATAATAAATTCTTTTAAGCTATATGATCATGTCTCTCCACAAATCCATATCTATATTACACTAAGGAGCTATGAATAACAACCATCCTTATTTGTCTTAGTCATAAACTCGCGCAGTTGTCCAATATTCTCCGATTTGTGGGGGTCTTGCATATTAAAAAAATTAAAATAAATGTTCTATTAACTTGGTGTATTTTGCAGGGAAGTAAGTTAAAATATGAAGAAAGAAAGTTTCGCTAGGAATGGAATTGGGGAGGGATTTCCTTCTGGCGTAGAACGCAGGACAAGAAAAATATTATCTGATAGCTTCTGGTCATCCGAAAATTAGTTTAAATTATCGGCCATTTCTATCGGTCAAACGAGTCAAACAGGAAATGTTTCAGCAGCCATTTATATCAAAGGAAGAAAACAATATCCGATAGTGTAACGAAAATAATGATTTAGCAAAATCGTCATCATTGCTATTTTTTTAATATAGGTATGTCTACTTTTTCTACTCCCGTGCAAACCGAGTCTAAGTATATACTTATAACTCCGTGCAAACCGAGTCGAAGTATGTCTTTATGACTCCGTGCAAACCGAGTCTAAGTATGTCCTTATGACTCCCGTGCAAACCGAGTCTAAGTATGTCCTTATGACTCTGTGCAAACCGAGTAAAAGTATGTCCTTATAACTCCGTGCAAACCGTGTCTAAGTATGTCGTTATGACTCACGTGGAAACCGAGTCTAAGTATGTACTTATGACTCCTGTGTAAACCGAGTCTAAGTATGCCCTTATAACTCTGTGCAAACCTAGTCTAAGTATGTCCTTATGACTCCTGTGCAAACCGAGTCTAAGTATGTCCTTATGAGTCCCGTGCAAACCGAGTCTACGTATGTATTTATGACTCCTGTGCAAACCGAGTCTAAGTATGTTCTTATGACTCCTGTGCAAACCGAGTCTAAGTTTATACTTATGACTCCGTGCAAACCGAGTCTAAGTATGTCTTTATGACTCCGTGCAAACTGAGTCTAAGTATGTCCTTATGACTCCCGTGCAAACCGAGTCTAAGTATGTCCTTATGACTCCGTGCAAACCGTGTCTAAGTATGTGCTTATGAGTCCCGTGCAAACCGAGTCTAAGTATGTCCTTATGACTCCCGTGCAAACCGAGTCTAAGTATGTATTTATAATACCGTGAAAACCGAGTCTAAATATGTCCTTATGACTCCTGTGCAAACCGAGTCTAATATGTTCTTATGACTCCTGTGCAAACCAAGTCTAAGTAACTCCTTATGACTAACGTGCAAACCGAGTCTAAGTATGTCCTTACGACTCCCGTGCACAGCGAGTCTAAGTAAGTCCTTATGACTCCCGTGCCAACCGATTGTAAGTATGTACTTATGACTCCTGTGCAAACCGAGTCTAATATGTTCTTCTCACTCCTGTGAAAACCGAGTCTAAGTATGTATTTATGATACCGTGCAAACCGAGTCTAAGTATGTACTTATGACTCCCGTGCAAACCGAATCTACGTCTTCCTTCTTGACACTAGTGCAAATCGATCATCTGTCTACCATGTCAACGTTTTTTGATTCTCATGCAAGTCAGACCCACACCTGCGTTTAAGACTCTCGTGCAAACTGAACCTACGTCTGCCTTTGTGTCTCTTGTGCAAACCGAACGTATTAATATACTAACATTAAAACCCGTCTTCCACCAGGTCTTTCATTACTGGGAAGTTTTGCCGTTCAAATGTTAAAGTCAGCCTACCTGAAAATCAGTATTAGTAACGACAATTGGGTGCAACTGAGGCACATCCCCGAATGGGGGGGGGCAATTTGAATGGGGGTTGTCCCTGAAAAGGGAATTGTATAATAATAAATAATAATAATGCAATAATTTAAACTCTTTATTTTTATTAAAGTTTTTATGAAAGATATATGTACAAGAACAGATGCTAAATAGTAAAACGCTGCTGAGAGTTATAATGGACAGGAAGTAGTGGAGAGCCATTGTCGCCAACAATTTGGACTGAAAACCGGCACTGAAGAATCATCTATCAAACAAAAAATTCATCAAAATCGAGTGAAAACTGTGGAAATACATAAACAACATCCGCTCATATCGTACAATACAAGCTAAACAACAACATCAGTTTTTTTATTAAAGTATAGGATGGTATTGTAGGCGACTTAGTGGTAAATCCACATGTTCTGCCAGCACGTCTTACAGCAGCTATCTACAGGGACTTTATTTCGAACACACTTCTCGACCTGCTAGAGGATGTACTCCCTGTTAATACGAAGACGCATGTGGTGTATGTATGATGGGGCTTCAGCACATTTTAGTCACATTGTTCGCGATGCACTGGCTGACGTCTTCCATGAACAGATGTATAGTTAGGGATGGACCAGTTCCATGGCCTACACGTTCGCCTCACCTCAATCGTTTGGAATTTTATCTGTGGAGCCACCTAATATAGTTGGTTTATGCAGCAGATATTAATAATGCAGAGCCGGGGAGGTGGCTGCGGAACCATTCAACACCGTGTGGGAGTATTTGAAAGGGTCCGCTAACCAATGATCCGGTGAGTGCATGCGTGTATAGAAGCAAGCGGATGACATTTTAAACGTTTGTTATAAGATGCTGTGCTGAGGTACAGCGATGGCCTTTTGGACATCTGAACATTTTACCTTCTTATGGTGTCAGTAACCCGCCCCAAGAGTTTGTAACACTATTTTTGGGTAGTATCTTGTATTGCCTTTTACATTTAACAGCGTCTACCGTAAACTTTATAATTAATAACCAAAAAAAATGGATTTGAGGGGATATGTTTATATAAAGTTTTGTCTTTGTTTTTTGATGTGAGGGATCCGACCTCAAAGTTTTTAAAAGTATTTTTATACACCCTGTATATAATGTATTCACGGGTGAATGACTATGTATCAATATGGAAATTGTCTCTCATCCTTAAATATGGACACTAAGAAACTTGTCTGTGAACATGACAGGATCCTATTGAAAATAAGTATACAAAACTGTTCTAGATTATACAGTTAGACATGTCTTTATATATATATATATATATATATATATATATATATATATATATATATATATATATATAAAATAATAATAATAATATATACCCAAGTATAGGATTGGTGTATACGGAATAAATTCCAGTAACCAACAAATACTATTCTTAAAAGAGGGCTCAATACACAATAGAGCAAATATAATTATTTATTCGAAGATTATGACATAAAAATGTCATAAAATGACTACAAAAATAGCCATTTTGTTTCAACACTTCTGGTGTCTTAATAAATATGTCTTGTTGTTGAATAAAGTGTTTTAAAGGGTCCAATCAATCAAACACCCCTCGCAAGGGGAAACGCTGTTACATAAGCTGGAATGACCAATCAAAATACAAGTATACGAAAATTCAAAACACTTGACAACGAGCTTTGGTTATGATAATTATTTAATGCTTTAATGTTGGGGTTCGACTAAAATAGAATTTATTCTAATAAATATTAAATTATACTATGAAATTCACATTTGAAAATTACCAATTTTAGATTTTAAATTTAATCTATATTAGTTTTAAAATTATAAAATTATTTTAAGAAGAAACTGAGGAAAATACATATATTTTTTATTTATTTTGTTTTTATTGAAGTTCGTTGTCAAGTTTTTTGAATTCTCGTATACTTGTATTTTGATTGGTCATTCCAGCTTATGTAAGAGCGTTTCCTCTAGGCAGGGGTGTTTGATTGGAACCTTTTAAAACCCTTTATTCAACATTGAAAACCATCACTTGATAAGACACTGGAAGTGTTGAAACGAAATTAGCTATTTTTGTAGTGATTTTATATCATTTTTATGTTATAATTTTCGAATAAATGATTATATATATATATATATATATATATATATATATATATATATATATATATATATATATATATATATATATATGTCCCGGGCTGTGTGCGCAGGCATGAGCTTGTGACATCCGGGTGTTTGCAGACTCATGCCTCTGCTATCGGTGAACATATATTAAATTCTGTTGTTTGTAGGACTGAGTATTCTCCCCATTTCTTTTCGGTATTGCATAGGGCTAGGAACAAACTCCACCTCGACATTTTGGAGTCTGTTATCATCAACATACGTAGGCCGGCCCTTTGCGTACAACGGGAGATGAAGTTTAAGTTGGCCTTATTCGGGGAAACGGTTAAATGATTTGAGGTAAAACAATTTTTTCCCCCTCACCATCCTGTTTTATTACGGTATTAATAAAAAAAATTTCTTGTTAGTACTCCGTTTTAGATTACCGACGATTGTCTTTGAAAATGTGTCGGTCGAAAGGTACCTTACATTTTAAACGTGGATATTATTGTATCTTATGTTTAATATGATCCCATATTTTTTCTTCCTCAAACACACACACACACACACACACACACACATATATATATATATATATATATATATATATATATATATATATTGGAGGCCTGTTTAAAATGTATCGGAGCTGCTGCTGTAAAAACAAGGCAGCAACATATATAAATTCGATATTTAATCTCCTTCGAAGTTGCTACATTCTGAAGAAACACTTCATCCTCCGTAATTGCCATTACTGGGAGCATTCCTAGAACTTCTTTTATAGGATAGCGAACAGTTTCTTTTCACCCATTTGAATTTCCTCGAGGTCTAAAAACATTGTTCTTTTGAAGGGAGATTTGATTTATGCAGAGCTAAATGCCACAAGGTGCGAAATCAGGGGAACGTGCTATTTGTCCGACCTGGGTAAATAACTGCTTGTCGAATAACTGCTGCACAAGCCTTGGCCACCAATGAAATATCTGGGGTGTGGTGAGACGACTCAACAGAATTTTCTTCGAATCATTCCTATAAACAACGGAAGTGAGCGTCAACCTTATAATTCAGTGAGTAGGCGCGACGGATACCAAAGTTAAACTCTTCCAAGCAGCTTCACTCTGGATACCATAGCAACAGTCTCAATACGAATTGATCAGGCCTCATATATATATATATATATATATATATGTGTGTGTGTGTGTGTGTGTGTGTGTGTATATATATATATATATATATATATATATATATATATATATATATATATATATATATATATATATATATTGCAATGAATCATTCATAAAAAAAACTAATTTAGTAAAGTAAATTATATAAAAAGGCGAAATCCCTTCGCTAACAAAATTCTAAAGATTCATTAACCTACCAATTACTCGATGAATGTTATGATCCTTGGTTTTTAAAATTATAAGCTGTATAAAGTCTTTCTCAAATACTTTCGACTGTACATCCAGTCATCTTCAAGCATGAAAATTATTTTCGGGGGTAAAATTCAGGTAGTATCCGAGACGAAAGAATATAATGTACCACACACACACACACAGACATATATATATATATATATATATATATATATATATATATATATATATGATAAAGGTAATAAATCCGTGGTATATAATCCAAATAGATTCTACTAATATAGAATATTAAAACCTAATTCCCAAAACGAGCTGAATGTATTGATTACTACAGAGAAAATAGTTAAAACAATAAAATCCCAAATCAACTCATATGGGGAGTAAGCTTATTTCAACCGACGAACAAAAAAATTAAATTTCCACAGGCTTATTCAACCCCAGTATAGGTTGAGTTCAAAACAAAAAAATGTCGAATACCAAATTCAGAATTTATCCATTTCAGTGTTTCAGTCAGACGAAAGGCACGAGGAAGTGC
>OZ010580.1:76734576-76802076 GCA_963932145.1 Acanthosepion lycidas | reverse complement strand
CACACACATATATATATATATATATATATAAACACAAACACACACACACACACACACACACACACACATATATATATATATATATATATATATATATATATATATATATATATACATTAGTCGTTGCTGTCTTGGACTTTAAATCAGATCACTGAAACCGGAGAATGTGTTTCTCCTTGAAAGAAGAAAATAATGCATAGCCTACGTAACATATTTTTTTTGTAAATAGTTATCAAAACATGGATTAAGGGATATAGCAACACGACGAAGTTTAATAAGGGGAATAATTTGTGGAGAAGAAATTTCCTGAAGAGATACGTCACATAGAAGAAGAAGAAGAAGAAGAAGAAGAAGAAGAAGACGACGAAGCGGTTACACCAACAGCAGCAGCAACAACAGCAGCAGCAACAACAGCAGCAACAACATCTTTAATTGAACTAGAACATTATGTTTTATTCCTCCTCCTGATATTTCCTGAGTTAATACTGCAGAATATCCTTCACTGCAAATGAATATATCAAGATGGGGCCTTGAAAAACTAAAAAGAGGCGTCCATGTGTAAAAATTTAAATTCGAATCCCGTTGAAAACACGTGACATATGTCAATTCAGTCGGCAATAATTATTTCATATTTGAAACGAAGTGAAATTTTTTATTCGTATGAAATAGTTTTATCTCATAAAAATGTTGATTAATGTGAACAACGAAGTTTAAGAATTACTCGCTACGTCGACTCAGCCAACGAGTTTCCCAGACAGATCATATAATTAAAATAAAACAGTTGTCATCACGACCCGTCAGCCTCTCTTTTTGATTCCTCTCTTCTTTTTTCTTTTTTTATTACCGAACTGCCTGGGAGCATTATCAAACCATTAGTTAATATCTATACATATGATAACACCGTTTATAGACGCACTGCCAGAAACGAAGATGCACGAAATTTACATCTTATTTAACCTCTAACGTTCATCTAACAAACTCAATGTGGATATAACTGGCTTGTATCTTTTTTAATCATTTAACCCGAAGCAAGACGATAAAGCTACTAAGTCGCAAGATGTTACTGAGTTTAAAAGAATATGGGAAAAAAATATCAAAGAGAGAGAACAATGAAAAAAATAAGAAGACGGCAGATTAAGATTGATATTGTATTTAAATTCTATATGATCAAACTTAACTGGAAAGCAAGAAACTGGAAGAGAATTCCACAAGCGAGAAGTGCGAGTGAAGAAATTTTTACCATAGATTTTACGGTTAAATGTAGATATTTTAACTTTAAAATAATGAGACCATGCTGGCAATCGATTAATGTGCTCAAATTCGTAATGTCTAGTTACAAACGCGGGGAGTTGATTAGGACAATTAACATAAAATATTTAAAAAAAAAAAAAAAAAAGGCCCAGGGAAACTACATTAAGTGGTAGGAAAGTGAGTGAAGCCGAGATGCCAGGTCAGGATCAATAACATTTCAGATTCTTATTTGGATATTATCAAGAATCTCTTATAGCAAAGGCACCAGAACGGATGTGACAGCAATGTTCTAAGCATGAAATAATGGTCAACCTAGAAATATGTAAGATAGATTCTGGCGAGAAAAATTGTCTAGCACGACAGAATGATCCAACTTTCCTAGCAGCAGACCTAACAATTGATTCAATACAATCTTTCCATTTCATATCAGTGGAAGATGTTAGTTCAATAAGGCGAAATGAGTCATTCTCCTGGGGGTTAGAATCAGCCATGCTGGTAGAAGGCGAAAAGGGTTCTCTCTGGTAAGTAAAAGACAGCAGTTTCTTTTTCGTAGCGTTAAAATTAACAAGTCATTCCTTGCACCAGTTAACAACAGATTTTAAGTTATTTCTGATATCAGCCGCCAATTTGGCAATATTGAACTCATCAGACTTAGTATTAGACAGGAGTAAATTTCACTTTCAATTTCAACAGAAAAGAAAGATGAAATTTAGCTAGTTATAAAGTTTTACACTTGAATTCAGAAAAAGTCTAGGTAAATTATGGAGAATTACATAATTTAATGTCTAATAAGCGAAAGTATTTGTGTTGTTGAACTGTTTTATACAATTAATAATTAAATTATTTCAGTATGGGATGAATTTATATATTATACATTTTAAATATAAGATGATGAATTTAACTGTTCTCATTTAATCTTTTGATATTTTTTTATATTTTTGTATGGTGCACACTCCATATTTTGCCTAAACTTTTCAGTTAACCTGATGAATATTTATGAGCGTCGCTTAAATTTTAAAAAGCTGAGAACATCTTTATTTTTGTTTGTTAAATACTTATTACAAATAAATTCCTTACGTTTGCCTTGATAATGTCCTTCAGAGAACGAAGGGACGAATGGCATCGGCTAAGTTTTCTTTTGCCTTTGTTCATATTCTCCTTTTACAGATATATTTTAGTTATACTGAAATTAGTCTCTATTCCTCTCTCTCTCTTTCTCTCTCTCTCTCTTTATATATATATATATATATATATATATATATATATATATATAATATTTTGTGCTGAAATCTTACTCTTCGTTCTTTTACAGTTGTGTATATATATATATATATATATATATATATATATATATATATCAGGAAATAATTATAAATAGAATTAATCAGCAAAATTAATGCAATTAATGGCGAAATCACTTCGCTAGTAGAACATCCTCTTTTATAAGACTGTTGTCATATGTTTCTAGTGTATTTATTTCGTCTTCAACTTTTAACTTTAATGGAAAAAAATTACAGCCTGATGATGAAGACATGGATCTTCGAAAGTACTTGCTTAACTTGAAAAAATATACACTAGAAACATCAGACAAGAGTTTTATAAATGAAGATCACATCATTCAATGGATTAACAGTATTTTAATGCATACATTATGTTCTACTAGCGAAGTGATTTCGCCATTAATCGCATTGATTGTTTTCCAATTTTGAAATGATTTAGGAACCCCTGACATTATGAAGAAGTCGAAGAAAGAAGCAATGTACTGTATAAAACCGACCAAGTACTTCACTACATTTAAATCGTTTTTTTTTTCAGTTGTATGAGGTACTCCTTACCTTTTATTCTTCTCCATCCTGGTTATCATGATAATATACATCCGCGTTCTGGGTAAGACGATAAACTACGTCCAGCAGCAAGGATTCTGATCAGGAAGTTTTGAGGAGCGTGGAACCACCTCTTAATTACTAGTGTTCCCAGGTCCACCCTGACCCGGGGTAGTAGTACTTATCAGGGTCCCAGCTATGGGCAAATAGTTAACCCCGAAACTGGGGTAAAAACATTTTAAAGGTGTAAAAAACAAGTTTTAATATCAGAAATACTTTTTAAAAAAATATTCGCAGCAATAAATTTTTAAAGAAAAAGTAAACTATTACCAGCAATATATTTTTGAAAAAAAATATTACCTTCAATACATTTTCGAAGGAAAAATATTACTAGTAATAAAAATTTTGTCGACATTAAATAACCCATTTAGGTTATGCCGTAAAACAAACCAAACCAAATTATGTTTTTTTTTTTAAATAAACATTACATTTTCGATAAAAAAAATATTACCAGCAATACATTTTCGAAGGAAAAGTATTGCCAGCACTTAAAATTTTGTCGGTATTACATAACCCATTATATGCCATAAATCAAAACAAAC
Organism: Acanthosepion lycidas; assembly: GCA_963932145.1. Taxonomy (NCBI): domain Eukaryota; kingdom Metazoa; phylum Mollusca; class Cephalopoda; order Sepiida; family Sepiidae; genus Acanthosepion; species Acanthosepion lycidas. The sequence goes on along the minus strand of OZ010580.1, from coordinate 76,798,400 downwards.
TTCAAACTTCTGTGAAATTTTCCAGATTTCAATGTGTAATATTTAAACACTTTAGGATAGAGTTTTGTTTTAGGAAAACCATCTACATTGCATAGGTTAAAGAATGCCATCATCGTAGTGTTTATTGAGTTTCACTCAATTCCTAAGCATTGTCTTCCGTAAAATACACCGACTGTCCATTGTCTAGATGAACATTCAAGTGCTGAACTGATGGGTATCTGCTGTGAATGTTAAGTGACAAACTCCTCCAGGCAGCCTCATTGCTAGAAATGTATTTTCCTGACAGAAATTTATCTCCATTATTGTTGTTGCCAATAGCAATCAAATCTTAGTCATTCCCTTTTATTTATGTACTTGCGTACATACTTTATGGACTTATTCCACATTAACGTAAGCATTGAATGCTTTGTACACAAGTGGACTATAAGGAACAACCTCTTTGTTGTCTACCAAGATATGTTGTCCATTTCTTTCAAGGTTGAACTTAAATCCTCCATCTTCAATCTTTCTTCTTCTGTAACTGGATAGCCATCTGTATCCATTTTCTGTGATTGTCAACTATACAGGGACAACTGAAATTCAAATAACCACATGGTCCATGAATCATGTGTCTTTCTACTGTTTCAAAAAGCTCTGGATCTTCATTAGGATTTCGCAGTTCTGCATTGATGATAGAATCTATTCGATTTGGATTGATCTTCTCCTTTAACCATAAAATTAAATGTAAATGTGGCAGTCCCCCCATTTGCCACTCAATTGAATACATGTGACATTTTACAGGTTCAAATATTTTTCTTTATTGATGAGATCCATCAGTTTGCTGACCTTCAGCTTAAAAATCCTAGCAACAATACCATGCCTGTCTGATGCAGATTGTCGACGAAGAAGGTTTTCTAAAATTTCAGTCCAATACCGATTTTTAGTAAATGTAACAAACAAATCTGGTTTTTCAAAATGGCTGACATAAGTCAATCCATCTTGGATATGTATGTACTTTGGTCCACCTGTGAATGGGGACGTGCTATGTGTCCTGCATTGACATCATTGTCATCATTCTGAATTGCATCTTTTACGTGGATGTATTCCCCTGCTCTTACTTCCATTTGATTTATTTTGATAAAAATAACCTGATTCAATTTTTTCATACATACCCACCAAGAACTGATTTAATAACTGCTTGAATCTGAAGAGATAATTATAACTGTCACTCTTTATCATAATTCTGTATTCATAAAAGTCCATGGCTGATATTTTTTGTTTGTGGTTAATCCATTGTTCAAACGTCTTTGCCTGAGGAGAAAATGGTATCCATTTGTTTCTTGACAAAAGCTGAGTGGATATTGTAAGGCATCATAAGCTCTGTGAGTTTCTGCAACTTTTTGAAGACTTCCATCTTGTCTCTGGAGAACGATATCCCTTTTTTCACATTCTCGGCCAACCATTAGGAAGGGCTACCTCATTGGTACATCGTGTATTGAACTTCCGGTGAACACCGGAAAGCGTTTTGTCAGCTCTAATTACAATTCTGAAATCTTCAGGTCCGGCTCTTTCCATAGCTGATTTGAATTCCCTAACATAAACATTGTGCTCCCGGAAAAAAAAAAACTCTTGAAGAATTACTATAATGACAAACTTTAATTTATCAAATATATTTCTTCTGGTCTGTGCTTGTACTTGTTAGATCTCTATAGAAGTAGATTTGAAGAAATTGGTGTGATTCATTAGATAATGCTAGAATGGAACCAATCCTGTGGTGAAGCTAACACTCAACCCTGATAGGAAATCAATTATTGTAGGCCCTAATGTGCTGAAGAAAATCTCTTGATTCTTGAGAAATCCCATTCAGGAGAGAGACGTGTGCCTCAAGAGGTATTGGAAGTTCTGCTTGTTGAATCTTTCCTTTCTTACAACACATGGCATTGTGGTAATGTCACTAGATATCTATTGGTCCAAGGGATACCTTTTGATGATTTGCATAATGAGTATTGCAATTGTATTAGAAAGCACCTTTGTGGAAGTTAACAAAATTTCTATTTTGTACACAGACATATCTTCTAGAATCTCAACCAAACCTGTTGCTGTCTTGTAATGGAGTTTCAGCGCCTCGTGATGCTCTCATCAGGGAATCATAAAGGATTTTTTTTCTTTTTGGATCTTGCTAAACACTTTCATCAGTGAGGATTAACAGAAATAATATTTCAATTGTTTTCACCACTGGAGAAAACAAACAGGAAAAGTAATTAACAGCAGTACACCTCTTTCGCGTTAAATATATTATTTTGTTTAAATATTAAACATTTTATGCATAATGTAGTTGTAAACATTGAAAATGAATAAAATACATTTTTTACAAATAGTTTCTTTTATATTGGAAAGTATAAGTAAAAAAAGTAAAAAGTAAACATTAAACTGATATCGTAAAATATTGCATTTATTATTTAAAACATTTTAATATTTTATTTTAGTTACATTTGTTCCCGAAAAACCTACGGGTTTTTGTCAAAAAGAAACAAACTAATAAATAAATGGATGTTCTTTTACGACAGACATTTGCGAAAACTTTGGCGAACTTAGAATATATTCAAACCAAAGTTGTCATTTGATTTACAGTTTTTCCAAAATATTTTCACGGATATATTAACAAAAAACACACGCCAAAAAAAAAACAAAAAAACAAAAAAAAAAACAATAAAAAAGTTTTCGTTTGAAGTATGTCCATTAGAAATTAATATCAAAAAGAAAAACATAGATATTAGGCTATTGTGAATGGATTTCTAATTAAAATTTAAAGAAGAGGACAATCATTTAATTAATAGAAGATATTTTAAGCAGTGTATGCAAATTAGTCATTAGCTTATTTGTGTTTAGAAGACTAATTTAAAAATAAATAAATTAAAAAGGAAGCAGTTTTATATCTTCTTTCGTGGGCGGGGGATACGTTTGTGTATGAAATATTGTTTACACTTTTTACTTGTTCTATTTATTCAGAAAAGTCCATTTTGGTAGAATGTAGTTTGTCGAATTTCCACACTGTAACTTCTGTAAAAAGCAGCTAATTATGGATGTTAGATATATAAACTGATAAATGCTTACCTTAGAAAAATAACCTGGTGATTTATCCAGGAAACATTAGTAGTTTTTTTATGGTACTAATGTTTACTATTTATGAAATTCTTATGGGGTTGTGGACGTTCAATATATTTGTTCAAAGAATATGACTGTAAAGACAAGAAATGAATTGATCGGTTGCTCGCCTGCGGCCATATTGAAATTTAACCTATACTCTCTGGTATCATCTGCTTATATATTTTCTCAGGCTGATCATTAATATAAAGCAGAACCACTATGTTTCATTCTCAACAACAATTTACTTTCCAAATCAACTACATCCAACAGCAAGGCGTCTGATCGGGAAAATGAAGGTTTTGAAGAGGGTGGACCTGGGAAGCTATGGCCAAATAGTTACTCCCAAAACAAAATCAAATGCCTATGAAAGTATAAAAATCCGTTTTTATTGTACAAATACCAGCAATACATTTTTACATAAACAATTACTAACAATACCTATTTATAATAAAATTACCAACATAACTATTTATAGCAAAATTACCTACAATACAACTCTAAAGCAAAATTAGCAGCAATACACACACACATATATATAGGGAAAGACACACACACATATATATATATATATATATATATATATATATATATATATATATATATAATGATATATATATGCATTCATACATATATATATAATGATATATATATATAATGATATATATATATATATGCATATATATATATGCATACATATATATATATAATGATATATATATTTATATATATCTATATATATATATATATATAAAACTTATATATCCACCTGTACACATATGTACATGTTTCTGTGCTCTATCATATATAGACGTGTGGACGCATGTTCAGACAATATATATACCGGGCACATTTTTTCGTTTGTGGGGTGCGCTGCTTTCCCTTAAGATTATTTGGTTTATTTGCTTTTGCTGACATCTCCTGATGAGCGGACAGAGTGATTGCTGGATGGTCTGTCTACAAAACTCTAGAGTCCGGATGCTGAAGCCAGCCTTCCCTGACGATCCGGTTAGGTGAAACCTTGGTAGGTTTTACTAAGTCTGCTCTACTTATTGTATTGAGAACTTAGTTGTTTAGGCTACTTGTATCGAGGTTTTCTTTTACTTTGGGCCTTGAACTCATATGCTGGACGATTATTTTCGGCTAACATACATGTTCTTGGTTCTTTACTTTTTATACCTTTTTCCCGCTTTGGTATTGTTTTGATTATTCGCAAATCAAGACACCGAAGGTTTTTCGAGCGAGTATAGTTTCTTATACTTATAAGATTTCTATTATATATATATATATATATATATATATATATATATATATATATATATATATATATATATATATATATATTGTGTGTATTTAGGCAGCCTTTTTTCATTGATGTATGTTTTATTAAATAATATTGACAAGTTTTGTCTATTTATTTTAAGTAAATTCTTTTCATATTGTCTGATACGGTTAATATCATTGTCATTGAAATATGAACGAAAATCACCATATTGATACATGTTTTTTAATCCTATCTAAGCTTTAGGCTGACATAAGCCATTATTGGTATCCTATCATTATTTGTTGTTCAGATATGTGTTTTTTTTTCTGTGGGTTCAAGTTCTTATTGATATTTATTGGCGCGAAGAAATACTGCTTATCCAAACCTACATATATGCCTATAAAAACAATTTAAATTAAATGAAAACAGTCAAATTTAAAGTATACAAATTAATACCCTACTAAAATGATATAAATAATAATTACATTAAAGAAAAATTCAGAACTTCTACTACTATAGTTAGGCATTACATTATCTAACATACTCCATAATTTACCTTGACTTTCAATTAGCCCAATGTAAATTTATGAGCAGTCTTAATTTTAAGATTTCTGAAAAACAAACGACATTTTTACCTTTCATTTTTAAATACATGTTGCAAAATAAAATCCTTACATTTTTCTTGATGTATTTCATTACAGGAAGAAAACGTTTCGGCTAAGATAAGTTTTTCTTTTTTCTTTATTCCTATTGTTTTTTACATATATATTTTAGTTATATGAAATCATACACACACACATACACACACACACACACACACATATATATATTAGGTTGGTGTAAAAATAATGTCGTTTTTGACGTTAAAAAATAAGTCAAAAACGGACATTATTTTTGCACCAACCTAATATATATATATCAGAAATAAACTATTGAGGTAAAAAATAACAAGGTAATGTGTCACTTGGTAAAATTGAATTGATGCTTGTTTTCACGAGAACTGGACAAAGTAAAATATAAATTTTCATTTCAGCCAATCATCCTCTTCCTCTGGTTTACAGAATTTTGATCGAACTTCCTACAGATAATTTAATATACCGTCTGCATCTGTCATTAAATGCCGCAAGATTCGTCCACTATCTTGACGCCATTTTGAGATATTTTGTCTGCAGAAAAGAAGTCAACGTTCTTTCGAATGCTTCAGGAAATGACTAACTGAATTTAGTAAATAATTTTGAATACGAAAACTTGGATGATAAATTTTCCTTCAAATTTGAAAATGTTCGACTACGTCTCATGAGGCAAAATTGTTGCTGTTTTTATATCTTTTTTACAATTATCTTCAATCTTTACAAGGCTAAAGAGCCACTCGAGGTAGAGGGTTACCGAGTAAGTGGCACCATTCCTGGCAAGGTGATAATGTCACTAAGATGTAAGGGTTCAACAAAGAAGAAAAGAAGGAAAATACTTGAGAAGTAACCGGAAACATAATTCTAAACAGGATTCAAGGGATAAACCTCTACTCCTGTTCAAAAGATAGTCGAAGTGCTACAGCTGGACGATAGACAAGACAGTCTACTCTTATTGAGAAAAAAATAGTAAATAAAAATTCCGAGTTTTAGGCGGAGACGTTAAAAGTATAGAGTTGAAGAAGACTTTAAAAGGAAATGGACACATTACCCCAAGTAGGAAACCTCTGCCCCTGTTCAAAAGATTGATGAGGTGTGTGAACAAGAGGATAAGCTAACCTATTTAATCTCATTGATAGAAAAAAAAAATTACTAAATAAAAATTCAGATTTTTAGGTGGAGATGTTAGAAGTATAGAGTTAGAGTAGACTTTAAAAAGAAACAGAATACTAAACAGGAAACAAGGGATAAACCTCTAATCCTGTTCAAAGCACCGGGGAGATGTGTGAACCGGAGGATAGGCAAACCTATCTACTCCTATTCATGAAAAAAATTAATAAATAATAGATAAATGCTCAGAGTATTAGAATGGTAAATGATACAGTTTGTCTGATATTCTGTTGTAATAAAAGACAAATAAATAACTACTAAGTGACTATTTTTTCTTTGTCCACGTTTATAGATTGTTGTATGTAAAAAAATACTGGATCTCCTTTCACTGAAATCATTATTATTTTTTATTACTATTTCATTCATCTTGATTTTAGTTACATTATATTATAACGACGCAGGGTGTTATCAAACAGCTACCAGCAAACAGCACTGGCCAGTAGTATAGAATAACAGAATAGACTATCACACCAGACCAAAGAAGCCGAGTACACCACTGCGATTACCTGCGCTCACTCCTTGCCATTGAATGACGAAGCACATGTACTCATAACTGGATATGATTTTTAAGAGTGGGAGAAGGTTCTATAATACACACGGTTATAGGAACAACTGGCAGTCTCTCACATATCGCAGAGAGGATTTAAGGTCCACGTATCCTGCAAAAGCTCTGGAAGGAGCGAAACTTCACACACACACTGACCGAGAGTAACTGATGGATTATTGGAGAGAATGTAATTTTAAGTAGGGAAGATTCAAATGTGTTTTTTTATATATAATCGCCCCTCTACTTCATTAAAATAAGCTCTTGAAAAAACTCGAAATCAAACCTAAATATGTCAAGGCTACCTTAGCGCGATAAGTACTCTTACTGACTGAGCAGCGAGAGGCCTCGGGACGTTAGATAGAAGATTGAATCTAACCGAATAAACTCATAATTTAGCTGAGGAGTTCCCTTTCAAATTTCCGTTTATATGTTGCCTGTATGCATCAACTGCATACAGGCAGTTGAGTATCTACAGGGAGTTTGGGCTAAATTTGAGTTTAATATTTCTATTTTTTTTTTTTTTAAATTGGTTTGGTTCAGTTTGGTTTTACTTGTTTCACAGCATATCAAACTCAATGGGGTATTTAATACGGACAAGATTTTTTTAAAAGATAGGTTTGTATGAAGAGAATATGTATTCTTCGTTAAATCAGTCGTTAGATCAGGTTCCATTGACGTATTTTTGTAAAGAGGGTTTTTATCGAGAGTCTGGTTTCATTCATGTATACTTTTCAGGTATACAGTTTTTAGAGAAATTGATTTTATTGACATTCTCATTTAGCTTATATATTTGGTATACGCCCATTCTTTTAAGAAATAATATTATTTCATTCACTTTTGCTTTGTCAAAGGCTCATACATGTTGTTTATATTATAACATTTTTGTCTTCAGTGAGAGCAAGGTCTGAACACTTGGTTAATATATGTTTAATAGTGTATGTCTTAAACTAAAAGAAAACTTAATGCATGGTCACCAGTAAAAGGATGAGCCCGAAATGCGATTTACAGGTCGGGAACGCTAGAATCAAGCAGACGCGGAAGTTTAAATATCTGGGAAGCGTTCTGGTAGAGGACGTTAAATGCAAAACTGAGATCCGTAGACGTATTGGGATGGCGAAGGACACATTCCAAAAGCTGGGCAGAGTATTGCGAGACAGGAGGATTTCTTTGGGAACAAAGAAAAGAATACTGAGCTGTTACGTAACATCTGTCCTTCTTTACGGCAGCGAATGTTGGGCGATTTCCTCAAAGATGAAGAAGAGACTCGAGGCGACGGAGATGTGGCTCTACAGAAGGATGCTAAGGATAGCATGGACCGAGCGTGTGCGTAACGATGCGGTCTTAGAGAGGTTTCAAACAAGGTGGAGGCTTATACTTAACATCAGGAAGAAGCAGCTGAAGTTCCTGGGACATAATGAGGAAGGATGGCCTGGAGAATCTGATACTCACGGGTCGAATAGAGGGAAAGAGCTACTATGGAAAACAACGCATGACATGCCTAGCGGCCTAAAGCAGGTGGATGACAGAACGTGGTCTGGAGGAGGTGGCAAAGGGAAGAAACTTGTTGAGAGCTGCATAGGATAGAGGGAAGTGGAGGGCCATGATCACCTACGTCCTGAAAGGACACGACACATAGAAAGAAAAAAGTGTAGGCCGTTTCACAGGTTTGCCATACTGTTGGGTTTTCACTGTTCAGCAAGTACAAATTGGTTATTTTTCGTATGGCCAATGTGTAAGCACGCCTGTATTACTTTTTCCTTTCGATATTTTCTGAAAGTCGATTTCAGCTCTCGTAGTTTGGCATGAATTTCGAAGAGTTTATTGTCTAGGTTATCCGCTGAACGCCATTGCTATTCCTTTTGAATTCTTCATAATGACATCCTGAAAATCGGTGTATGGGATTTTGGTCCTTGTGTCGAAAATCCATATCTAAAGCTTATTTGGCTGCTAGGTCTGATTTATTGTTACCTTCAACTCCGATATGGCAAGGAATCCAACATAGTTTGATGCCTTTATGTCTGCAAGTAGTGATTATTTTGCAAAAGTATTTGATATGGGGGTTGTTAGATTTTCTTCCTTCAAAGCCATTGACATGAATTGTAAAAAACTTTAGAAATGTTTTTGTTTCCTCAATGTGATGATGTTGAGAACTAGTCGTATCGCGGAAGTCTCCACAAGGAAAATAGAGGTTTTATTTGGGAGGCGTTTTTTTTTTTGTGATATTTTGGCTCAGTACTGCACATCCTGTTTTGTCCACACACTTCGGTCCCTCTGTATAGATGGGTTTATGGTTAGGGTAGTTTTCCAATTGCCCTGCAATGTATGTAGGTGCGTTTTTTGTTCAGGGAAATTAATACATTATACAAATACTTTCGGTTGATTGATTGTCTATGGGGGAATATTGTCTGCATTAAATTCTGGCATGGTTGTGTGTGCGGTCTCCATATCTTCAGCAACGGATGTCAAATGAGTCCATAAGATTGTATGGTATTCTTTTTTATTTTATTTTATTTTTATTTATTTTATATTTTTTTTGTTGGAGAATATCTCAGCAATTAAGTTTAAAACTATTCTTATAAGCTGGGTTAGTTGGGCATGATTTTATTTGGATATTACCTATATATATATTACACATATATATATTATAAATATTTTATATATATTAAATATATATATTAAACATATATAGAGTATATATATATATATATACATATATATTAAATGCGTATATATTATATATATATATATATTAAACCAAGATACGCTAAATATGTATATTATATATATATATATATATATATATATATTACATATATAATTCATATATATATAAATTATGTATCTATTACTTATATATATTATATTATACACATACATTATACTTATATGAATTACACATACTTGACATCTAAAACCCATGAATACAATAACGCATGAATATATTATATATATATATATATATATATATATATATATATATATATATATATATATATATTGCACATACATACAATATATATAATAGACATTACATGTACAAACAAGCCATATGTCTATATTACAAGTACGTAAATATTATATGTATATATATTGCACATATATACATATAATGTATATATATACATATATATCAGATGTATATAATCTATCTCTCTCTTTCTATATATATATATATATATATATATATATTAGACATATATGTGTAATAGAAATATGTAGTATATTTGTATGTAATATATGTGCATGTATTATATATATATATATATATATATATATATATATATATATATATATATATATATAGATAAGGAAAAATCCACGTGCAACTCGCTACTCGGGTTTCGGCCTTACGGTCTCTTCGGATTAACTACTTGTTAAGTGGTTAATCTGTAACACTATACATACCCGCTTAAATAAACTATCAAATGGCCTCAAATCAGTAGGGGAGGGGAAAGTGAAAAAGTGAATAAACTAAATACCTAAATAAATTTTATTCATCCGGGCTCGTACTGGCTCAGAGTATATTTACTGGTATGTATACATTTCGACATTACTTCCTGCCGTTGGTTTAACAAATTAGTTTTGTCTGGGTACGTCATGGCTATGGCCCGTTTCCCTTCCTGACAGTGCCTAGAAACATTATCAATACATGTGTAAGGCTTAACTCTCCTTAATGAACTCCTCTTTATGATGATGCTTTTATTCCATTTCTTTTTAAATTCCCACACATAGTCTGTTTAGGGCAAGTTTTCTTCAGTGCACCCAATGTATAGTTTGTTCTGTACTGCGGAATCCTTCACGTCCGCGTTATATATCACGTTCGCCACATTTCAGTTACCTTCCAAGGGGCACTTGTTTTTTGTTTCTGCAGTTAAAGGGGATTGTATTAATGACGTTGCTATGTTTTGAATTTCTTCGTGTTGTACTTTGTTATAATTCTGTTTAGATTATTTTTAAAGCAGTAGTTATTTTTCTGTATTTTTTTACAGTGTTTTTGTAAGTTAGAAGTTTGGGGGAAATGCTTATTTAACAGTTTGAAAAAAAATTACCTGTGTTTGTTTTCACTTTCAGATTGAAAGTTGGGTTGAACCAAGTAATATTTATCTACCTGTTTTTGCTTCTTACTTGTTGGTTGAAGATCAAATTTTATTTTGTGTCCTTCCTCTTTTAATTCCGTTCGATATGCTTTCTTTTTTGACTCAAAGATGTTCTTGGAAGAGAAATTCCTCGATAGTCAGTGACCTTTGGGATATGCTTAATAATTGTCGGAGGGTGGTTGGATTTTACGTTTATGCACTTTACTATGGTGTTTATTTTAAGTGCGCAGAACAGTACCCATAGTGAGGTCTGCTTGAACATACAGGTATTGAACGGCCTTTTTGTTCTTTATCCCTCCACTTCGTATGCATTTGATCTGTGGCAATTTGATAGTTTATTTAAGTGGACATGTATAGTGTTACAGATTAACCATTCGCAAATAGCTGCCCCGACGAGAGAGTAAAGCCAAAAATTGACAATGAGACCCGGGTTCTAATCTCACCATGGTCAATTTACCCGGAAGGAGACTTCCTGATGTCATCGGACTGAATTGGGGGTGTCGATCCCAGCGTGTGGTACCTTTAGAATGTCCCTGGAAACCATGCCACGAGTTGACCAAAGCCTTGTCAGTGAAAGTTAGTGAACGGAAGTCACAAGTCATCGTGGCCGAGGGCTTGTGCGTGCTGGCCTTGTTCAAATCTTTGATCCCCCTAGATAACACGCTCTTTCCAGAAACTGTAACTATGGTCTGTTCCGTATAAACCACATGGGAGTTCTGTGGGTATTGTATAAACACAAATGAGCTTGGGCAAGCGTCTGCAATAGGGATTGGCTAGTCGCCCTAGTAGACAGGTATCCTCGAATACGATTGGCCAGCTATACTATATTATATATATATATATATATATATATATATATATATATATATATTTGAATAAAAACAGATCACTTTAAGGTTCCATGTAATAAGTTATTTCACCACAACCCTTTTAAAGGGCTCTGGATCATCAGACTTTACTTCCAAAGGTTGAAATGAAAAATGAAAAGAAACTTACACATTTTTGCCGGACCTCACCAAGCATATGTAAAATTAACGAAGTGAGGAAGTGAGGTGGGAGAAAAGATATGAGTGAGTTAGATGGCCCATTTTCACTTCCTTATCCTTAACCCCACTCTGTATAGTCTAGACGCCGCTTAACTTAACGTATATATATATATATATATATATATATATATATATATATATATATATATATGTATGTATATATGCACACACACACACACACACACACATTCCACGTATATTACACGTATATATGATATATTACACTCACATATAAATCACACCAAGATATATATTTATATTGCCTGCACACACATATATTACATACAAATAACCACATATTTCTCACAACCACACGTGTATTACAAATTACAAAAATATAATTACATGCACACAAACACATATATGTATATTATATCCACATATGTATTACACACCTATTTATATTACAAACACACACGCACATATAATAGAATATACATAATAGGCCCGTACGCCAACACTTAATTTTCATCTGAAATTTTACTTTGACCAACAGAATTTTTATTCACTACCTAATTAAGTTTTTTTGACGAAGATAGATAGATGGGTTGATAGATATATATTGTCCAAGATTATGTTAGCTTAATAAACAGATAGAAATATCTGAACAAAATTAGATAGATGACATAGCAGTCGGATATATTTATCTACAAGTGCTGCTGAAAGAGCAAACTATTTTCTTTCAAAAACTTTTTTAGCTTAACTTTTCTGATATTTACACCAAAGCATTTATTCTAAAGACATCTTTTCCCGTCTCATTTCGCTTATTTCATCCGATTTTTATAAATCCAGCCTCTTCCATTTTCAATATATGTGTGCGACGTACATTCCATTAACCAATTCTTTGCCTTTTTTTTTATTTTTTTCCAATATATGCCAAACGCATCTCATTGAATTCCTCCGGAAAATTACACACCAATTCCTAACTTTGATTTTAGTTTATAATGCCGTCTCGATTTCGAAATACGTTGAAATTTTTCTCAACTCGCTAAAGAAGCCCTTCAAATAAAAAAAAAATGTCTGGTTGAACGATGCTAATGTTTTTGTGTGTCATCGAACATCGTTCCTTTTTAGATGCTCTGACTTAACAAGTCATAACACTTTATTTTTTTTCTGAATAGAAGCTTTTGGGGATATATATTTTTTTTTAAATAAAGAAATATTCATTTCCATTTTCTGAAATATTTCTAAATATCGATCTCTTGATTTATTCTTTTATTTATTGTCCGTGCAACGAATACGAAACAAAAAAACGCCTGAGGTAGCCATGTTATCTGAAAGGCTTTTAAGACTTTTTTTCCCCTTAAGACTGTTTCAAGGTTGGCGCGAAATTTAAAATCCAGCTAACGAATTCCAACCCAGGTTGCGGGTGTTCACCTCACAAAAGACAAAGTTCTCGGAAAACCTAGAACAACACAGGGTGCTGAAAAGTTATCTTCCCAATCCATATCCAAAGTTCTTAGCGTTATTTTGACTGTCTAGCTTTAAAGAGAGTCCCATTATATAATATAATGTCTTATTGTTGTCCATTCTCCGAACACAGATCTAAGTCTCTCATACGTAATATTATGTTAATTCACCTCCAGATTTCGTCAAATTATATTGAAACGGTCGGTTTCGTCCGTGTATTTGTGTGTGGGGGGGCTTATCTCCGAACGTTGATCTCAGTTCTGTCGATAATGTGAAATACTGTTTTCTCTCGAGTGTGACGCTTATGTATTTTCCTCTCATCCAGTTGTCTCTCGTGTGAAACTCATAATGGCACCTGTAATGACTATCTTTTTACGTATCAATGACAGCCACTGACATCTTGTACGAGGCGCATTTCTGCAGCTGGTGGCTAAGAAGTAACCTTCAGTGCCATCCGTCTGATGCAACTGTTTTCCCGGATGATCTGCTGTGACACTCAATGTCACACCATCTGGGTAGGACCTATACATAGTGTGGTCATCAAAAATCAACTTCTTCTAACTGGGTTTTCTGACATTAAATTCTTTTCCAGTTCTGATAATTTACTGACGTATATAAAATAGTAGAGTGCCAGTTTTTCTCATATATTTTGTAAAAGTTCTTTCTTGGAATTTGGAAAATTTTGGAAGTCCATAAATGATATGTTGGGGAAGTACTACTTTTAAAGAATCTTAATGAAATCTACTTGGTTTATTTCAGGTTCGAAACTTCCTCGAACTTATTTTATGGCTTGTACTTATTATTTTTAATCCGTTCTTTCTTTCTATATTCTCCTCGAAGCTCAGTTATTTTTCCTGACTTTTGACCTTAAATATTTCCTGTTTTCTTTTGTGATGGTGAGATTTGAGGCATTAGCGGTTTTCGGGAAGTTGATACTTCCGGCACTGGCGGGGTTGGACATATTTCCATCGGTACTGGTGGAGATATGGGAACTGGTATTTTGAATGCGTCATATATTACCTACATTGGTAATTCTTCCTGAGGCGTGACATCTTTCGTATGTCTTGGCTATAACTGATTTAAATGTCTCTTACATTCAAATCTTCTTCCTTTGAGCGTGTGTATCATACTGCCAATTCTTTTGGTGATACTTCCGTCTTCCCGGAAGCTTTTTCCGCCTCTATAATTTCCGAAGAAAACTCTGTCTCCTGATTTGTAAAATTTGTTCACAAAGTTTTCTTTTTTACCACTCTTTTCGTTGGGCCTGTCAAACACTGACCCAATTTTTCTCAGGAACATTAGTTCGGCTGGTGATCGCTCTGAACCTATATTCGGATTGGGAGTAATTGTGTAAACCGCTAAAAACTATACTCCTCTCATCAGTGTCCATGCATTGATTCTTTCTTAGAGTTCTGTTTAAGGTGTCCATGAACCTTTCTGCTTGCCCATTTGATCTAGGATCGTAATGGTCATAAGACATTCGCAAACAAAATGTCGAATTAGTGTTCTCACACTGTTATATCGAATTATACATGGATTAGAAACGGCCAATTATTTCTGATGACAATCTTCACCTACAGTTTCGGAATCTATGATTGATAATTCATGCTAACGTTTTCAAATGATTTCTTTAAATCTCGAGCTTTCATCACTTCATCTGAAGATCTTTACATCTGTATTCAAGACGAGTGCAGTCTGTCTACATCTTTTCAAATGATTTCTTTAAATCTCGAGCTTTTATCACTTCATCGGAAGATCTTTACATCTGTATTCAAGACGAGTGCGGTCTGTCTACATCTTTTCAAATGATTTCTTTAAATCTCGAGCTTTCATCATTTCATCTGAAGATCTTTACATCTGTATTCAAGACGAGTGAGTGCTGTCTGTCTACATCTTTTCAAATGATTGCTTTAAATCTTGAGCTTTTACCATTTCATCTGAAGATCTTTACATCTGTATTCAAGACGAGTGAGTGCTGTCTGTCTACATCTTTTCAAATGATTGCTTTAAATCTTGAGCTTTTACCATTTCATCTGAAGATCTTTACATCTGTATTCAAGACGAGTGCAGTCTGTCTACATCTTTTCAAATGATTTCTTTAAATCTCGAGCTTTGATCATTTCATCTGAAGATCTTTGCATCTGTATTCAAGACGAATGCGGTCTGTCTACATCTTTTTATATTCAATGAAACTTCCAGAAATTATATATGTTTACTATCTGGATTATTTCGCTCTATTTTTTTTATTTTTTTATTTTTATTTTTTTTTTTTTTTTGTTGGAGAAAAAAAATTATAATTAAAAAATACTAGTCTTGGTATAATATGATTACTGATGGCAAGTGTAATTAACACATGCATTTGTGTATGATTTGTTTAATATTTGTTTCAGTATGAAAGAATATAAAAAAAAGTACATTTTTCTCCAGAAAAAAAATATAATGAACATTTCCTCTTATAAAACCTTCATTTGATACAGTGTCAAATGAATTTTACACGTATGATCTTCTTTACATGACTAAAAGATATGGAAGTGTTCCAGAATACAGCTGTGATATTCTGTTACACTTTCATATCGTTTAGTCTCCCAACTTGTGTATCTGCTTAAATTTCTATTTTGGTCAACCTATGACATTTACAACCAGGTCTCGTAGTTAAAATCGCCAATGATTTAAAATGACGAAAAAGTTATCAACAAAAGGTTATAAAAGTCAAACAACATTGTATTTAATATATTGCTTAGGTCATTGGTTATATATGAGACATTGTAAGTGAACAAATGAGAAATGAACTAAATGAAAGCAACACAATTTTAATAAACATTCTTTTCCTTATGAAATTAAATATGCTATTCAGAAAGGCAAGTTGGTAGAATTTAACTTGCGAGACGCTATTTGATTGATCGAGTTTCTTAATAATTCTTTTGACTAGGATTCTATAATCAGCCAAATTTAGGTGCTGATAATAATCAATAATCTGGCGATTTGACTCAACTGAAAGTCTTCCAGGGCGTACTGCATGTTAGATTTCAAAATATTCATGCTGAGAATTGGCACGTTCGAATGAAAAGCTATAAAGTTATGATAACTGCATTGAGTTACAAGTGCTTGTTATAATCAGCTATGATGAAATATATTCGTAACTGATCATAACAGACGCTTGTAATCTAATGAAGGCATCATGAGGTAAAAACTTTCTATTAGTTGCCCTGTTCTTGTTTTAGTTTGGGTCTCTTGTTTCTCCTAAAGTCTATTTCATCTCTATACTTCTAACGTATCCCCTTGAACACTGAAATTTTATTTAGTAATTATTTATTTTTCATTTTATTTTATTTTCTCCTCATTAGGTGTAGGAAGGTTACCTTAGTGACCGGTTCACATTCCGAGCTGGTATTTTTAACGGAAGTAGAGTTTTAGCCATTGGTTCCTGTTTAGGCTTGACTTTCTGGTTCCTTCTAAAGTCTACTTAAACTCTTTAGTTCTAATGTTTGGAAGTGTATTTACTATTATATATTTTTTTTATCCTCAATAGGAATAGATAGGTTTTCCTATTGTCTTTTTCGCGCATCTCTTCGTTCCTTTGAAGAGGAGCAGAGGTTTATGCCTTGTTTTCTGTTTAATATTGGATTTATGCATTTACAGAAAGAGCTACGTGTTATTGAACAAAAGAATTTCACATGAATATCTTGACGAAAATATGCAATAATTCAGTGTCACATATTTGAAAACTTCCTTATATAAACATAACAGATGCAGTTGGGACAAAATAGAGAAAAACAGATAAGAAGACGTCTGTTGCTGATGCCACCTGTCTGCTGCTTCTGCTACTAAGAAGTACACAGAGCCAAGCCCAAGTATACATATACAGTGCCCCTATGAAGATTGTATATTACTACAAGTTACTGCTAGAAAATATTTCCTGCCGAAAAGTTATTATCCAGGATACGCAGCAAGATTATTAATTCATTATATCCTATGTTTTTAATTCTTTCTTTTTTTCATTATATCTGTTGGCAGTTATCAACAGAGATTGTTTCTTTCGTAAAATTGGTTTTTGGCAGATATATAGACATTACTACGGTCCACTGAGTTTCAAACGGGAGTTCGTGACGGGAATCACAACGACCACTTGGGGAAAACTCCATAAAATCTGATTGCATTCCAAAATGCTGATGTCTACATGCGATGACAACAAAGATCAAAAAACACCGCCAAGTGAAAGCTATAGTCGTATTGCAAATCTCAAATCTCGTCGCTCCAGTGGGAATGAAACTATTTAGTTTGGGTTTGCAGTTTTTCGCTACTGTTGTCGGACGAATAAATGAAAAACGTAGAGATTAAGAGCATAATTAATTTGGCTCAAAAATGAATGCTCTTTATCTTCGTATATTTTTCTTTACTTATAAAAATTAATATGTAATTTCGGAGAAGTTCCCGCTCTTTAAAAAAAAAAGATGTAGGTAATGTTATCTTTTAATTAATTATCCAAGTTAAAAAGAACTATGATATTGAAAATATGACATGAAAGAAATTAAACATGAAAGTAACTTTATTTTATTTCATTGCTTAGAAATAAAATAACTATTTTTTTATACTGTCTTATTTTGTTATAAAAAAGACTGTCCATTATTATAGATGTATCTAGTAAAAGGAATTTAAAATATGAGTGATATGTCGCCAGTTATAGACGTGAGATGCACGATGACATCGCCTTTATTAAAGGACGCAATAGACAACGCTAGCAAATGAAATAACTATTTTTATACTGCCTTATTTTGTTATAAAAAGTATGTTCAATATTATAGAGGTATCTATTAAAAGGAATTTAAAATATAAGTGATATATCACCAGCTATAGACGAGAGATACACGATGACATAGCCTTTAATAAAGCACGCTATAGGCAACGCTAGGAAATAAAATAACTATTTTTATGCTGACTTATTTACAAATAAAATATACTATTTATTATTATAGATATACCTAGGGAAATGACTTAGAAATTCGTGATCTTCCAATTCTGGACGAGGGGTGCACGATGATCTGGCTTCTAATAAAGAATGCTATATACAACGCTTTTTGTCATAAATATACATTTTATTATTATTATTATTATTATTATTATTATTATTATATAGAAAAAACTTAAAAAAATGAGTGATGGTCCTTCAGTTCTGCGAAAGAGATGTACAATGATATGATCGTTAACAAAGCGCACTACAGATAAAGCTAAGAATATTAAGCTTTTGACGACGCTGGGCAAGAAACGACAGATCGAAGAAATCGTGTTATATATAACGACAGAAAAATCTTTACCCTACACCTAAATCTTTGCAAAGAGCATCCAATATTACGTGAAAGAATCTGGGGACTTCTTGAGAGATGATACCACTCTCCTTTCACAAAATGCCTTACTACTGTTACTCATTTTTAAAGTTGGGTAGGAAACTCTTATCTAGAGAAAAAAAATCAATCCGTGTCGTATTTGGAATCCAGATTCTTCACACTCGAAAAAAAGTCAAGAGCAAAATATCAGCAGGACAGGAATGGACTCGGACACTTTTTTTTGTGGGGGGGGGGAGATGATAAAAAGTTAGGCAGTTTGATGACTGAAATCGGAGAATCATTTTTTCAATCATTTAACACCCAAGCAAGGTGGAAATGCCACTAGTACGTAGTGGGTTATAGGGAATGAACGTGTGGGAGAAAATAATGAGTATTGGGAGGATTGAGGAAAGGGCAAAAGATGAACTGGATTCAAGAAGATAGAAGATGGCGATTGATGTGGCATTTAAATTTTTGAAAATTGTAGTTATCAGCATCCTTCTGTACAACAACATGTCTGCTTCCTGAAGTCTCATTTTATCTGAGGAAATTGTCCAGCCATATAGCTGCCATAAAAATAAACTGATATCACATAACAGCAGCGACCTCTTTTATGTGTTTCCAAACAAATGTTCCTGTGTCTAAAAAAATTGCCACGCTTTTTTAAAATCATTTCAACCCATGCAAAGCAGCAAAGCCACTGAAGTACAAGGGGTTACTTAGTGTGAAAAACTAAAAAAAAAAAACAGAAACATTATTAAATAGCGAGAACAATAGAAGAGTAATCAGGAATACAGTAGATAACGATCGACATTTAAATTTTTGAAGGTCAAATTTGGCGGTAAAGCAAGAAGACAGAAGTGAGTTTCAGATGCGAGAAAAGAAAATGTCAACATAGAACTTACGTTTCTATCTAGCCAATTCAAGTGTAAATTGATGACACCTTATTACTGATCAAATACTGTTCTTAAATTCATAAAGTCTATGTATCATAGAAAAGAGATCATCTGAACAGTTACCATGAAAGTGTTTATAAAAAAAGGCAAAGGGAAGCTACATTATGACGACAGAAAAGTGACTGAAGCCGAGACGCCAAATCAGGACCAATAACATTGCTGGTTCTTCTTTGAGGGTTTATCAAGAATATCTAAATATATAGCAGGATCACAAAAAAGTAAAACCCTAAGATAATATTAAAAATGTGTCTTTTTCAGACAATAAACAAATCTTAATTAAACTACGTATTCCTTAAGAAAAACCTTTATTAGATACAACCACTTTCAACAAATGTTAACAACTTGAAATAAAATATTAATTACAAATTAAGATGTGCAAAAGTAAGTGAACTTCTACGTTTACACTATTTTTATTTTACATGGTTGCCAATGAAAGTAATTTTTTGTGCACGTGTAAAAATCAAAAAGATGTGTGCTGATTTGTGTATACTGCAGTCAAGCAACATAACGTTTTTTCTTTTTTTTAAGCGTTTCGCCCCAAGCAAGGCGAGACGCCACTAGGACGCAAGGAGTTACAGAAGATTTGGGGCAAGATCAGGTAGATGTGATAGAGGAAAGGATGAGGAGAAGGATAGTGGTTAGATCAAGGCAACGAGAGATGTCGATTGACATTACATTTGAATAATCTATGGAAAAGGATGCAGTTCGTGACTAAATTAAAAAAAAACATATACCAAGATCTAATGGACTTTCTGAAACTTTGTAAAATCACATAGTTTGAAACTTATAATGGAGAAAACTACAAAAAGGCAGATCTCTCACCGTATCACAAATTATTTATAAATGGGAAGTCTTTGGTATGACGGTATCGCAAACAAGTGGTTCTTCGCAAAAAAAAAAAAAAATAACTGAAAGAACAAATAGAAACCTTGTTTAACAAGTCCAAGTCAATCCTACTGTGATATCTGTTGTGCTTCCTGACCAATGTCGGAATAAAATATACCGATCATTTTAGCAGTATGACTAGGAAAAAAAGGCACTGCTTACGAAAAAGTACAAACAAGGTGGGTTCAACTATTCCAGAGTTCATTAATAAGCTAGAAGACTTTCTGTAAAAAAGTTTTTTTTTTATCTTTGAACTTTTGATGAGGAATGATAGCCGATATGTCTGGCGACCTTCCCCCTATGCGTTTTTCAAAAGAATTTGGTTCCTACAGTTAAACATGACGGCGGCAATATTTTGATTTGGGAGGGTGCTTGGCTACTGCATAATGAATTCTTAAGGTACCAAGCAATTTTGAAAAAAAAAGTGTCTTGACTTCAGTTTGAAAATGGGGTTTAGGTCGAGGCAGGATCTTCCAACAGGACAATGGTCCGAAGCCTTAAAGCAAATCCACACAAGAAATGTCAAGACTTGGAATGGCCTAGTCAAGATCTTGATTTAAGCACAATTTAAAATATGCGGTTTAACTTAAAGAAGGCAGTGCATGCAAGAAACCCGGGGGATATCGTGCAATTGTGGGAGTTTTGCCAAGAAGAATAGCAAAAAGAATTGACACTCTCGGTCAGAAACTTGAAAATTATAGAAACACTGGTCAACATCGCGCCTTCAAAAGGAAGAATCACCAAATATTAAATGTAAATTTTCTCTTACTTTTGTACATCTTAATTTTGAATTAATATTCAAACTACTGCTAAATATATAGGAAGAACAGAAGAATACTATGCTGCAAGCGACTCTAAATAAGTCTTTCAGAAAAAATCAGATTAATAAACATTAATTCATAGCATGTTTACTGTATCTTATACGTATATTATATACGAATACAGTGTCGCTGCCGACACTTGAGTTTGAACATAGATCGCCAGTGTGCTAACACAGGCGATCCCATGATCACGTGACCATAGAAGAAGCGCATAAGTAGGAAATATTAGGTTGGTGCAAAACTAATATCGTTTTTTGACGTATTTTTTAACGTCAAAAAACGATATTATTTTTGCACCAACCTAATATTTGATAATAATAACTTGATGGCTGATTGGTCGCTATTCTAGTCTATTCTCTATTATTAACACTATTCTATATTATTAACACTATTCTCTATTCACTATACTATTTCGTTATTCGGATCACTATACGGATTACTGTTCGAGCGAATATTATCGAGCAACTACTATTAAAGCAAGTGTTATTCGAAGGCGTCTGACACCAATATTGTTCAACGGCGTTACTATAGTTGTATCTGCGATTACAAAGTCTCTACTACAACGAGCATTACGAAAGTGACAACGAATATTCGGTGGCATTACAAAAGTGGCATATTTTAATTAAAACATGCGCAAATTAGAAATTAATTATGAATGAGATTAAATTTGAGGTACAAATTATATCATTTCGTATAAGTTATATTCGGTTAAAGCGTTTTCGATTAGTGCGTATTTTTAATGTACGCATTAGCTGCACTAATCGAGGGATTACAGTATTTGCTTATCGAAGTCATACAAGATTTTTTGTCACGGCATCCACTGTAATTCACACTGCCACCTACTGAAAAATCATTCAAATTCATCTGAATGCCAACTAAATGAAGGCAGCATGAAAACATGATATTTTCTTTATTTGTTTCAGACAGAATTGATGGACTTTTCACATGGAAGTAAGTCTATGTGAAAATAAAATCCTCAGGCACCATTTTATAAACGAACCATTACAACCATGCCAAAGAAAGTAGAAAATTCTCCTATACACCAAGTCCACTCAGGACATGGGTTTCCACAACCTCCGTTCTTCTGTGTTTCTCAACAGCATTTGACTTATCTGACATCTTTTGTTACTTTTCTGTCATCCATTGAAAAAACTCGTTAAAAGAATATATAAGATATGATAACTGTTCGCCCTACTTCCATTTGTTGAGAAGGTAAAATTCTTAAACCTTTCTCTCTTTTTTTTAATTGTTTGTCCGAGCAATATCACTACCAGATTGACTATTAGAGGAGTGCGATATGTAAATTGTCTCCATTTTATATTTTTAATTTCACGCATGCGCGTTGTTTGTGTTTGATTTTGTCGACTGCACAATAGAGTGGGTTCAGGTGGGCACCGTCTGCGAGGAAAGAAAGAACACCATAACGCAATTCACCCCGCTAGAAGTTTGGGAACGGCATGCTGTACTGCTTGGCATTCGCACCGGAAGCTCCAATAAGGATATTTTAGTGTGTTTGATTGTCAATCAGTACAGAGGATTCGAAAAGTGTTGGATGATATATCCAGTCAACATCATGGTGTTTAGAATGGCCACTAGTGACGGTGGCATTAGGCGTCCACTCATCTTCCTACAGAGCCTCCGACTCGACACGGAGGCCTGCATCAAGTTCCTTGAGGAGATAGTGCCTCCCCGAGTCACGACTGTGTCTGCTGGAAGACACTATGCCTAGAAACAGGACTCTGCACCATGACACACAAGCAGGAGTATCCATTCATGTCTGTCAGACAATTTCTGCGATGATATCATCCCTTACATCTGGCCACCTAACTCCCCAAACTCCGACCCCTTGATTATTATGTGTGGGTCGTAGTTGAGCGAGATACCAACCAAACTGTTTGTAATACCAAAGATCAACTGAAAGCAAGTATTATGGCATTATTCACTAACATAAACAAGGAGACCGTCCAGAAGAGTTGCAGGAGATTCTGAAGGATAATTTATAGGATTATTTACTCTTTAGTATTTCAATATATTTTGGGGTAGTTTTGATAAATATGTCTGCTGGAAGACACTATGCCTGGAAACAGGACTTTGCACCATGTCACACAAGCAGGAGTACCCATTCATGTCTGTCAGACAATTTCTGCGATGACATCATCCCTTACATCTGGCCACCGAACTCCCTAAACTACGACCCCTTGATTATTATGTGTGGGTCGTAGTTGAGCGAGATACCAACCAAACTCTTTGTAATACTAAAGATCAACTGAAGGCAAGTATTATGGCATTATTCACTAACATAAACAAGGAGACCGTCCAGAAGAGTTGCAGAAGATTCTGAAGGATAATTTATAGGATTATTTACTCTTTAGTATTTCAATATATTTTGGGGTAGTTTTGATAAATATATCTGTTAAAATAAGATATCAGTGCTATTTTCATTTTTATGTAATTTAGACAATAGATACATCGTACCCTGTAGGTCTTATCGTTTTACCGTTGAAAAAAGGTACATATAACCGTAAGTTTTTTTTCTGATGGTTTCATTTTGCGCATTTCTTACCTCTAGAACTATCTTCCGGTTTCTTGTTTCTCTGCTACCTATAATCTTCAAAAATGTAAATTCAAGACCCAACGCCATTTTAAGTCTTCCTGGATAGTATCTTTATGTGGTCCTTTCTCCTCACTAAAGTCATCTCATTCTCTTCCACTCCCAGTAACCACTTACGTCTCCGTGGCATTATCGCCTTCCTTGGGTTGACATGATATTTTTGGAAAAATTCTCTTTCTGAATGTACGTAGGAGATATTTTTCTTTAAACATCCCCTTTGCTCATATATCCTGTCGATATATCAGCATCTATGTCTTTTCTGCTTCGAGTCACATCTTCATCTGTGAGAAAATTGCCCACTGTTTATTGTCAAGACATAATATAAATCTAGAAACCATTTATTTTTCTCATATCAAATCACGGTGATATCAATATTTTCATAGACTTCACGCCAGAAGTCTTCACCATAGCCACTGAAGGTGTACAGCCATATCACATTTAAACACCGGTTCACGTCCGATCACAGAAGTTAAGCAACGTCGAGCCTGATCAGTACCTAGATGGGTGACTGCTTGAGAAATCCACGTGTTGTAAGCTTGGTCGTGCAGATAGCGTAATGGATGTCGACTCGGGATGAGAACTCGAAAAGTCGAGTTCGAAATCAAGTATGGTTCTTCGCATTACTTTACTCTTCGGAAAAGTTTGAATCATCCTCTTCCCCATATATGGGTTGAATAGTAAAATTTGTATCGGAAAATCATTATCTCGAAAAATTGTTAAAACAGCTGTCTCTCAAATATATTGTTGTGGAGTTATTTCGCCGTGGAGGCTTGTATTTGTACTAAGTCGGTACTAAAATTGGTTCGACGTACAAAACGTTAGGAACTTGATATAATAGGTATTACGTAGAGTAATCTTGTTGTAGTCGCTGACTACTTTGGTATTCCACTAACTGTCGACTACTGTCGTCCGACATCGACGCTATTTAGTAACTGCCCCACGTAGTCACATGTGGCACAAGGCCGAATTTAATGTGGGGTTCCCGAGCCCATAGGCTCGGCCAAAAAATCTCCGTAGACCCCGCATAAACGGGATCGGGTCTGTCTACCTCCTCGAACGAAACTCTGCCCTTCGGCATAGCCTCGTCCGGGTTCCTCTCAGCCTTCGGGCAGAAATAATGTCTTTTTCTCACATAGTAACATATGTGAGAAAACGACATTATTTTTGCACCAAACTAATATCTTTGTCGTTGCAATCAGAGAATTTCATATAATTCGAAAATATGGAATTTCGTTATTTTACGCAGGGTCCATTCGAACTGTTGTCACTATCTTGTTTGTTATAGTCACAAAATGTCAGACAATTTTAAGATATAGAATTCTCATTCTACACGAAAATAAAGGGGCAACCATTGGAGGATTAAAGGATAATCCCCTCGGGAGCTAGGATTATCCTGCTTCTAAAGGGACACGGCTCATAAAAAAAAAAGAATTCACTCCATCCTAAGCACTACAACCTTTTGATCATGTACAAAGTTTAGTAAATATCTAAGGAGTCTCAACAATTGTTAGTAAGTGAATAGACAAAGCCAAATATGTCCCCTGCATTTGGTTGTCGTTTCTTTTCTGCATAGACTGGTTGCTGACCAAGACTATCGGTCCCAGTCTGTCTTGCTATTCAACCCATATCTGGGGGGGAAAAGATAGATCCAAAACTTTTCCAAGTATATTTTTGTGTAAATTAATGTAACGAACCTGAGTGAAATTCGAACTCGGTTCTCCGATTTCTCATTCTGAGTTGAAGTTACTTATATCTACGTTTACCTAATTTTCTGCTATGCTTGATTCTGAGCTGCCATTAATAATCTTCCAGTTTACGCCATCAAATAATATTTTCCGATTTTTCATCACATAGGAAAAGAAAGTGCTTGAGAATAGCAAAGTAAAAATCCTGTGGTATTTTACGAAACTTACTACTACTACGACGACGACGAAGATAAAGAAGAAGAAGAAGAAGAAGAAGAAGAAGAAGAAGAAGAAGAAGACGATATATAGGAGGTGGAAGAAGAAGAAAATGAATAGGGAAAAAGAGGAAGAGTAAACAGAAAAAAGAAGAAAAATGAAGAAGGAAAAAAAACAGGAAGAAAAATAAAAACGAGGAGGAAGACGAAGAAAAATAAGAAGAAGCTGATGAGAAAGAAGAGGTAGACGAACAAGATAAAGAAGAAGAAAACCAACAACAAGAAGAGGAAGACCAAAAAAAAGAAGAGAAAGATGAACAACAAGTAGAAGACGAACTAGAAGAAGAATGCGAACAAGAATAAGATGACGAAGAACAAGATGAAGACGAACAAGAAGACGACAAACAAGAAGACGAGGAACAATAGGAAGACGACGAGAAACAAGAAGAAAACGCCGAATAATAATAATAATCATAATAATAATATCTCGAGGTGAAAACAGAAGTAAATCTAGCACTTAAAAACTAAAACTCTTCTTGTTGCGGTCAGAGTCTAATAATGAAAGAAAGTCAACAAAATGATTCACCATCACTGCAGGAAATCCAGTGTATAGTTCTAACAAGCACGGACCATATCCCATGAAGAGCTTTTTCCACTTAATTACTTTTTAATAGACGTCTTTTTTTTTTAATCTCTATCTATAAAAGGCAGGATATGTGTATGTGTGTGTGTGTGTAACGAATAGACGGCCGCAATTTTCGACGGATTTACACCAAAATTTACATGCACATGCTCCAAGTTAGAGGAAAGGCCAAGACCGACTTTGCATTTCCCAACTCCCATCGAGAGTGGAAATAATCGATTTTTTCATGCTTATACGACACTTTTCATGTAGTTTGCGGCCATTTTGTACAGGCCAGAGTGAGAGCCAATAGCTGGCAGCCACGAATAGGCAGGAAAATTCTATTGGCCAGCGTGAGAGCCAACAGCTGACTGACACGAATGTTAACTAGCATGCTAGCATGCAAAAAGATCAATAGCTGCATTCGTCACAAGTGAGAAAAATTAAAATCTGCATGGCACTTTACTCCAATTGGCTCATTCGCTTGCTTAAACTCAACGTTTATTCTGATTTCGCAGAACTGGGTTGGATGTGAAAAAGTATTTGTTGTTAACATTCTTTTTTCATTCGGTTTTTCCAGTTACGAGTCCTTTTTTTAAAGCTGATCGTTTTGTGTTCATTTTGTTTAGTTCTTTTTACGTAACAGATTTAATGTTTAGTATAGAGCTTCGAAAAATTCGCATTGTGAGATAGGCAAGAAGTAAGGTATGTAGCAACATCAGCACGGCAAAGGGCTCTCCTTTAAAGGCAAGGAAGGGCAAACATATTTTAAGTCAAGTGATAGCGATTGCTCTATGAGTCGTAAGATTTTTGAATCAAGCACGGGCAACGCCGTGCCGTGCTGCTAGTTAAGTATAAACAACAAAACAATCATATACTTTGCCTGCTTTAAGTTATTGGTTATGACCCGACATATGATTATAAAACAAATGCATGGCAGAAATAATCTTTTTAAATAATAATAATAATAATAATAATAATAATAATAAACAATTTTGATTATCATTTGTGATATTTCCGTATTTGTGGATGGAAAGCTCCTATATTTTAAGTGGAACATATTTTTCACTGAATATTTTCTTTAAATTACAATATTAAAAGTATATCCTCGTCAATGTTACTAATGCTGGCCTTAGAAACCTTGAAAACATGCAATTACAAAATGAGCAACCCAACAACCCCATATTACTTCTAATTACTTCAGTAAAAACATGACCCACTATTCATATTTCCAATCTAAACAGCGATTCTATTCTTGCCTGATTACCCATAATTACATATCTTCTATAGACTGTAGCCCTTGATACAGGAATGCGTTCAAAATGGATAAATATGGGGAAATATCGTCCCTTGATTATTGGTTTAATTCAAAATATAACACGATATGCTTAATTCGCGTTCCTTGCAGCTGTCAAGTAGCTTTATCTTTGGGAATTGTCGATTGTATGATAACTGGACATATTAAGATATAAAATATATCAGTCAATCTTCTTGTCCGTCATGTTCACAGAATTCAAATCGCACATTATGGAAATAATTTAATAAACCGTCTGTACCTGTCATCTAATGAGAGGCAAAAATAAAAAAAAATATCTTTCAATATCTGGATGCCATTTTAGAGCATTTATTCAGTAGGGAATACATTACCTTTCATTAAAATATTTAGGGAATTTAGTAATGATCTGAATGGGAAAAATATTGCTTTTTGATGACGGTAAATTTTCTTTCAAATCCCAAGCGTTCAAATATACATCTATTGGCAAGTCGAATGCATTGATTTTTGATTGCTCAGAAATGGTCCCAGTAAGATATACTCTACAATAAAAGCAAATAAAAAATAGATACATACGATATGATGAACATATGTTTTATTGTTTTAATGTTTTTGTTTGTTTTTTTGTTTTTTTTCTTTAAGCTATAAATTTACCTGAATTTTTTATTATTATTTATATCAATACAAGAAATGTTTATTTTCAATAAACCTCTCTTATACTTTTTTCTAGAAATATCCACCATTACCCAGGTTTTAAGTTTTAAAAGAAAAAACTAGAGTGTACCAAACGCATTTTTAAATTTGTAAAGATTTTAAAACGAAACCAATGACAAAAAAAATTCAAAAGATATCTAGAGACTTCGAAGAATTTTCGACTAGAGTCATGAAAAGCATTTTTTAATTCAAAGATAGACAAGCGTTTTAAAGATTACTAAAAATCACAAACATTTCAAAAGGAATCCAAAATCATGCATTTAAAGACGGAAAAAATACAAGCGATTTTAAAACAATACCATTTCAATCAACAATTTAAAAAGACAGACGAAAACCACAAATTATGAAAGAAGTCCAAAGACACGCAAAAAATTTAAAAGACAAGAGACACACAAACCTTTTAGAATAAGTTCAAAATTGCTCGCGACTCTGAAAATTAGATTTTATCACACAAGTTTTTTTTAAAGTAAATTAAAGATGCACAGGAATTCCATATCATCCAAGAATTTTACAAGACTAAAGACACAAGTATTTAAAAGAAGTCTAAAGAGACACATGCATTTGAAAGAAGTCTAAGACATATAAGCATTTAAAAGAAGTCTAAAGAGACAGGCATTTAAAAATCGTCAAAATAACACAATCATTTAAAAAAAGTCTAAAGAGACACATGCATTTGAAAAAAGTCCAAGATATATAAGCATTTAAAAGAAGTCTAAAGAGGCAGGCATTTAAAAGGCGTCAAAATCACACAATCATTTAAAAGAAGTCTAAAGAGAGACATGCATTTGAAAGAAGTCTAAGACATATAAGCATTTAAAAGAAGTCTAAAGACACAGGCATTTAAAAATCGTCAAAATCGCACAATCATTTAAAAGAAGTCTAAAGAGACACATGCATTTGAAAAAGTCTAAGACATATAAGCATTTAAAAGAAGTCTAAAAAGACAGGCATTTAAAAGGCGTCAAAATCACACAATCATTTAAAAGAAGTCTAAAGAGAGACATGCATTTGAAAGAAGTCTAAGACATATAAGCATTTAAAAGAAGTCTAAAGACACAGGCATTTAAAAATCGTCAAAATCGCACAATCATTTAAAAGAAGTCTAAAGAGACACATGCATTTGAAAGAAGTCTAAGACATATAAGCATTTAAAAGAAGTCTAAAAATACAGGCATTTAAAAACATCAAAACCACACAATCATTTAAAAGAAGTCTAAAGAGACACATGCATTTGAAAGAAGTCTAAGACATATAAGCATTTAAAAGAAGTCTAAAAAGACAGGCATTTAAAAACAACAAAACCACACGATCATTTAAAAGAAGTCTAAAGAGATTATCATAAAATACAAGTAAACCTTTTAAAAAACCTCTAAAGACACGCATACATTTTAAAAAGTCTAAAAGGACGTAGACATTTTCAAAGCAAGTAAAGACAAGCATTTCAAAACTAGGCAAATATTATGCAAATATTATAATAAAGACACGGAGTATTTTTAAAGTAGATTACAGACACGGATGTACATTCACAGCATAATATCAGGAAAATTATAAGGAGGATTTTCTGAATTGAGGGAATGTAATGATCAAGCTATTTCATAGTTTATCATAAAATACATTTAATTTTACATATAAGTATTTTTTATAAAAAAATAGATTGTATTTTATTTACATCATTCTATTTATCCTAGAAAATGAACACTTGCTTGAATGCCCAGCATACCAGTAGGCATATAATGTAAAACATATTCTAATCGATTGTAGTGGCTTTACCCAGATGCGTCAACGATTTTATGACATAACTATTCTAGATGATCTTTTTCAAGAAAAAAGTACAGACTGTCCTACTTGAAGGAGGTTAGTCTATACCACAAGTTCTAGAACTGAAGAACTCCGTTCCGAAGAAATAACTGTAGAGTGGATGAATCAACAACGCAAAGGATTGTGAGGATTACAAGCCATATCTTTATTTTTTATAAATATTTTAGGTATTAAATAACTTATGGAACACTGCCATGCAACAATCAATGAATCAATTCAAAAAACCGTTTTTTTATTTGTAAGAATTTTCCCCTTTGAATTATTGTTCCTTTAGATACTAACAATACAGAACATGTAAGAGTTCAAGTTAAGTTTACGGCCTATTTCCCCACAAGACGTGCTATGATGGACCCTGCGGGTCGCCTTGATGATCTACTAGTGCTAACGGATATTTTTATTTTGATCCTGAGCAACAAGCCTCGATCCCAAAAAACATTTATGTGCAAAATATCGATCGAGCTTTCCATAGATTTGAATTTATTAGACAAAAGGACTGTGGAGTAAAGCATTGATTCAGACAGACATCAAAGTAGTGAGAATAGGATTATTTTTTTTAAAATCATTTCACCCCAAGCAAGTTAATAATACCACTAAGAGGCAAGGCGTGAAAGAGAATCAGGAGAATTCGAAAGGAAACGGAACCCCAATCATAAAAAGTAAACACGGGATAAATATTTAATCTTGTTCAAAGGACATATTAAACGGACAATTTGTGGTATGTTTAAATAAATGTTGACATTACCAAATTTCTATATGTGTTGTGGAATCCGGGACGAAATCCGGTACCAATAAATAACAAACGCCAAGAATGAATATAGGAAAATAAATATATTAACGTAATAATACAAACTGGTAAAGCAGGTTAGTAGTTCCAGGAATGCGGGTTAGTAGCAAAATATATATACAGTCTTTGGTATCGACGACTCGCTGTATGACTTCTTACTGAGTCTACGTGCTCGCTCACTGTGACTCTTGCTCGCTACGTTCGTACGCTCTCGTTCTTCCTCGTTCGCACGCTCTCGTTCTTCCTCGTTCGCTCTCTTCGGGTATTCTCTAGCAGTAGTATATGTATACTCTGGGTGAGTCCATTTGTGTAAAAATGGGAGAACCTCTCAACAATATGGAAGATGAGTAAAAATGTGACAAATAGTCAAGACGGCTGAAAATTCAGAATGCCAGTAATAGTCAAAAATGTTGTGACCCTACCAACCACGATGAGAACAAATCGAACGAACTGGTGTAGAATATGAGACTTCCTTAACGTTTTTTTAATAATTTCACCGTAAGAAAGGTAATAAAGCTACTAAGACGCAAGGGCTTACTGCATGTGAGAGTATATGAGAAAAAATAAGCATTATCAAGGAGAAGGAACAATGAGTAGAGCCAACCTCCCCTGACGGTCCGCTTAGGTGAAAACTTGGTAGGTTTGTCTGACTCTCTAGGTTTAACTATATATATATATATATACATATATAGGTTTAAAAGTATTCAGTAACGCTACAAGGCATAATGAGAGACATAAATAAAAGGAAGGAAAATCACACGTTTTGCTTCCAGCCATCAAATTTTTTTCTATCGAGAGAATGTAAAGTAAAATATAATAAATATGAAATTAGTTAATGGGGTGGGGGAAGAAAGGAACTACTTGAGACTGATCTGATACTAGCAAACAATATGTATATATATGAGAGAGAGAGAGGGAGAGATAGCAATATGTATATAGATATATAAAATATATATAGATAGATATAAATATGGTATACATATATATATATATATATATATATATATATATATGTGTGTGGTGCAGTTCAATTTACATTACATGAATCATTCATACATAATAAATTTATTAAATTTGTTTGCGAAGATGTATTCTCGCCATTTAAATCATTAACTTCTATATCTGTTTTTTGTAATAATGATTCATGTAATATATATATATAATATATATGTATGTATGTATATATATATATATGTATGTATGTATATATATAGTGAGAGAGAGAGAGAGAGAGAGAGAGATAGGAGAGAGAAATATGTATATTGATATTTTAACCAAACCTGATTGAATATATATATATATATATATATATATATATATATATATATATATAGAGAGAGAGAGAGAGAGAGAGAGAGATAGATAGATAGATAGATAGATAGATAGATAGATAGATATAGCGTGAGAGAGAAATATGTATACAGATACATAAAATTATAGATTGTTAGATATAGATATCATTTATATATATATATATATATATATATATATATATATATATATAGATAGATAGATAGATAGATAGATAGATAGATAGATCCAGACTCAAGAGAGTGCCTGTCCGCTTTATGGTTTTGGTGGTTTTGAAATCAATCCCCCGAAACTAGAATGTTTTTTTTATATTATACATAGAACACTGATATAAAATCAATCAACAACAAACACGTACACATGCACACTCACAGATAGATAGATAGATAGATAGATAGATAGATAGATAGATAGATAGATAGATAGATAGATAGATAATGTGTATATTGGGTATATTAATGAGTTATATAACCGATGATGTCATTAAGATTCGCCTTTAATATCTAATTATTCCACATTATCGATTTCACACACCAGCTTATCCATCGCCATGTCAATTACATATTTCGCTGTAATCGAATATTATAAAGCAAAGAGTAATTGAACTGAAATCGAATGTGTCATGTTAATGAGAGTTGATATCTTGATCTGTAATTTACTCTGTTTCCTTAACACCATTACCGTTCTTACGGAGAGGTTACTTAACGCCATGTTTTCTAAATCGAGAATCAGCAATCCAGCTGCAATAAATGCATAATGGCTGACTACTCTCCTTTTCTGAGCCCATCCTCTTTGAAATACTTGTTCGTGCACATTTGTGCTTGTGCAACACCCACTGAGCTCACCTTTGGTTTATACTGCAATAAACAAAACTAGATGTTGATCCCTTGTTTCTTTGTTTAGGATACGGTCTCCGATTCCCTCTAAAGTTTACTTCAAAGCCTGAAACTGGGAAGATTAATTTACTATTCAATTATTCTTTTCTCAATAAAATGAGATAGGTTCGCCTATCGCCGAGTTCACAATCCTCTCTGGCTTTTTGAACGTGAGTAGAGTTTTATCCCTTGTGTTCTGCTTAGGTATAAGTTTCCGGATCCTTCTAAAAACTTTTTCTCAGCTTACTTCCGGTTCTCCCTTGTTTGTGGCATTATCTCTTTGATTGGCGTGGTGCCTCTTACACTCTAACCCTCTACTTTGTGTGACTTCGGACATTGTACATGGTGAATATCATTGTACGAAATATACTGAACTAAAACGAAATATACTTAGCTAAAGTTTCCCAGAAAGAGAGAAATAAACAGCATTTATTAAATAAGTCTTACTATCTAATACCATAGGAAGGAAAACGAAAATATATTTATTTGACGTAGGGAATACTTATATTTTAGCATAATCCGCTCCTATGTCAATGCACTTAATCCAACATATCACTGTTGATCACTTAATCTGAATATTATATATGGAATATAAATCGACTTCTTTTCCATGGAAAAAAGATTTATGTTCAGAAATTGGTAATGTAATAGTGAAAATGTTATGGACGCATTATCTCTCATGATCAGCAGTTTGAAAAATGGCAGCAAACTTAAATTCTCGGTCACAAAAAACGACAGTACAATCAAACACCGGTTACGGAACTGTTCGATGCAAAAACATTGAACAGTTCCGCCAACCAAATTTCTCTCACAAGGGTTGCGTTAATCCGTGGTATGGATTTCAAAGACTTTTCAACAGCCGCCAGATGGGATCGCTTCCAACAAAACAATGACATCAAGACAACGTCTTCCTGACAAATCGACCATGGAGTCTATGGAAATCCGTGTCTCGTGATCGGGAAGACAAAGTTATAATAACGCGACCACCCGTCCTTACATTCTTATATATATATATATATATATATATATATATATATATATATATATATATATATATATATATATATATATATATAAATTATAATATAAATATGTTATAACATCACTAAAAAAATACACATTTTGTTTTGTTCCATATATATATATATATATATATATAATAATTTATTTAAAAAAATGATAACATAAATATGTTATAAAATCACTACAAAAATATCCATTTTGTTTCAACACCTCCAGTGTCTTATAAAGTGATGATGTTGAATGTAAAATAAATGGTTTTAAAAGTTTCAAATTAATTAACAATCCTTCGCAAGGGGAAAACGTTGTTACAAAAGCTAGATTGACCAATCAAAATACAAGTATAGGAAAATTCAAAAAGCTTGACAACGAAGTCATGTTATAATAGCTATTCAGATCTTTAAAATACGGGTAATATTAAAAAAAAAATTATTCTAACCAATAATTATTAAATTATATGATAAAATTTGATATTGTAATTAAATTAAAAATTACCAATTTTAAAATCCAAATTTAATCACTATTAAATTTAAAATTATAAAATTACTGAAAGAAAAGAAGAAATACATATGTTATTCAATTTATTTTTTCATTGAAATTATGTTAGAATAGACGATAATACGTCATCCGGTCCTCTGACAATATGTATACATTTTAATCCCAAGTGTGCGAATGGGGTCCTAACCTCACGCGTAAAACAACACAAACACACTCAGATTATAATACATAAGCACTCAGACATATTCAGATATATATATACACACAAAAAGTGACGAGACAGGGAACATCTCCACGGCCCTTTATAAAAAAAAGGAGGGAACCAACACATACATACATGCATACATACACAATTAAAAGTGAATGCACTTTCCATACACATAGACACCGATAAATACATGTACACACATCCACATACATTGACCTAGACAATCAGATACCACAACCAAGAAATATTTAAGACTGAAAGTGTCATTTAAACAAATGCTAACCACTTATTAAAATATAACTTAAGTGAGCAAATATGCAAAGACAAATTATATACATGTGTATAAATATATATATATATATATATATATATATATATATATATATATATATATATATATATATATATAAATAATATAAAAAGCTCAATCACTAATATAATTATATTATAAATAATAATATTCCATGGTTATAATTTATTACATTGGAATTGTAATCATGATCCAATTCATCAGAACTACAAATTCCAAAAATGAATTTGTATGTCTAATGAATTGGATCGTGATTACGATTCCAATGTAATAAATTATAACCATGGAATATTAGTATTTGAACTTTTTCTATTATATATATATATATATATATATATATATATATATATATATATATATATATATATATATATATATATATATATATTATAACATAAGTATGTTATACCATCACTACAAAAATAGCTATTTGGTTTCAACACTTCTGGTGTTTTGTCAAGTGATGCTTTTGATTGTAAAATAAAAAGGTTTTAAAGAGTTCAAAACAAGCCACTAAGACATAAAAAGTCATCGAGTATGAACAAGAATACTTAACAGTATGTAGAATGCAATGGACGATACAACGCAGGCTTCATATCACTAGGGGAAATATTTTGTCGTAAGTTGTAATGACCGATCAAATTACAAGTATATAATACTTCATAAAAAATTACAAACATTATTCAAAGAAAAAAACGGAGAAACTAAATTTTCATGTAATGTTCCTAGTAACATGTTAAGTCTTCCGTCCGAATCTGTGTGAAAGTGTGAGGGGCAATATATGACTACAAAATT
This sequence comes from Acanthosepion lycidas, assembly GCA_963932145.1. Taxonomy (NCBI): domain Eukaryota; kingdom Metazoa; phylum Mollusca; class Cephalopoda; order Sepiida; family Sepiidae; genus Acanthosepion; species Acanthosepion lycidas. The sequence continues at coordinate 76,762,392 of OZ010580.1, read as the reverse complement.
AGTTACATTGACAGGGTTATTATTAGAGATTTAGTGGACGAGGGAAAAAGGTTTATTGGTGACAAAACTGACATCACGCCATAATACACAAACACCTAAAAATGATTGAATGAATGAACACGAAAATATACGAATGACAAATAGACAAACTCATCCAGATTCAATCACCCAAACAACTACAGAGACAACGGAAACTACCCGTCAAAATTGCACTAAGATGGAAAATCAATATACAAATATTTAAACACAGGCATATATATATATATATATATATATATATATATATATATATATATATATATATATATATATATATACATACAAATATACATACATATATACACTTACATATATAAATACATATATAAACATACATATAAAAAACATAAAAACACATACATATATATATAAATAAATTCCTCTTGTAAACTAAAATAAGAAATATGAAATAGACGTATGATAAGCTATAAAAATATAAAGGAAAGATAAATATACATATATTATTTCATTATTTTAATATTATTATGCCGTTATCACTATTCGTATCTAAGTATCAAATTTATTTTATTTTATTAAATTCAGTGCTGGTGGGAGGAATACCAATGAATGCAACATGTATTAGGCACACCAATGCATGTAAAAGAATATATAATCCATATACAAATAGACAAGCGCACAACAATATAAATATCACTAAAGATAGTGCATATATATATATATATATGTGTGTGTACGTGCGAACGTGAACACTCATATATTAGGTTTGTGCAAAAATAATGTCGCTTTCTCACATATGTTACTATGTGAGAAAACGATATTATTTTTGCACCATCCTAATACAGACAAGCACATCTAAACACCTAGAAAACAACGCTTATATAGAACAGGAGTAGAAACAAATACAATCGCCATCCTTACCAAATAGCCATATTAAATTCATAGTCTCTGTAATATTAAGTAAATAAGAGTTACAACTATTCAATATCGAATAAATAATCGAATTTATATTGAATTCTTAGCAAATACAAGTAGATAATAATAAAAAATGTAAGGATTTTTTTACATACTTACCACTTCATCTTTACATACAATATTCTTTCTAGCTAGAAAGAAAGTTGAAAGATAATTTACGCCTGCAATTAACAGTGAGGTCCTTCCTTTAACTTAATAGGTTCATCTTGACCTTAAATATAATGGTTTCTAACTTTTCACTGAGACAGTGGTAACAAGATATATATATATATATATATATATATATATATATATATATATATATATATATATATATATAGATAGATAGATAGATAGATAGATAATATTAGTGGTAAATATACATATATATGCGACATCCACAGGTGCATATACATATGTAAACGATTCCAATGGAATAAATTATGACTATGGAATATTAGTGTTTAAGCCTTTTTATTATTATATATATATATATATATATATATATATATATATATATATATCAACATATATATGTAATATATATATAACATATAAATATAATATATATATATATATATATATATATATATATATATATATATATATATATATAACATATATATACACACACACACATATATTAATATATATATATATATATACATATATATATATATTTATAAAGTTTGGTTAAAGTCCAACGAAAATGATAATAAATCTGTCTTTTCTATAAATATTTTCAGTGTAAATGTTCGGATGAGCTCTTCCCTGTGGTACAATGGATGTCACAATGAATTGTAAATATGAGGAGTATTTAGTATTTTCATAGAGACATGAGGTATTAGGTTGGTGCAAAAATAATGTCGTTTTCTCACATATGTTACTATGTGAGAAAACGACATTACTTTTGCACCAACCTAATATTAAAGTGAATGCAGTAAGAATGGTAAGTAAGAATGCGTTGTTTTGGTAGTAGGAATATTATTTGTATGTTTGGGTCAGTATTTGTGACTAGCTAAGTTTAAAGTTAAGACAGAAGTCCGTACATTTCCCCCAATATCCTATTTTGGCCTTTGTGCTACATTTTCTGTATTGAAGCGGGAATAAATATCGTTATGGTATCCAGACTTTTTCAATTTAAGCACAGTACTAGACTCGCATGTAGATCTCATCAATTTATAGTTGAGCCGGCTAGATAAGTAATTTCTCTGCTCATAGTTTATATTCTTGCTTGTGGAACTTTCGTCCGGCTCCATGCTTTCCAGCCAATGTTTGTAATTCTTCCACACCGTATTAATCACTTGTGCTTAGGTGGCTTAAATAATTTGCATGGGGAGATACCGACAAAAAAATCTAATACAGATATACATGGCCAAATGACAAAAGCAAAGAATTTCCTTAATTAAAAAAAAGCCTTTCAAAGGACTCGCCTGAGATGTATATGGGCGCGTATGTCTTTCAGAGGCTGGTTTAATTAGTTCCAAGTGTCGTCACTGCACAATCTATCGCTATGAGGTTCATCGTGACGCACGCGCACTTTATGCAGCAAATCTACATATTAGCAAATGCACTAATCTGACAATAGTAGAACTATGATAGCTACCAAGCAAGGGGCAAGATTGCTTGCAGAACCTGTGGTTTTAAATGTAGATCACTCGCTGTACTCATGAATAATCCAAAGAGATAAGTCATAGAACGGGCGTACTTGGTGACTAGTTACACACACACACACACATATATATATATATATATATATATATATATATATATATATATATATCCCACACGGATATATATATATATATATATATATATATATATATATATATATATATATATATATATATATATAAAGGCTTAAACACTTGTACTCTATGGTCATAATTTAATACACTGGAATCGTAAATACGATCCAATTCATCAGACCTACAAATTCAAACGAAATATATATATATATATATATATATATATATATATATATATATATATATATATATATATATATATATATATATATATATATAATATTAGTGGTAAATATACACATACATATGCAAAATATATAAATATATATACATAGGTGCATACACATACATGTATATTTTTTGAATAAAAAATTCCAAGAGGATAGAATCCAGGTAGAACTCAATGTCCAGGACAGAGTAAGCCTTTTTATTATATATATATATATATATATATATATATATATATATATATATATATATATATATATATATATATATATACACACGGGTAAAAAATATAAGAAAGGTTGAAAATGCAAATGGAGTCTTTAAGAACATTTATTTAGAGTAACTTTGCCGGTTTCACATTTCTATGATTTTCAAGAGTTAAACTGAGATGGAGAAATATGTGGCTATAGCATGACCTGTTTCGCATCTGAATGCAGTTGGAGAACTCTTTTTGTGTTATGCAGAGTAAATGGTGGCTTTGATCACTATTTGTTTAAATGCAATTTGATTTGACGATTATGACCACGTATAGTAATTTTACGCCAAGAAATGATGATAATAAGGTTATTCGTCGGGTATATGCTACAATATATAAACCACATATTACCAAAAACTGTCTATATATATATATATATATATGTAATTGATATTTTTAATAATTTCAGATAATAAGTCATCGAGTCTTGAACAAGAATACTTATCAGTATGTAGAATGCAATGGACGATACAACGCAGGCTTCATATCATTGGGCTAGCGGACCTCGGTAAAGAATAGGCAACTAACTAGACTTAATATAGCTCAGCTATTAATTCCGGTGGTGATACTCCTCCAAGTATATATAACCTTCTGAAACTGGCGGCAAGAGCAATGTCTTTTTTCACCAAACCGTTCTCTACTTATATGTATACCTTTCTTTATCGTCGATTATACAGTACGCAATGCACGCCACAGATTACCAAAAACTGTCTATATTTTCCTTTTCTATACATACGTATATGAAAGTCCAGTTTCTAATAATAAATTACAACAAAAACGATAAAGGTGAGGTAGAATAACGTACTTTAATAAAAGCTGTGTAATATATATCAAATATTTACAGAATTTTACAATATGAGGATAACTGTTCGAAAAAGACATTTGGAAATATTTCCCGTATTGGTCGCGTCTTGAAAAAGGCCAAATGGAGAATAATCGGCTTCACAGAAATGTTCAGGCCGTGGTGCGAGTCAGACGTTTATCTCATGAAAATTTATAAGATTTTTTCACTGTGTCATCTTAGACGCTGTGATAAAATGCAAAATATACGTCAGCTTCGAAATTTATTAAAAAAAGAAAGAAAAAAGAAGACATTTCAAAATACTCGTAATAGTAACCTTACTATTTTTTTTTTTTTTTAGATCTTTCCTCCTTTAAGAAAAATAATCTAAAATATGCAATTATCTTTTATAATTTATACCAATCTTTGTCGCCATATTTATTACAACGTTTCGGCCGTTGTACGCTCCAGCCTTCTTCAGATGGTTGGAATGTCGAACTGAACCCTTTATTTCGCTCACTGGGGTCGACTGTTCTAGTTCCACATGCCATGTTTAATGGATGCCAGTTATCAGTTAATTTCCTTTTGAAAGTTCTCCACTACCTTAACCGAGTATTGAACTCACACTCTTTGGGTCCTGTCACTGGATCTAACTAACACTTTTATCCACTGTGCCATCTGTCCTCAAGGTTAGGTAGAATAACATACTTTAATAAAAGCTGTGTAATATATATAAAGTGTTTACACAAGATTTTGTATTTCACTAACTAACGCCTTTAAACTAATGCCTAACAAAAGCCTTTTTTCTACCGTGCCATGTGTCCTTGAGGACACATAGCACAGTGGATAAAGCACCACTAAAATGATTTTCTTTTTCCAGGTTTATAGGGAAGACGAGTTTCGTAAAAATCACTGGGAAACACTATGAGCTATTCAGCTAGAAAGAGAACAGGTTGAAATCCTTTAATGTCTACCAAAATTAACAATGGAAAAGATCATCAGACCTTCAGTGATGGTACCAACATTCATATACTGGTCTCCATCTTCAATTTCCATTCAAGGACCATCAAGAAAACGATGCATAAGTGTAAAAAAGAAGGAACAGAAGAGAGAAAAAGTGGATAAGAAGGTCACAACAGGAAGAAGAATCCTCATTTCAACTGAGAGCTGAAGCGATCAATTAGAAAAGATCCAACTCAATTCATAAGTTTGGCACGGGATAGAGGAGTTTCAGCTATGACAGTCCAAAGAGCAGCGAAAGAAAATTGAAAATAAAATCGTACGTGAAACATGTAAGGGACCTTGTTACTCCAGAAAAGAAATGTTAGAGATTCCGGAATATATATATATACACACACACACACACACACACACAAACATATATATATATATATATATATATATATATATATATGTGTGTGTGTGTGTGTGTGTGTGTGTGTGTGTGTGTGTGTATATATATATATAATCTTTATTTCAATACTTCATGAGTTCCAATCATTAAATATTATTGATTAATAATGAACATCTCATTTTCGTTTATCAACGATTTCATAACGATTTTTCTGTTAAGCTTGGAGAGTAATTATACATTCTAATTTCTCAAAATAGAGCCCGATATGTTATAAAAACCGAGGAGAATTCCAGTAAGATTTCTTTAATCATTTCTAAGATACAATTTTTCAGCGTTTAATCTAACAATTGGACAATTTTGCTGTTACGCCATTTGGACAATTTTGCTGTTACACCAGGTTTATAGACTTCATATTCGGAAAGTTTCTCCAGGTCTATGCATTACCCTATACGTGCAGCATTTGCTTGGTTGTGGCGGTTTACCTGTCCCTACCACAATCCTCGAAAAATACTGCCAGGCATGACACTCGAATCAAGAAGTCCTTTCATATGTCGAAGGATCTGAGGGTAAGCTGCGTCGCCTAACAACAACATTATTAAACTGAAGCATATTTTCGCTGGATTTTCCCAACCGTTGTATTATCGCTGCCCCGAGCGTTTCCAGGTACTTTTTTCGAGGAGATTTGCTACTTCGTAAACGGATTCTATCAGCAATTTCTGCACAACGTATTAAAGACATCCTTTGGATTTCAAGCACAGGCCAAAGGCAGCATTGATGGAAACATTCCATTATCTTCAGATGTCTGCGATAGACTACCCACGCCTCACATGAATATAGCAGAGATGACATAACGCAGCCATTATATATCTTAATTTTTGTCTGCTTTTTTTATGCCCTTCTGACTCCAGACACGGACCTTGAGTGCTACAAATGCATCAGAGGCCTTCTTAATCCGTCACACTATCTCATCAAGAGACCAGTGTCGGTTGAGGCTTCTATCAAGTTATACAAATTTGTCTACTACCCTAAGTCGACTACTATCAACATAAATTGATGGTTCTATATATTAAATTCCTCGGACAGGTTGATACATCACCACTGTCAAAAAGACTTACATGACCCTGATAGTCGATCCATGAACTCTTGTGCGTGCTGAATTGTGTGTGTGACCAGGTCACGATCATCGGCATAGAGTAGGTTGAGCACTAGACTCAAAAACTTGCTGCAAACCTACGTATGGTATGTTGAAAAGCTTGCCAGTTAACCTGTACCTTATCATAATACTATCCTGGCATTCCCCGAACGCATCAAGAAGTACAATTACAAAGTAGAAAGAAAACAATGTAAGAGACAGAAGATCTCCCTGCTTGACTCCATTTTAAACCTTGATGGCTCCGTAAGCATGCCACCAACACTGACAGAGTCTACCATACCGTTATGGAAGGACTTCAGAATCTCGAGAAAGTAGGGGGGTGGGCAGTCCAATTTCGAGAAGATCTTCCAGAGACCAGCACAATGTCAAATCTCAGATCTACAAATATTTGATGAATGTCCATTTGTTATTCACTGCTCTTTTCCTGGATTTGTTGTGCTGTAAAAATCATATCATCGGTTTCGCTGTGTTGGCGGAAAATACACTGTGCCTCAGGCAGTATATTGTCAACTATTCTCTGATTTAATCTTAATAGGAGAACGCACGTTGAGATCTTACCTGCAATCCCTCTATAATAACCACATTATTCCCGGGCACCTTTACCCTTATATATAAGTACCATTATTGTATATATATATATATATATATATATATATATATATATATATATATATATATATATATATATTTCATTTCGCACATGCGCATTGATTGTTTTTAATTTTGCCGACTGCACAGTTGGGCACCGTCTGTGAGAAAAAGAACACCATGACGCAATTCACTCCGCCAGAAATTTGGAAAATGCTTGTTGTACTGCTTCGCAATCGCGCTGGAACATTTCAGAGTGTTTGGGTGTGAATCTGAGGTCAGCTCAGACGATTCGGAAAGAGTTGGATGAGTCTGCCGGTGATTACGAGTTTACGGCAGCTCGGAAAACTCACTCTGATCGTTCTGATAAGAAAAGAACTCCAAATTTGTTGGTGAGGATATCAGACTCAACACGGAGGCCTATATCAAGTGACTTGAGGAGATAGTGCTGCTCTGGGTCAAGAGGGTGGATCCGGGAAAAACCTATGGCTGGCTAGAGGACTTTGCACCATCCTACACAAACAGGAGAACCTATTCATGGCTGTCAGACAATTTCTGCTACGACATCACCCCTTACATCTGGCCATTTAACTCTCCAGACTGCGCGTGAAACTAAAAAAAACTCCTTGAAACACCAAAGAAAACCTGCAAGCAAGGATTATGGCAGCATAACCAATAAGAAGACCCCCTAGAAGTGATGCAGAAGACTTTGAGGTCGTCTGGGAGGCGTGGTTGAATCCAATGGCGATTTCCTTGAATAAATTTACTCCTTAGTATGTCAAGATATGCTGGTGTAATTTTGGTAAAATTATCTGTTAAAATTAGATGCTATGTGTTATTTTCATTTTTTGCGTAATTTAGACGAAAATTTATACATCGCACCATCTATATGTAAAGGGTTAAAAATAAAATTAAATATTCAATTATCTGTCCCTTTTATGATATTTTATTACCAAATTATTAGTTTTCTGCGGCTTACCATTTGCAGGTTATTTAAAGTTAGAGAATAATTTTTTGAGATAATAATACTGCAGTGATAAAAGTGTTAACGGATATGCAATATAATTGGCCCTGATCTGGCATCTCGTCTGCAGTCGCTCTCTCACAGACGTGCCGTCGCCTCTCTTTGTCTTTTTCACAAACACTTGCATGGTATTTGCTCCGACGAGCTGCTTTCGCTGGTTCCCAAATTCCGCGAATTCAAGCCGCCTACCCTTTCACTGTTGAAACTGTTAAATGTAGCCGTCTCTTCTACTTCAATAGCTTTATGTCTCACACCTCTCGCCTGTGGAACTCCTTTCCCTATTCCAGTTTCCCTGATAGCTATAATCTCCAACTATTCAAATGTAATGTCAATTGACATCTCCAAATGCTTTGATCTATCCACTATCCTTCTCCTCATCCTTTCCTCTATCATTCCTATCTGATCTCGCTCCAAATCCTCTATAACCCCGCTTCCCACCTTTCTAGGGGTGAAATGCTTAAAAAAAAAAAAAAACGTTACGGGAAGAATATTTGAATTTATAATTTTCCTAATGTTATTTGCTTGTAAGTAAATATAACCAACCGAACTGGAATTAGCTCCCCGACTAACAATTCTGGGCCATTATGCATTACACCGCCCGAAAATCCAATCTTACTGCATTTGGTATCCCCAAGCGGACACCCATCTCCGTACTGACTAGGGTCGATGTTGTTTTACTTCTTGAACCCGTTTTTCAACTTGATATTGTCCTAAGTTAATAAAGGACGAGGAACTTGATATATTTTATTAAAGAAAAAGAGATAAGACGAACTGTCACGTGAAGACTCAAAGAAACAATAAATAAAAATGGGGAAACTGGCATAACGCTAAAGCCAAAAAGTATTCTTTGATAAAGGCTTATGAAAACCAAGAGTTCTTGGACTTTGGTTAATACAATACATAGATAAGAAGATCTTTAACAAAAAAAAATTGTTTGATTTCAACCAAATATACGGAAATAAATGACTGCTACGCTAGTAGATCCTAATCTTTTTCTCTAAAGAAGTAATGAATTTTGTCACTTTAAATTTTATTTTTAGTAGAGCGTATATTTTACTCTGATAAGATCTTTCAAATCTTCAGTCCGATAGATGAAAAAAATATATACTGTTTAATAAATGAAACAGTTTCCACTGTCCACTAAAAATATCGTTGAAAATGACTACATATATATATATATATATATATATATATATATATATATATATATATATATACATATATATATATATATATATATAAGTGGACGTAGAAGTCAAAATGTTACCTGTAAAAAGAAAAACAGTTCAGCTGCTAACAGAGTATCTTACCTATTTGATCATATGCAAGAGTAAGCTATTATGTAATACCTACTCCTATAATTATATATATATATATATATATATATATATATATATATATATATATATAAGTGAACATAGAAGTCAACACTTAGAGGAGACAGTCTGTTTCATGCTAGATGTAATCGTCAGGCCACAACGATTTCATCTAGCATGAAACAGACTGTCGCCTCTAAGTGTTGACTTCTATGTTCAATTTACATTTACTCACGCTCTATCTCTGATAGTGAGCACTTTATCCCAAAAATATAGCATATCTTAAGAATATATCTCTTTATATATATATAGATAGATAGATAGATAGATAGATAGATAGATAGATGATCAAGATAAGTAAAAATTTGTCATAGCTGATTGAGGTTACCTTCAGTATCCCGACTCCAGAGTTTTGTAGGCGAAATTGTCCTTCCTCTCTCTCTCTCTCTCTCTCTCTATATATATATATATATATATATATATATATATATATATATATATATATATACTTCATTTTAGGATATTACATAAAAAAACATGTAAAAATTCGCTACACAAATGCAATCATATTTCGATGGGTACTAACACATCTCATCAGGCGTTAGTAAATGACTGGTGAGTAGACAATTTATTGAGACTTAAAAACAAGATACACCCTCTTTTCACAAGAAAAGGAAGAAATGAAAAAGAGTAAAAAAGAAACACGATACACCCTCTTTTCACGAGAAAAGGAAGAATAAGAGAAAGAGTAAGAAACAAAAGAGAAGAGATAGTTGCAAGGTTTGTTTTGTTTTTATTCAGTTCAACCAATCGGAATTGCCTACGCTAAATTCAAAGAATTTTATTACGAATAATAATGAAATTGACATTGTTTCACTGGAAAGCTGTTTACTTTCAGGTCAATGAACGTTTAGAAGTGAGAGCTTAATTTACATTAGTGACAAATTATCATTATTCTTATTTAAAGGCCAATAAAGTAAATATAATGTCGTTTATTGCTGCATGATTTGGAAAGCGACCGACACAACGACGACAAGAGAGAGGATGCATCAATAGAAGATCCACATCTGCATCTGTGAAGCTCACATAATTTGAGCCCAAGACGGATCGCGACTCCGACCGGAATGCACTCATCATCTAGAAGGGTACCGGTAGATGAAGCGGGCACTACGTTGAGCCAGGCGCCACTACTCGGTTGTGAAGCAGATAGTAGATAGGTGAGGCGATGCTAATCCAGAGAGAGCCTCAAATTAGTAAAATTGGCCTCGCATTTTATTTTATTCCAGCTTTTTTGTTTTGATCTATCTAGTCGGATAGGAATTAATTCTTGGGCCCAGACGCTGCAAGCGTGTGAGAAAAGAACTATCCGAGAAATATTTAGTCGATCCACCGAGTATCTCATCAATTAATTCGCGACTGGAAGAAAGATATGCTGGAATGGCCAAGTCTGCCGTTGATCGAAAGCCCAGGCCTCCGAAACTCAAAGGGCGCTTTGTGTGCCTCCAGCCTATGTCGTCGAAATTAACGTTACACATTAACTCCACGCATCTCTTAACTGTGATATCCATCTCGTTTCAGAAATCCTGTTCGAGGTAGCAAGGGGCACTTCGGAAAGTGTGGAGGAACCTCGGTAGCGAAAAACTGTTCAGGAGAAAGAGGTCTGGGTGTACATCAGTTAATTGCAATTTCTCAGTATTTCTTGTTAGAATGACATGCTTAGCATCCAAACACTCTCGAATGGCCATTGGAAAGACTGGAAAACCAAGAATATGTAATTCCTTCTTAGGTGTTATTTTTATATCCTCAAGGATGAGTCTAATATCCCGGATAGCACTCTCGACATCATATGCACTATAATTCAAGTTTATTATCCATGACTTTGATGAGATAATCTCAAGTCCAAGCAGAAATAAAGCAGGGATAAGTCGTCGCGGGTCAGCAACTACGGCCTCGATGGATCCTCCCAGCGTTGCATCGTCAAGATGCCATATATTAAAAGGAGAGCCGGTGGAACGAGATACCCCATCAACAGCTATCGTATATATTAAGTTGTCCCAAAAGTTCGTAAACACTTGCAAAAAATTGAAATTTTACTCGCCAAGTAATAACAAAAACAACAAAAATTATTCCTCAAAATAAAGACCATCATTTTCCAAGACTTTCTGCCATCGATCTGCAAGCTTTCGGATCTGATGAAAGTACCATTCAGCCGGCTCCGAATCAAAGAATTCTTGACACGCTTCCTCGACTTCATCAAACGAGTCGAATCGGCGGCCCTTCAGAAAGTGTTGCATTGAGCGGAAAAGGCCGTAATCTGATCGAGCACAGTCAGGACTGTAGGCTGGATGTGGCAGAACTTCAACGCCGTCCAGCTTTTCAAACTTGTCTTTGGTCTTTCTGGCGGTGTGTGGCTTGGCATTGTCCTGCTGCATCAAAGCGCGCTTTCGGTTGATCAGAGCCGGGTACTTTTGCTTCAACTTTTCGTAGACCCGCTCCAGTTGCTGACAGTAAAGTTCGGCACTGATGGCACGACCATTCTGAATCAACTCAAAATGCACGATTCCTTCAAAGTTCCACCAAATGCACAACATGACTTTCTTGCTGAATCGATCTTGTTTTAGAACCGACTGTGTCTCTTGCCCTTTCTAAACCCATCGCTTATCTCGATTGTGATGGATTGTGTTGCATAAAAATTCAATTTTTCGCAAGTGTTTACGAACTTTTAGGACAACCTAATAGTAGCGGACCAAGTGGATTACCTTGCCGGATTCCGTTAGCAGAAGGGATAATAAGGGATAAGCCGATCAACATATTTGGATGACTATACGAAAGATGAACCACTGGAAATATGGAAGGAGTCCGTTGATAGCAAACTTCCAGGGTATGATACCTTCTGATGCAATTCAAAGCGTTTTTCATGTCCAATTTTAATAAGATACGGGGGAAACAGGTGATGTATTCTCGAAAAATGATCTTGTGGCATGAACCACAGCTTCACATCCGCCCTGTATGCCTACCCCGAGCTGGACAGGTAGCAATTCATGCCCTATCTTCTTCACAAAAAACTCTACAAGCAATTTTTGACGCGAGTCGACGAAAAAAGTTACCAACAGTGATAGGGCGGATATCTTTTTTTAAAGACGTTAAGTTGGCGGAAAATATTAAGTAGAGAGCATGTTGGGGTATCTCAGCTCGGAGCAGGGTATTAATAAGAGCTGTTATGGATCTTTTCAAATGTTCGCCAGCTTCGGCAGTGTGGGCAGAAATTAAGTCCTTGATGGGACCAAGTCCTAGGTCGTCCACACCTCCACTGCAGCTTCCCGAGAAGGACGAGCGGCCACCATCGCTTCCTGTGAGATTTCAGTATTTGAATTATTGTTTTCTATCTGGACAAATCTGACATCTGATGGTGGCGTGGGATGTTTCCAACGAAGCGCTGTGAGAACTTCTGGTGTAGTAGCTAGTATGGTATCGGATGAGGCCAATACTCTAACTGCAGCTGAGACATCACCCTCGATCAACTTGGCATTGACGAGGGCACGGAGTCTCTTAGAATCGTCGACTGTAGATGAAGGATGAAATCTATTAGATTAGAAAATTCGGTTGGATTTATTTTAGACGAATTGAATAAAGAAATATTATTTTTCATAATAGATGAGACAGATGATGTAGGGTCTTTATTGTAAGGAATGCCGAGCACAAGTGTTGCGAAAGAGAAAAAGGGATCCAGTCAAGCTAGCTGTTCAAGTTAAGTGCCTGGTCTATGGCAGTAGCCAAGGCATCGGCTGCCGAGATTCTGACAGATTTAGGGGTTTTTATAGGCACCTTTCGAAATTGCCTGAGGAGTGAGGTTGCCCTCAAAACTTCACTGGCATCTATTTAAGTCGGTTCATTACGTTGATGGCTCACAATATCTTGAAGAGCCAAGAGAGACGATGCAAACAACTCCAAACAACTAGAGACGCTGAAGCACTTATAGTCAATCCCACGCAAGATAAATGAAAATACCGTTGACAATTTGAACAACTTCTGATTCTTGAACGCTTGTTCAAATAGTTTAAATTAAGGGGAAAGAAACGAAAGTTAAGAAGCAATCATATATAAGAGGTCATGACCCGCAGATTTAGAATCTTAGACAACATCCAGACATCATATAAGGTTCGCATATAAAATGACTACAATGTTATACATTAGACGATGTCGTTTCCGATGAAAGGTTTAAGGTAATTTAACAAGATACCCAACAAACTACATCCCCTGTGAGTTAAAAAAAACGTCATTTTTTAGTTGGTAAATAAACCAGCTCTTTAAGAAACAGATAGAAAGTTTAAACAAATAGAGCTAACAAAATTATTAAAACATATAGATCATACAAAATAAAACAGAATTCAACTGTTAACTAAAGGGTCTTTATATAGGGTGTTAATAAAATCAATCAATGCAAAATGTTAAAATGTCAGCCGGACATAAATACTAAATATTAACGACGCTATTAATGTAAAAATTAAACTACGTCGAAATTGATCTTACTAGCAGAAAGATAAGCCTTATCTGAGGCAACAAGGTTTAACTAAAATCTAAGAAGAAGCAATTGTCAAATTTCAAAGTTTAGCAAGACTTTAGAGTCAAAGGTATGTTGTTTACAATTAACCGATAATTCAAATGTTTGACTTCATAAAGCATCCCTGTCCAAGAACCTGGTAATCTGCATTTTTTCCTGTAAACATAGTAAACAAGGTTCATATAAGGATTAACCTGTCTTTGCCAGTTTTAAAATTTTCCATTTCATTTCAGGAGTTTTATTTTCATCTTTCAACCTCCAAAAATATTTTGAAAGTGATATATTATTTCTATAAGTATGATTATTAAAAGACGATGTTTTAATACCACCAGGATTTGAAAGAATTCTTAGTACTACCAATATAGAATTTTTCAACCTTCGGATTTTTCATTGTAGAGATAGAACAAAGATACACAAGAGATGCAGTTAAACATTTATTTGACAATGGGCATTGGTTTGGATTCCTACAATTATACTGGTCAGTATCCTTAACAATATTTTCATTAGAACTTGTATTATGATTAAGATTATTAAATTAATTTAGAGTTCTATTGTTGTGCAACTTTATGATTTTCTCAGGATTATTGGCGCAACTTTAATTTTAATGTATTTTTATTAAATATTTTACTAGAGGGTTGCTATTTGTAAAATCGTTATCGATAAATTTGAGAAACTTATGGCCTAACTTAGTACTAACTAATTGAAACGTGGGTGTGTACCAGATAATCTTCCTATTTCTGTTTCTTTTCTTTGAATTATAGTCATCATATTTTCTAAACTGAATTTCGGCGTTCTTTAAAACATTATTGTACAGACAGCTATGTTTCTGAAACACATATTTTCCGAAGAGTAATAGCTGATCCTACGTTCTACAGAGGAAGGAACAGGTCGGATTACAGATTGAAGGTGACTGACATTGGGGTGAATATAAATTGGGTTGGCATTATTTTTCATATAAGGCTGAAAAATTGTCATTAACTAGATATAACGTTACATCGAGAAAATTTTCTGTCTACTCACCAGTTATTTATTAATGCCTGATGATATGTGTTAATACGCATCGAAACATGATTGCATTTCTGTAGCGATTTTTTTTTAATGTTTTTGATGTAATATCCCAAAATAAAGAATATTCCTCTACTTTTGTATCGAGCCCTCTTTTAAATTGAATGTTACGAACGTCGGAATTGGACTCTATTCTTTCTCATTTTACACACACATACATATATATATATATATATATTTATGAATAGAAATAACGATAGGAAAACTAGTAATTGCTGACGCGTTTCGTTCAATGTGGACAAAGCAAAATACGAAAAAAAAATTAATTTTTAATTTTTTTAAAAATACACCATATCCATTCTATACATAAGGATCTCATCATTCAGTGGATTATTAGTAGTATAATGCTTATAATTATGTCTACTAGCGAAGGGATTTCGCCAATAATTGTATTAATATTGCTAATTGATTCAAGGTATGATTAACTCTTTGTAATATATATATATATATATATATATATATATATATTTAAAAATAATATAGCGTTCATTAGTTTGTTTTTTTAAATAAAGCGTTGGGAGGTCAACTGATAAAAATCACCTGAGGCGGCCGTATCGTTGAAACCAAGATAACGGAATAAAACTGATCATAATTTTTTTAAGTTAAAAGATCTCTATGGTATTTTTTATTTTTATTTTTTCACATGTGTATTGAGCAATTTTTAATACTACTTTTTCCTGGTGTAATTAAACTTTGAACATTAAGCCCTTATGAATTATATATATATATATATATATATATATATATATATATATATATATATATATATATATATATATATGTATGTATGTATGTACATATATATATATATATATATATATATATATATATATATATATATATATGCGCATCTATTGTGTAAGCTTTTATATTTCTGTCATTTGTTGTTTCTACTTAGTTGTATATCGACGTTATCTAACTCAGTTTTGGAAATAATAAACGCCATTTACTTGTGAAATTTCTGTTGGAATGCACACAGGATTGTTTATAAACATTGTCGAAATGTAACGGCAGCCGAGGACTGTGCCGTATCAACGCCTCTTCATAGAATGAAATTACCGACGAAATCACACGGGAAAATATCAGCCTATCTTTTTGACAACTTTCTGTTTATAAAATAAAGCGTCAGTAAGAAGCGGTGTTACAATTTTTCAATTTAGTGTTATCTTAATATTCATCAAAATATTTATCCATATCAATCGGAGATATGCTTCGTCATGTTGCTAATACCTGCTTTCATGCATGCCCCAGTAGTTTGCTTTTCAATATTTCTATCGGCCACAATCAGTTTTTTTTATTATCGATCCATCGATCAGTTCATATTTATAACTCCCTTTCACTTTTTATACCAATATGCGTACTTGTATCAATCTAAATCTGTTTATATCGATCCATCGGCAATACAGTGTAAACCGGAGATAAGAGAGTTGTTCGGACCGGAGAAGAAGTCTCTTATATCCGGGTTTCTCTTATATCCGGGTCACACTTTATATTTTTATCATTTCGGCTTAGTCTACTCACACCAGTATCCGTATTTGTATCAATCTATCATCCCTAATCAATACCCGGGTGGTTAACCACCTCACATCTCATAATCTGCTCTCAGACAAGCAATATGGTTTCCGCTTTGCCCGATCTACAGCCGATGTGCTTACGGCCATCACTGAAACAGTCTACCGAGCTCTTCAAAATAACGGGGAAGCCCGAGCCGTGGCACTAGACATCTCCAAAGCATTTGATAGGGTTTGGCATGCCGGCTTTCTTCGCAAGCTCCAGGGTTATGGCATTACGGGTCGATTATATAACCTAATCCGATCATTCCTGTCAAACCGTAAATTGAAGGTTGTTCTCAATGGATTCTCCTCCAGTTCCTATCCCACGAACGCAGGTGTTCCACAAGGCTCCATCCTAGGCCCCACTCTATTCCTTATCTACATAAATGACCTCCCTGACGCAATTACTTCCCAAGTTGGCATATACGCGGATGACACCACAATTTATTCCTGCCTCAAAAACAAATCTAGTCTCGCTGACAAAACTCGCCTGGCCGTGCGTCTCGAAAAGGACCTCCAATCGATTGTGAACTGGGGCACGAATTGGCTGGTCAACTTCAACGCTTCTAAGACAAAACTGCTCTCTATTAATCACCACAGAGGTCCTTCCCTTCCCTCCATTAGAATCTCTCTGCGGCTTCTCGGTCTCACGTTGACTGTTGACCTGAGATGGAATAAATACATTGAGTCAATTGCCTCGTCCACTGCAAGGAAAGTTGGCTCCCTGAGTCGCGGCAGGAAGTTTTTCTCCCCGGAGTCGATCCTCCAGATCTACAAAACAACAATTCGCCCTTGCATGGAGTATTGCTGCCATATATGGTCTGGTGCCCCTTCTGTTTGCCTCGGGGTTCTTGATAGGCTCCACAGGCGGATATGCAATGTAATTGGCCCTGCCCTGGCGTCTCGTCTACAGTCACTTTCTCACAGATGCGCCGTCGCCTCCCTCTGTCTGTTCTACAAATACTTCCATGGAAATTGCTCCGAGGAGCTATATTCGCTGGTTCCCAGACGTCATGAGTTCAAGCGCCATACGAGGCTGGCATCCCGCTCACACCCCTTCACTGTCGAAAATCCTAAATGTAGTAGTAAATCCTAAGTGTAGAAGAGACTTCTACTCTAATAGCTTCATGTCTCGCACCTCTCGCCTGTGGAACTCCCTTCCCTATTACTGTTTCCCTGTGAGCTATAATCTCCAGCTATTCAAGTGTAATGTCAATCGACATCTCCAGTTGCCTTGATCTATCCATTAAACCTCATCCTTTCTTCTATTTGACCTTGCTCTAAATTTTCTGTAACCACTTGCGTCCTAGTGGCTTCCCGCCTTGCTTGGGGTGAAATGCTTAAAAAAAAAAGAAAAAAAATACTATCTCTCTCTCTCTCTCTCTCTATATATATATATATATATATATATATATATATATATATTGCTAATATCAATATATATTTTATAGTAATTTTCCAAGCGTAGCTTAGATGTGGCACAAAGCCGAAAGTATGGGACATCCACTGAGTATCAAATTCATTACTCAGTTGTAATTGTTCTAGAAATACAAGCTTGGCAACCATTACACACTCTCGAGGTGCCAACTCTAAATACAGTGATTTTGCAAGCGCAGTTTAGATGTGGCACAAGGCCAAAAGTGTGGGGCACCCAGTGAAGATTGAACTCATTACTCAGTCGTAATTGTTCTAGCAATACAAGCTTGCTATTATACCCCCTCGAGGTACCCATGATATATATATATATATATATATATATATATATATATATATATATTCCAATCGAATCCATTACATTCACATACGTGCTAATACCCTTGGGAAAGGTATGAATCCTCTTCTTCTCCCTCCAGCTATGGGTAAAATAGCAGGACAGACTGGATGGCAACTGGTCTAGGAGAAGGAAAACTCTGAATTCAAAACCTGCGGAGGGTCGTTTGGGAACCTTGTGGCATTCGGTGCACCAGGTCTCTGTATTCGTCCCTCCAAAAAGTGTGGATGGTCCTGCACGAGGCCTTCACCACTATAACCAAATCTCATGTGCCGGTGTCGGGCTGTCGGTTTCCTGGAAATTGATCTGCTTGACCCTCATACGTCGAATCTCGACGGGAGAGTCGATTATTATTATATATTGGGTGACTGAAAAGTAACTCACTATTTTATGTATGAGTGGCCAACAAGGAGTCCTGACTTAATATCTCGTGGTATTTTTCTTTGGGCTTGTTTAAAGGAGCAAGTTTACTATACCAAATTTGGGAAAACCTGAGGGGCGAATACAAGAGTTTTTGTACTCTATACCACAAGAAAGAATTCCTGGTAAAATCAGTTGATGCAATTCTTGGGTAGCTCAAGAAACTGTTAGGGAAATCTTGGGGACATTTTAAATTTTAAATAAGACATTATGCTAAAAGTTTTCCTCTCATATCTATTTCTTGTCAAAAACTATAGTTAATAAATTAATTATAAGCATTTTAACATGGGGAGTTACTTTTCATATGCACACACACACACACACACACAACACAACACACACACAACACAACACACACACACACAACACAACACACACACACACATATGCATAGGTATAAGCAGTTAATGGATTTTAATATATATATATATATATATATATATATATATATATATATATATATATGATATTTCTTATTACTATAAACGTGATATATACTGGGTATACGTGTATAAAAGGGCATCCTTTTTTTAACAGTGAAATTAATATCTACCAGTGAATGAATGCCGAATGTTTCCTTATAAGGAAACAGATAACATTACCATTGCTCTTATACTGACATCACACATGTCATAAACCTCTGTTTGGGTGGCTCAAGAAACTTCTATTGGGTGAACTTTAGTACAAGAACATAATGTTCACAAAGAACAAGGCCCAAGAGTAAAACAAGGTACAGGGTTAATGAATGAGTTTTTTTCTATGAATGCAAATAGAATTGCAGTCGACCATATACTTGAAGGGGTTAAACTTGTAGTGATCGGGAAAGAATCTTCCCAGGGGTCTGTTTGACAAAAACTTTTTTTTAATATGGAGCGATACTGAAAAGTTATCTATAATCACATGTTTGTTCATTTTTTTAAATAGTGCGGAACCTGTTGGTACATACGTTTTTTAAGCCTTTGTCTTTCATAAATGTTACCTGTAAAAACACAGTCCAGCTGCTAACACAGTATCTTACCTATTTGATCATATGCAAGAGTAAGCTAATATGTAATACCTACACCTATAATCCTATATATATATATATATATATATATATATATATATATATATATATATATATATATATATATATATATATATATATAAGTGAACATTGAAGTCAACACTAAGGCCACGACGATTACATCTAGCATGAAACAGACTGTCGCCTCTAAGTGTTGACTTCTATGTTCACTTTTATATTTACGCACGCTCTATCTCTGATACTGAGCACTTTATCCCATAAATATAGCACATCTTAAGAATATATTTCTTCATATATATATATATATATATATATATATATATATATATATATATATATATATAAAGATATTTTTTGTGGTACAAAACTTTATGTCTGACATAAAAAGACAAGAATTATTTTCATTACTACTCATGATGATAACAAATAAAATGTAAAACTGAAAAACGGGCTAGGCTAACCGGTTTCGAACCTCGCTGAACAGAGCTAAATCGAGGTAAATAAATAGAAATAACACTAAATAAGTGGACAATATGTATTAGAAAAAAATTATTGCTTAGATGGAAATTAGTTGGAGGCCCCGTACGAAGCCCATCTGTTTACATAGAGACGGCTTCAATGATAAAATATAAATGGCCTCCAACTCTTTCAAGTGGTAATACGAGTGGGATTTTCTAAGAATGGTAAATGAGTCAACACTGAAACAAGTAGCACAATTATGGCTATTTATTAGGTGTTCTTCAATGAAAGATCCGTATGTATTGGTCAGGATGTCTGAAGGAGTGCACTTAAGATTGCAGATTTTTGTTGGAACTTGTTTTTGTTTTTTTGTATTCTGATATCCAGCCTTTGAGTCGTTCTCCCTATGTAGTGCAAACCACAGCTAGATTTAAAGGAATAAATTAAAGAACTATTATGAAGTGGAGGGAGAACGTCCTTACGCATGGGCGGAAGGACAGGATTGGCAGAGAAAACCACACAAGTGTTAGCAACAATGTCGAACTGCTACATATACCTGTTTAGCATATCTATCACTGATATTACCCAGCCAAGGAAGGTGCAAGTACACAGGACATCTTTGTACTATAGCAGGTTTAAACTTATTCAGTTCAAAAATGTTATTCTTGATTATCGCTTGAGCAATACCCAATGGAGAGTTATTGTTACAGAGAGAAGTAGTAATAAAGTTCATCATCCAGCTTAATTCTAGAACAGCTCATAAGAGCCCTATGGGTAAGGGTTTTAATTAAATTAATTCTACGTTTAATGGGACAGAAACAATACCAACTCGTATATAAAGAGTAAACGTCGGTTTACGATGAACAGAAGTAACCCTAACCCTGCCGTAGATATGTTAACCAAAACATCAGAAAAGGGAAAACACGAAACAACTTCCTTTTCTAGTGTAAATTTTAAAGCTGGATACATATTATTAAGGGGCATAAGAAATTGATCCTCTTCAATCTCGTTATCGAAGCGACAAAAGGTGTCATCAACGTAACGGAAATAAACGTCAAGTTTATTAGGTTTCAATAACATAATCTCTCCTTGGAACCCAACAAAGATATTTGCTAAAATGGGTCCCAAAGGAGAAACCCTTCGAAACACCATCAACCTGCCTGTACCTGACGCCGTCAAAACTAAATACGACTGATATCGTGGTAAATTTCATCAGTTCGACAAAAACGTCCTCAGGAATAATAGGAGGGAACAACTGACTACGACACACGACATCAGCATATATATCAATAGATTCAGCAAGTGGGACGCGGGAAATAGACTGGAAATATCGTAGGAACACATAAATTTATCCATCAGCGAATAACACTGCATAAAATCAGAGAACTCGAACGAATCTTTAATACAGGCAGAGTTATATTGTTGCAAAACTGGCTGTAGAAAGCCATTTAGCCACGTCATGTTGGGAAGACCTTATCATAGATAGAATAGGTCTCAATGGTACCCCGACTTCATGAGTTTTGGGTAAGACATAGAAACGGCGACGAATGGATCCCGAGGGTCTAATTAAATTGGAAATGTCAGTGGGAAATTTTCCACTTTTTACCCACTTAACTAGACTATTTTGGAACTTACCCTCAATAGATAATGTGGGACCAAGTTTATCTATTGGGCCTAATTGGGCAAATTTAGATGAATCCCCAAGAATGGTCATTATCTTGTTAACATAATCTTGATAATCAAGAATGACATCTCCAGTACCAGGTTTTGTAATCACCAATGATTTATTAATACGAAATGCTTTGATTACCCGATATTGTTCCCTGTTCCATTTGATTCATTCTGGGAAACAGGAGAACCTGCATAGGAATGTGATTTATTGTTTAGCTTGCTTTAATGTAACTGACCTTGCTAACAGATTCAGGTTGAAGCTTGGCTAGCTGGGCAAACAAGACCTCAAACGCTGAATAAACCTCTTCTCGCTTAATATGCGAGGGTGGGATACAAAAATCCAAGCCGTGCGAGATAATCGATAATTCTAACGCGGATAGCTGATATGAAGAAAGATTTAAAACATTCTAACCACTACCAGAATTATCAGAACATCCAATTTTTTTATAAATTAAATAGTGCCATTTATTCTGGTGTTTAGTCACAAGTCGAGAACGACCGTTCCCATGAATAAGTGTAGCATAATAGACGAAACGAATCCTATCAAAATAGGAAAATAAGCCCATTGTATTACTCTAGGTACCTCCACTTTTTCGGGATAAATTTTCGATACCTAAGGTTTAAAATGATTTTGTTTAAATGAAAAATCATTCTTGAAGATTTCATTTTAGCTTTAATTGAAAATTTAATCATTAAATTTATTATTTCCATTAAGTAAACAATTCTGGTGTATTTCAGATAGAAACTATATACATTTGAATGTCAAGTTTAATTTTGATTTCTTAAATCTTCTTAAAAACTGCCATTTTCTTAACTTTAAGAAATTTGTAAACAAACACAAATTTATCGATTTTAAAAATATCTAAAAAATTTCTGGCACGTTATTTTAGTGAAATTAAAAAATTTAATGTTAAATTAATCTGATTTAAAAGAAATATCACTTACTTATAGCATTAAAAAGTAATATACAACCAATTATTAACGATTGATACTGTTATTTTTATCCAATATTTGATCTATGTGTTGATTGACAAGTGATGACAGCTACTACGGATGACCATAAATAAAAATTATTAGAAATCTGAGTGAACGCTTTTTTTTTTAGTTTTACTGTTATGCTTATTTATTAGAGTAAAGGGACAAAACTCTTTTTATAATAATGGTAATTTCAGTCTACCGTACATGTAAATAAGGAACGTATTAAAAAATACACATAAAAAATTATTTTTAAAAAAATTAGCAGAACTAAGTTTATTAAACTTTGCAATTTTGAACTCGTAAACTTTGCTTCCACTTAATTACTACATCACTTCAAGGAAATAGCCTAATACAGAGCTTTACACGATTTTTAAACTATTATAAATTATTATAATTAAAATTTAAAACAAATAAAAAAATTCTTTTAAAATTTAATTATTCCTCAGAAAATATTTATTTCTTAAGACAATAATGACCTTAATATTACTTATTTACAAAAGCAATTAAAAGCTTTTCTAATTAAGTAATATCATAGTTTTATTGGATTCATTATTTTTCAATTCAGAGCAGATTTTCAGTTAGCTCAAATTCGAAAAAAAAAGTTAGTTTTTTACCATCTCCAATGACTCGTACTTTAAACAAAAAAATATTTTTTCAGGAAATAAAAAGGTTTTGGGCGAAATTTCATGACAATAAGTAAGTCGGGTGTAACATATTTAATTAAAAATATTTTTTACCAAAATTTTCTAAAAAAAAAATATTTAAAAAATAATTTTATTCATTTGTGAATAAGTCCTGAAAATTTCATTAAAATCGGACAATTACTTGATTTTTATAATTGTTATTTTCATGTTACCGCGATGATGTAAAACAAAAAAAAAACTTTAACCAAAATTTCAAACATGTTAGAAAATATTAAAAAATTTCAAAAATTAATTAAAATATACTTTGGACATTCATCTTAATAATAACATAAGCATTTTGACGATAAAACTTTATTTTCGTTAAGCTTGTGGCATTTTTCATTACGCTATGCTGTTTTCCCGCGAAAAAACAGACGTACCTATATTACTCCATAATTGATAATATTTCTTATACAGTTTGGCAAGACTATAAGAGAGTTTAGATATGAAGTTGGTAATAAACCCCCTCTTCAATTTTCTGTCCTGAAAATATTCATAAAAATATATACATACATACATACATACATACATATATATATATATATATATATATATATATATATATATATATATATATATATATATATATATATATATTGGCTGGTGCCTGTGTGTGTACTATTTTTCAAAGGAAAAAAGGAAAACTTATATTAACCGATACTTTTCATTGTCTGGGGGACTTTATCAAGGTATATGACATTTGCCTTAATAAAGTCCCTCAGAGTTCAAAACGCAACAACTAAGATAAGTTTTTCTTTTGTTTTATTTTCACACTCACAGACACACACACACAGTGGACATTAATATTAATATCTATTTAAATAGTCGAGCTAAAGCTATATATATATATATATATATATATATATATATATATATATATATATATATATATATACTAGCAGCATGACTCGGCGTTGCCCGCCCTTGATTCAGAAATCGTATGACTCATACAGCAATCGCTATCACTTGACTTAAAATATTTCTTCCTTGCCTTTAAAGGAGTGCTCTTTGCCGTGCTGATGTTTCTACATGCCTTACTTCTTGCTTATCTCACACTGCGAATTTTTTCTAAGCTCTATACTAAACATTAAATCTGTTACGAAAAAAGAACTAAACAAAATGAACACAAAACGATCAGCTTTGAACAAAGGACTCGTAACTGGAAAAACCAAATAAAAAAAGAATGTTAACAACAAATACTTTTTCACACCCAACCCAGTTCTGCGGAATCAGAATCAACTTTGAGTTTAAGCAAGCGAATGAGCCAATTGGAGTAAAGTGCCATGCAGATTTAAATTTTTCCCACTTGTGACGAATGCAGCTATCGATTTTTTTGTATGCTAGCATGCTAGTTAACATTCGTGTAAGTCAGCTGTTGGCTCTCACGCTGGCCTATAGATTCTTCCTGCCTATTCGTGGCAGCCACCTATAGGCTCTCACTCTGACCAGTAGAAGCATGAAAAAATCGATTATTTCCACTATCGATGGGAGTTGAAAAATGCAATGTCGGTCTTGGCCTTGCTGCTAACTTGGAGCATGTGAATGTAAGTTTTGGTGCAAGTCCGTAGAAAATTGCGGCCGTGCATTCGTTGCACACACACACATCCTACCTTTTATATATATACATATATATATATGTATATATATATATATATCCCACACGGGATATATACATACACACACACATATATTATATATATATATATATATATATATATATGGATACTCACATATATATATGTTTTTCAACGACTTAGTTTTATGCGAACGCTCAATATGTGATACGCTTGTGTCACAATATTCAGGCAGTTCAGAAGCTAAGCTACTCCATTCTATATTTGCCTTGCCTTTTGGTGGATTGTGGTATATATTTTGCAACAAGCGAAGCGTACAGAGATGGATTCAAAGAGGTTCTTACCAATATGGGTACAGCATTACCATTTAAGTCGCGCTGACTTTGGATATACATATCAAGGAATTGAGAGAAGCTGCCGGTGGCTTTAAATTAATCCCATACCAACATTCTTTATTTCTATGCCCGAAAACGGACCTGAGTTCTTGATTTTGCTTTAACTGGTATTCAGTTTGTTATACGGCAAGTCTTCCATTCTCCAGGCGGTACAAAGGGCTAGATATTCAAATACATATAGGTCATGGAAAAGCAGCAATATTTGGTTTTGTTTCTTTTCTCATTCATATCTTAGATTAGCTCTATTTATATATTTTTTATATTCTACATTGAACACTCTGTCCTTGCTTATTTTATTATACTATACATACATACATACATACATACATAAATATATATATATATATATATATATATATATATATATATATATATATATATATATATATATATATATATATATATATATATACGTTATTATTATTAAAGACAGGTGTATTTTGACATATAATAAAATAACTTTTATTCATTTACTGCCTGAGAACAGCAAGGATTTGTTTGGATTTAAATCATGCGTTACACTTGCGTGTCAGCTTATTACAGTGTAACCCGGATTTAAGAGACCCGTATATAAGAGAAACTCGGATATAAGAGAGATTTTCTCTGGTCCCAAATTAGAGCCTGTGTTAATGTATATATAATAGACCAAACCAGGATATAAGAGAAACCCGGATATAAGAGACTTCTTCACCGGTCCCGACAACTCTCTTATATCCGGGTTACACTGTACCATATTGGATTCAAAAGTGCCGTGTTTCCACCAGTGGCCAGGGGGCGTAACTCCGTTGTATTTAGTGTTACCGTCCTTTGTAGGGGAAATAAGTTCTACCCCCTAGCAATTATCATTATCATTATTATTATTATTATTATTATTATTATTATTATTATTATTTACACTATATTCTAACATTAGTTCTAATTATTGTTCTTATCACAACGTTTCGGCAGTTGTGCCCTCCGGCCTTCCTCAGATGAATATCAATCTGGGTAAACTACATTCTGAACCCTGAATTTTTAATCTACGGACGTATCCATTGCACGACCTGCACATTCAAGTTTATAGAAACTGGTATTCCCATCTGAACGAGTTTGTGTTTGGTATAGGGATTTTTTTTTTTTTTTTTTTCAAATTTTGTAGTTTCTCATTAATTTCGTTTGGTTAACTGATTATCCTTAGAACAATTTAGAATGGTGGGGCTAACAGTAAATTGTTTTGTTTTTTTTATAAATAGTTGCTTTGGTTATTGTAAACATTCACTGGGGTTGCATTTTTAAAAGTTGTCTCACCACACACAAACACAAACTGTACATATGGAGACTAGTTAAGACTTCTGAATGACCTTGTAAATACCTACAGGCTTCACTCGTTCAAAGCCATTTTAACCATTGAAATGAGAAATACAGCTAAGAATTTAATTTCTGAAACTAGTTAGGCGTTATTCACGACCTCCGTATGAATGTTTCGATCTGGATATAAATTTGCAAAAATCTGTCACCACAAGACAATTTTAAATAAGAATAAGAATAATAATAAGAATAAGAAGAATAATAAGAATAAGGAGAAGAAGAAGAAGAAGAATAAGAAGAATAAGAATGAGAAGAATAAGAATAATAATAAGAATAAGAATTAGAATAAGAATAAGAAGAATTAGAATAAGAATAAGAATAAGAAGAATATGAATAAGAAGATTAAAAAGAAGAAGAAGAAGAAGAAGAAGAAGAAGAAGAAGAAGAAGAAGAAGAAGAAGAAGAAGAAGAAGAAGAAAGACTTGAAATCTGTCGGAATGGTTTTCCTAGACTTAATGACAGTGAAAACGCTCGTGTGTCCAAGAAACAATCTCATAATTGCAAAGGAGGATTTGCAGACATGCTAAATTATCGCTAACAAAAATGTTTTAAATTTAACGCCTATGATTAAAAGGTCTTTATAATTTTAAAAAAATTAGGTGTAATATTTTTTTTTTTTCAAAGTTTTAACACTTTTTGCATTTTTGAAAATTATTAGGTTGTTGCAAAAATAATGTCGTTTTCTCACATAGTAACATATGTGAGAAAACGACATTATTTTTGCAACAACCTAATAAAATAGCCAAGTAGAACGTGAAAGTTTTTATTTTTCAAAATCTCAAATCAAAAAACATAATTTATGGAAAAGGAAGTAAATTATCAAAAGAAACTGCATTGGAAAAAATTGTTCCATTTTGGATCTTTGTTGCGCAAACAGACTGTAAGATATTAAATGATGCAGTTGTAAACGATT
>OZ010580.1:76652076-76729576 GCA_963932145.1 Acanthosepion lycidas | reverse complement strand
TTGAGAGCGATTTGAATTTTTGACCTTTCAAAATTTCAAAACTTAATTGCCAATACCTGTTAAGTAAATTACATATTCATATTTGCTTTACTTACATTTGAGCTAAAGTCTTAAAATTTATTGTTACTTTCACCACGTTTCAATCTTTCTACTCCCGCCCTTCTTCAGGTATCTGTCGCTCCAGGTAAGCTTAATGCAATTTCGCACTGAACCATTCATCTAATCTATATTGACGTTCGATTGGCTGTTAACTAGATCAAGAAAATGCTTGTCAATTTTGACACCTCTAAATGAAACCCCTCTCTGTTAATCAGACAACTTATTTTGCATTCCATACTCATGGCTGATGCTAACCACCAAGAGATTGACATTGCACTTTCTCTCTGTAATTTTTCTCTGGTAAGAAATAGAACTATTATATTGAATCAATTGCTAGACATGCTGCTAACAAAATGTCGTTCACTGTGTCGTTCTAGACAAAATCTTTCTCGCCAGAGTCTTACACATTTATAATTTGTCCATCCATTCTTAGTTGCTGTCACATTTGTATGCAGAGATTCTTGAAAAAATACAAAGAAGAATCTGCAATGTTATTGGTCCTAACCTGGTATCTCGGTTTCAGTTAATTTTCCCACCGCTATAATGTAGCTGTTCTAGCCAATTTTTTCTACAAATACTTTCTTGATAGCTGTTCTGGCGAGCTTTCTTCTTTGTTACCTCTGCTTTACTAATTTAAACGCAATAGTAGTTTGTCATGTAAGTCTCATAATTTTACAGTTAAAACTGGTAGATCTAACAGCAAGTTCTATGCTGACTGTTTCTTCTCTGACACTTCTTGCTTGTGGAACTCCCATTCAGATTCTTGCTTCCCAGTCAACTTTGATCTTTAGAAATGTTTGAATACAATGTCAATCGTTATCTTCTATCATATTAACTGCTGTTCTTTTATTGTTCTCTCGCTTTAATAGTGTTTTTTCCTTGTATTCTTTCACTCTTAGTAACGCTTTGCGACTTATTGGTTTTATTGCATTGCTTGGCGTTAAATGATTTAAAAAAAAAACTAACAATCAGTTATATCCACGTTGAGCTGTTAGATCAAGGTTAGATGAGAGGTGAGCTGTAAATTTCGTTCATCTTGGTTTTGGGAATATCAATCGTTATCTTCAATCTCCTTGACACCTGTTCTTTTATATCCTTAATTAGGATGTTTTTATCGGT
Source organism: Acanthosepion lycidas (assembly GCA_963932145.1). Lineage (NCBI taxonomy): Eukaryota > Metazoa > Mollusca > Cephalopoda > Sepiida > Sepiidae > Acanthosepion > Acanthosepion lycidas. The sequence goes on along the minus strand of OZ010580.1, from coordinate 76,728,358 downwards.
TTATTTCACATTCAATAATGCCCCCATTACGTCTTAATGGCTTTATCGCCTTACTTGTGGTGAAATGAGAATGTTTTTCTTGGGTTCTTTCGTTCTCAATATCCCCTATTTCGTCCTATCGCCTTGGGATGAAATGATTAAAAAACGAAAATTGCTTGAGGTGATATCATTTTCAGTAAGAGGTATGCAACCCACAAAAAAAAAAAAAAAAAAAAAAAACATTGCAAATCTTTAATAAGAAATCTAGACATCTTCTCAGATCGTTGATGAAGAGTAAAAGCATTGTCGTGACGGGTTCTAGCTGGCCGGGCCTTTCAATTATTCCTCTTTGCCTATTTTTTAAACATTTTTGTCAAAACAGAATGTATACGTTGATTAGTAATGGATAAGTTTCAAATAAAAAAAAACAAAAAACGGGCTTCACATTTTTAGTAATGTCCTTTTTTTAGATGCTGTTATCAGAACGTTTCAGTCTTTGCACTCCCCAGAATTCTTCAGAAGTCTGCCGATCTGATTTGCCTTCAGGGAATTTTCGAACTGAATCCTTTATTTATTCTAGTGGTTTGGGTAGAACAGAGTACTACCCAACCCAGGGATTGGGCACAGAATTACTATAATACCAAATTTATGGACCAATCCATTAGGTTACTGTTTCGTAAAAGAGAAAATGTGTATTCATTTTGCAGTTAATATTAGTTTGGTGCAAAATAATGACGTAATAATGTCGTTTTTTGACGTTAAAAAATACGTCAAAAAACGACATTATTACGTCATTATTTTTAACCTAATACTTCATCCAATATTCCCTGGTGATTATATCAATAGAAACTGTTTCCATATTACAGTGCAAAAAAAAAAAATTAAATGATATATGCCAAACGCTATAAATTGATTCCAGTCGCTTTGCTATTTATTTGACAAAACTCTTAAATGTTTCTACAATATTTTGAATGGTGAAATAAATAGAAATAAAAATCATAAGATTTTCTTCGCGTTTTCAATGCAGTCAGCAAAATATAGAATCAGATTATAATACTCTTTGTTGTTCCGTTAGTAAGTTAGTTCCCGTGTACTTTACCACCCGTCATTACCTCACATAAATAATGAACCATTCGGTTTTGAAAGGCGGGAAAATATATATCAGAGAAACTAAGAAACAAACTGAAAAAAAGAATTTAAGAAAGAAAAATGAACAAAGAAAGAAAGAAAGAACGAAAGAAAGAAAGAAAGAAAGAAAGAACGAAAGAAAGAAAGAAATTAAAAAATAAAAATGGACAGACTGAGAAAGAAAGAAAAAAAAGAAAGAACGAAAGAAAGGAGACAGAAAGAAAGGAGAAAGAAAGAAAGAAATTAACAAGGAAAATGGACAAATTGAGAAAGAAAGAAAAAAAGAAAGTAAAAAAGTAAAAGAAATAAATTAATTAACAAAGAAAAGTGGCCAGACAACAAAGACATTATCAGACAGAAAGAAAAATATGTGCAGGTTGAGAAAGAAAGAAAGAAAGAAAGAAAGAAAGAAAGAAAGAAAGAAAGAAAGAAGGAGAAGAAAGAAAGAAATATGTGCAGGTTGAGAAAGAAAGAAAGAAAGAAAGAAAGAAAGAAAGAAAGAAAGAAAGAAAGAAAGAAAGAAAGAAGGAGAAGAAAGAAAGAAATATGTGCAGGTTGAGAAAGAAAGAAAGAAAGAAAGAAAGAAAGAAAGAAAGAAAGAAAGAAATAAAGAAAGAAGGAGAAGAAAGAAAGAAATATGTGCAGGTTGAGAAAGAAAGAAAGAAAGAAAGAAATATGTGCAGGTTGAGAAAGAAAGAAAGAAAGAAAGAAAGAAAGAAAGAAAGAAAGAAAGAAAGAAAGAAAGAAAGAAAGAAAGAAATTCAACAAACGACAACGAAATTAAGAAGGTAGGAAGAAAGAAAGGAAGGAAGGAATTTCAACAAACGGCAAAGAAAGAAAGAAAGAAAGAAAGAAAGAAAGAAAGAAATGGAATATAGAGTAGGCGATAATATTCTCATTCTTTGGACGTCTGCTTCAGTGAAATGCAACGCCTTGTCAATGTTTAAGCTTTTCACTTGTATCCTATTATTTCTCTAAATAGTAACCTGCATTCATATTTATGATTGGTATTGCAATATTTTGTTAAAGTTGTTAAGCCCAAATATTTAACAATGCACTAGCGGAATTTCCGCCACGAATATTTTGTAGCCGTGAATTCGCAAAGCGCATATTAAATTAGTAAATTAAGAATAATTATTCGTAAGAAAATTGAATAGTAAAACTGAAAGTTTCATGTCTACTGATTCTATCAAATAAATTCAATATCTGCAAAAAAAGAAAAAATGTTTAAATATTACAGAATATAATAATATTTACATATTCTTCATAAATCATGCAGCACGTGTTTGGCAAAAGGTCGTGAATATGTTATCAAAACATAATTGCTTATTGATTTCGCGTCATTTTCTAAGATTGACAGGTCGGAGGTTCATAAATACACGCTCAAACTACTTATTAAGACATTCCAGAATTGGACAGTCATCGGTGGATGTATTTGTTTATATGCTTGGAGAAATGTTCTTTTAAAACACAGGGGGTCTATTTTGATCTACACTGTCACCAGTCGCACATACACTTACGCACATACACACAAATACACACACACGCACAATTTAAAAAGCCTAAAGAACCGGTCAAAGCGAATGGGACAATACGAACAATTTTTTCACTCACTTATTGACACCAAATTAAAAAAAAAAATGTATACTGGAAAAACTAAATAATAATTAATTAAATTGTCCTTGCCTGTTAAGGAAATATGTTTAAGAGAAAGATTGATGACTGAATACACGAATATATATATACATATATAGATAATATTAGTGGTAAAAATACCATTCCACTCACACCTAGTTTTTAAATAACCCTCTCTGTTAAACCCCTTTCTTATGAACTAACATTCGTCCCACACTCTCATAATTACACTCTCTCTAAATTCTATTTATATTTCCGGAGTAGGTTTTTTTCTGTTTTCTTTTTGAATTTGTAGGTCTGATGAATTGGATCGTATTTACGATTCCAATGGAATAAATTATGACCATGGAATATTAGTGTTTAAGCCTTTTTATTATATATATATATATATATATATATATATATATATATGAAAGTGAACATAGAAGTCAACACTTAGAGGCGACATTCTGTTTCTAGCATGAAACAGACTGTCGCCTCTAAGTGTTGACTTCTATGTTCACTTTTATATTTACGCACGCTCTATTTCTGATATTGAGCACTTTATCCCATAAATATAGCACATCTTATATATATATATATATATATATATATATATATATATATATATATATACATATATATTTCTTCATATATATATATATATATATATATATATATATATATATATATATATGTGGTGGATTCTCCCGTCTTATTTGCCGTATGAGGGTCAAGCAGCTCAGTTCCTAGGAGCCGACAGGCAGACACCTGCACATATGATTTGATTATATTGGTGAAGCCTTTTGCGCAGAACCAACCTCACTTTTTGAATACAGAGACCTGGTGCACTACGTGCCACAAGGTCCCCAAACGACCCTCCGCAGGTTTTGAATTCAGAGTTGTCCTTCTCCGAGACAGGTTGCCATCGAAGGCTATGGAACACAGTCTGTCCTGCTATTTACCCATAGCTGGGGGGAGAGAAGAGGGGGATTCATACATTAGCCATAGATATTAGCTCGTAAGTGAATGTAATGGATTCGACTGGAATTCGAACGCAGGAATTCAGCCGATTCTGCTTCCTTGGTTTCAACCCGTGGGTATCTTCGGGCGATTTCGGTCAATTGATTTCCTAACGCTTCATTTTTCAAAAATAGAAAAAATTATGAACGCTATATTTAAGATAAATAAATAAGCGCACGATGTGAGGGGTGGTAGAAGGTGAAGAGAAGGAGGAGGAAGAGGTGTGTAAAATCAAGTGTATTGGAAATGTATCGGGGGGGGGGTTAAATGAAATATATATACGTTCTTTTCATCCCACTTCAAAGGAACTCAAAAGGAACATTTTAGATTTTAGTGTCTATACAACAGGACATAATTTCGACCTCTGGTTTAAAATGTTATTTTTTTTCGGAATCGGATGATTTCCTAATGTTATATATATATATATATATATATATATATATATATATATAACAATATGGGATATTTAATTAAAAAATATTTAATTAAAAAATATTTAATAAAAAAAATGGCAAAAATAAGCTTAATGAAATTGACTAGACTATATACCCAAAAATACGTATATTAAAAAAATATTATTTAAATTTAAAATTATCTGCGTCCCTTCGACTTTGTGCACATATGCAGTCGCATCAGCGTAAGCAACACTTTAGTCTGATGAAGTCCTAAAGGTCGAAGCGTGTCACACGAAAACCTTTTCACCTTGTCATAGTTGTTTTCCTTACAATTGTCCTTGATATATATAAATATGAAAATATATCATTTTTCCATATATTAGACCGTTTGATAATTTTCCTCTTCCACTGCATTGTCATAAAAAGAATTTTATTTGTCCAGACATTTATTTATAACTTTTGTAACCTAGGGAAGGTTACTGAATAGACTAATTACATAAAGGCTGGTAATGAACGATAATACTTAGGACAAGAACAACACATATAAGATTCACCAGCGGCGCGTAGACTGATTAGTCAATTGCTAGAAGTGAGTCAAATGAATTCCATAATGAATCTCCAAATGCAGGATATCTACCGAGCACCCCTGGACGAATTTGATGTGAAACATTCGAGCCCGTAGTCTTGGTCAAAAATTGCCCGTAGACCCCGTGTAAAACGGGGTCGGGTCGCTGCTTCTCGAGAGTTTGACCAGCACAGCTGGAGACGAATCTCTAACTGCAGGTTATCGGTCAGATGTGGCACAAGGCCGAATTTAATGTGGGGTATCCGATCCCGTAAGCTAGGCCAAAATTTTCCCGTAGATCCCGTATAAACTGGGTCGGGTTGCTGTTTGCTGAGACGAGACTGCTCTTGTACATGGCCTCAACTGGGGATCCTCTCTGCTCGGATGGAGAGAATTTGACCAGCACAGCTGGGGGACGAATCTCCAAGAGCAGACCAACATACAATATTTACTACTGTATTTATGTGAATGGGGACATACCCATTATTGAATCTCCAACTGTAGGATATCTACCAACCGCCCCACGTAGTCAGATGTGGCACAAGGCTGAATTTAATGTGGGGTTACCGAGCCCGTAGGCTCGGCCAAAAATTCCCCGTAAACCCGCTATAAAACGGGGTCGGGTTGCTGTTTTCCGAGACGAGACTCTGCCCTTCGTCATAGCCTTGTCTGTGGATCCTATCTGCCCGGAGACAGAGAATCAGACCAGTACAGCTAAAGACGAATCTCCAACAGCAGACCAACATACAGTATTTACTACTGTATTTAGGTGAATGAGGACATACCCATTATCGTCCGTAGGTATGCTAGAACAATAAAAAAAAATCTAAAACGTGAATCATTTTAAGCTGAATGTTTCTTTTTTGTTTAACTTTATCGTTACAGAAATTAGGCATTAACTCATTTCAACATATAATGTTATTGGGGGCGCAAAATTTATTAAAGGCAATAAAAACAGACATTAATCTAGGAGGGAAATGGATAACAGAAAATACTGCATCATTAATAAAAAAATAAATGAATAAAAATACTACCGACAGCTGACAGGTTTTCATTCCCCCTCCCCATCAGATCTGGATCAAGGAATTAAAAAAATGTGCACAATATCTAAAAGAAAGTAAGGGATGAAGAGAGGAAATACACACATATCAACAATACAAGATGTCCTCCCCACCCCGACAAAAATGTACTCATTCTTTTTTGTGATCGGTTAATAATTAAGTATAACTAAGATTTCAATGTTAAAATAAATCAGTATTTAATTACAACCGCAAATAAATACTTAACATGAACGAAGAAGTAAAAGTCAACCAAAAATAATTAACCATTTCAGTAAATACCTTGTTAGTAGCGCGGCCCCGGTAAATTTTAAAGCAAAAGCCAAATCATCGACGCACAATAATTCACACTAATTCGACTGGATAGTTCCATTCAATAGACACCCAATAATCACTGCAGTCAGTAGCCTGACACCGCTATTTATACAACTGGCGGAAAACAGATATTCGTAAGTCCAGAGTGTCACGCTCGAACCTCGGTGTCGGTAGTTACTCATTTTCTTTCTCTATGACACTCTTGAAATGACAATAAATGTTTATTGACTTGCAAACAAGATTAATGGTTAAAATCAAGAAATATCAATGTTTATTGACTTTAAGAAGATTAACGATTTAAATTAAATATTAAATGAAATTAAATTCATGGATCTGAAAAGAGAAAAACTTCAAGAAATTATCACGAGCCTCATCACTCATCAGAATCGTAGGGGCACCTCATGTACTGCAGCAGAAGAGGTGTGTCTTAGGAAACCCTCTCCAGCCTGGTTTGAATTAAGAATTTTCCTTCTCTTAGACAGGTTGTTACCCAATGCTATAGGGCCCAGTCTGTGCTACTATTTATCCATAGCTGGGGAGAAGAAGAGACGGAATCATACCTTACCCAAAAGTGTTAGGACGTAAATGAATGCAATTAACTCGACTGTAATTGGAACTTAGCGATTTCAAAATCCGAGCTGCAATTCATTACTCCACTGCGCCTTCATACATCCAAGATGTCAAAAAGTAAGTACATTTTTGGTGGAGACAACCTGTATAGGTATATATCAGGTCGCTTTGAGGCAACCAGTTGTGACACAATGTCGTGGTTTTGCAAAGTGGTTTTATCAGTCGTACCGTGGAAAAATGCCCATGCTCTTTTTTTAGATAAGACTTTAGGCAGCGGACAATAAACTTATCCCCTTCCTGTGGGAGAGGTGAAGCTTGAATGATGTCCCTCCTGGACACCCTGTATATGAGTACACGTATAATTATGGTGTAAACGGAATTTTATAAACATCCCTTTCTTTTACCCAAAAGAAGCCCGACTAGATTTAATAAAAAAAATGGCTCAAGACATCTCTGATACAAAAAAAATAAACATATCCTTCTGAATACTTATATACTCAAGTGTTGTGGATTCCGGGATGAAATCCGGTCTCAAATGAATGACAAACGCAGGAATGAAATATAGCAAATAAATGTATTAACGTAATAATACAATTGGTAATACAGTTAGTAGATCCAGAAATGCGGTTAGTAGCAATAATAATATATATACAGTCTGGGAAATTCAGTATCGAAGTATGACTTCCTTCTGAGTCTACGTGCTGGCAACTGTGACTCCTACAAAGCGGTTACCTCACACTCTCACCTCTCACTCCCGGGTATTCACCGGCAGCAGTACAAGTACAAACTGGGCGAGTCCACTTGTATGAAAAAAGGGTGGACCCCATAACATCAAGAATAGGTCGCACTTTTTCACCAAAATGTCGAGAAAAAATCAGGGGTGCGACCTATCAAATCGACATCATAGAGAATATTAAATAGACTGTGACGTATTAATAGTCCAGGCGTGTACCCTGGGTTCGATAATATGATAGATCAAGAGAGAAAATGAAATTTTCCCGAGATTTCGATTTTACGCACTCGCCTTTTCTAACAATATGCGTCACACGTCGAATAAAAGCGGTGGCTCTGCACCTGCTCATATTTACAATTTATAAATCTGATTTAAGACGAAAGACTATCACTTTCAAGAACAGCGATTACAGGTATTGAAATTTTCATCTAAACAGAGGAGCCCCGCCCTCGATAAATAAATACCACGCAATTACAACCAATCATTTTTCTTAACATAATCTTAACAATATAATATAATAACAATATAAGATATACAATAATTCCTACAGTCGTTAGTAAAGGAAAACTACTCTTGCAAGAGTAGTTTCTTGCAAGAAACAGGAAATTTTCATTTAAAAAAAAAAGAGGACTGAACTATTATGTAATATCTGTCCTCTTATATGACGGTGAACCAATTTTTTAAAGAAACGTGAATATTTGAAAATATTTAAAAAATATTAGTTATATTTACGTTAAAAAAAAGAGCCATGTAAATCACCAAACCCACCATGGGTCTGGTGATTTATATGGCTCTTTTTTAACGTAAATATAACTAATATTTTTTAAATATTTTCAAATATTCACGTTTCTTTAAAACGCAAATACCGACTTTGACAACCCCAAACTAAGGATGTAACCTATCTAATGGTGCGACATAAACGCGAGTATATTCAGAAGGGAAATTCTCAAGCCGACTTTTCTTAATGCATGCAGGCACATGTTGAGAAATTCTATTCCCTAATAGCTGATTGATCTTACATTTGTAGTCCGAACTCACACTGACATTTAAATTGGTAAATAACGTAACTCGTTTGACAAAACAGGTAGGTGATCTTTATGAAGTGATTCTAAAATTGGCTGAGAAGAGAACACGATGCGTGAATTGACTGCAAAATAGCATTTCCTAAGGCTAGTTTAGATTTATTTAGAAAAACTTATACGGCTCTCTCTCAACTCACGGTGATCTTAAATATACAGGACAAGTATCGGGACCCAATACTTTTAGTCAATGAAACTGTGTAATCTCAGCAATCGATCATTGGCGTGTCGACCACCAGCGACATAACCAACTCAGATAAACCAACTGACAAGTAAATCCATGGCACTGAACGGGATATTTACTGTAACCAATTGTAATTCACCAAAGCAAAACGTATACAACTCAAAACCTCTCAGTATCAAAAGCAATGTAAGGTATGCCTGGTTTATCATCAAAATATTATTATTCAGGGCACGTGACTGAGTGGTTAGAACGTTCGCACACTAACCATGAGACCCGGGTTCAAATCTCACCATGGTCGATTTGTCAGGTAGGAGACTTGCTGATGTTATCAGGCTGGATCGTTTCCAGCGTGCGGCACCTTTGGGAAAAGTGCTTGAAAACCATATCACGGTTAACCCAAGCCTTATGAGTGAAATTGGGTAGACGGAATCCTTGGATACTGTCGATAGCTAGCACGAAGTCATAAGTCACCGTGGCCGAGGGCTTGAGCTTGCTGACCTTGTTCAAATTATTGATCACGCTAGCTAACACGCTCTTTCCCAGTCTGTAACTAAGTTCTGCTCAGCATAGTTGCAGTATAAACCACAGGTGCGCTCTGTGGGTGTTGAATAAACACAAATGAGCCCTTGCAAGCGTCTGCTAGCCGCTCTACGTATGGCCAGCTATACGTACATGCATTATTCAGTAAATATACAAAAATTCCAAAGAGTATAAAACAAGGTGGTTCTTTCGTACCATACATACAACCTATAGAGTTAGCCGATTCAGAGAGAATTATAAGTTCTATCAGGATTCTTTATTGGTGAACATAATCTTAATCTCTATCTATAAAAGGCAGGATGTGTGTGTGTGTGTGTGTGTGTGTGTGTGTGTGTAACGAATACACGGCCACAATTTTCGACGGATTTGCACCAAAATTTACATGCATATGCTCCAAGTTAGCGGGAAGGCCAACACCGACTTTGCATTTCCCAACTCCCATCGATAGTGGAAATAATCGATTTTTCATGCTTCTGTGGCACCTTTCATGTAGTTTGCGGCCATTTTCTACTGGCTGCCACGAATAGGCAGGAAGATTCTTTTGGCTAACGTGAGAGACAACAGCTGACTGACACGAATGTTAACTAGCATGCTAGCATGCAAAAATTCGATAGCTACATTCGTCACAAGTGGAAAAAATTTAAATCTGCATAGCACTTTACTCCAATTGGCTCATTCGCTTGCTTAAACTCAATGTTGATTCAGATTCCGCAGAACTGGGTTGGGTGTGAAAAAGTATTTATTGTTAACATTCTTTTTTCATTCGGTTTTTCCAGTACGAGTTCTTTTTTTTAAAGCTGGTCGTTTTGTGTTCATTTTGTTTAGTTCTTTTTTCGTAACAGATTTAATGTTTAGTATAGAGCTTAGAAAAAATTCACAGTGTGAGATAGGCAAGAAGTAAAGTATGTAGCAACATCAGCATGGCAAAGAGCACTCCTTTAAAGGCAAGGAAGGGTAAAAATATTTTAAGTCAAGTGTATGAGTCGTAGGATTTTTTAATCAAGCACGGGCAACGCCGGGTCATGCTGCTAGTATAACTATAATAACAATATAAGATATACAGTCACAGAAATTACAGAAGGTAGTGGGGGAAAGAGTATTAAGAAAATGGAAAATTTCATATAAAAAACAAAACAAAAGAGGACTGAAAAATATCTGTTCTCTTATATGACAGTGAAGCCTGGGTAATCTTCTCACAGATGAAGAAGAGACTTGAATTAATAGAAATGTGCTTCTACAGACGGAATCTTAGAATACACGGACTGAACTGTTGAGAAAAACACGAAGTCTTAAAGAAAATGGAAACAAAAAGCATACATGCTTAACATTAGAAAGATACAACTGAAATTTCTAATTCACATAATGAAGAAAGAGTGCTTAGAAAATCTGACACTCACAGGTCAACTTGACGGGAAGAGTTACAAAGAAAAACAGTGCATAACCAACTTAACTAAATAGTTGCACCTTAGAGCTTGTCAGAGTTAACCAAAAGAGAAAATATACTAAGAGAAAGTTTAGGGAAACATGGAGAGCCATAAGCGCCAATTTCTTGAAAGCATACAGCACATAAAAATTATTATTATTATCATTATTATTATTATTATAATTTTTATTTTCTTTGCTTTCTGGCGTTTACACATTTCTTTCCGGGTCCCACCCAGGGACCTAAGGTTAGAAATGGCATCATGACACTTTTCACTGACAAAAAAAAAAAAAAAAAAAATTACATAGATAGAGCCCTTCGTAAAGTGTGGGCTGTACTTGTCAGAACAATTTTTTGTATCTTTATTATTATTATTATTATTATTATTATTATTATTATTATTATTATTATTATTATTACTGAATCAATCTACATGTTGCTTCGGAGCACGTAAGGTTTCCTTGTGAGGTTTGTTTAATCGAAATGTTCCAAGCGGTGGGGTGATTAGCCCACATCAAACCGTTTTACGCGAATACATTGGCCTATAAAAAATTTTGTGCAACACCATAAGATTGATTGCTTTTTTTACGACTTGTCAACCTTTTTCAAATTATTTAAATCCATGCTGATTGATTCATTAGAAGAGTACGATTTATCAACCCTTTTGCAGGTTATTTAAAGCAAGAATATATTTTTAGAATGAAATAATTTATTTTTGAGATAATAATGGTTTGGCGATACAAATCTTACTAATTAACCCATAGCCGGGGGAAACCGTGGATTCATAACTTCCTCAAGGGTATTTTCGCCTAACTGAATATACCAGACCCGATTGGGAATGAAGCTCGGCAATCCTATTTCTAATTCCGACCTCTTATCCGTCTCACCACCATCACATCCAAGCTTACATCAACTGGTATTCCAAAGTGGTCATCCATCTAGCTACTTACCAGGCTCGAGGTCGCTTAACTTCAGTGATCGTCCGAAAAACTGCGTTTCAATGTGAAATATTGACCTGAAAACGAGTGATATTCTTAAATAGCATCGCCAGATATAGTCTCTTATACAGATATCATGGCGTCTAATGTCTAAACTTCCATCTGTATACACTCTTCTCTGACCAATGCATAAAATGGCTTCAAATGAATACATTCATTAAGTCTTAAAGGAAACAATACGTCATCAACTCCGATAGACTGGTGCTACAATATCACTAAAGAAGAGATTTATCAAATTACAAAAAGCACTGCATTTGAACTTTTCTTGCAGTCGCAACAATTTCAATGGTTAAAGCAAATAACTACAAGAGAAAATAATGTTATAATTAAGATGCTGACCTCCCGCACTAAGAAAACCAAAATGTTTACAACGGAAGTCTTCTCACTACTTCTAATGTATAATTATTTACCCGCTACCCCACGCAGAAAGATGTGGTACAAGGCCGAGTTTAACCCTACTTATAATGTATATGTGCCTACACCATAATTTTATTTTTATTTTTTTTTAAGCATTACGCCCCGAGCAAGTCGGGAAGCCACTAAGATGCAGAGGGTTGCAGAAGATTTGGAGCGAGAGCAGATAGGAGTGATAGAAGAAAGGATGAGGAGAAGGATAGTGGATAGATCAAGGTAAATGGAGATGTCGATTGACATAACATTTGAACAGTTGGAGATTATAGCTCTCAGGGAAACGGGAATAGAGAAGGGTGTTCCACAGGGGAGAGGTGCGAGGTATAAAGCTGTTGGAGTAGAAGAGACGGCTACATTTAGAAGTTTCTACAGTGAAAGGGTGAGAGCGGGATGCCAGCTTCGTAGAGCGCTTGAATTCATGAAGTCTGGGAACCAGTGAAAACAGCTCATCGGAGCAATTACCATGAAAGTATTTGTAGAAAAGACAGAGAGAGGCGACGGCGCGTTTGTGAGAGAGCGACAGTAGACGAGATGCCAGATCAGGGCCAATTTTACAATCCAATATTACATATCTGTCTCTGGATCTTGTCAAGAACTCCGAGGTAAAGAGAAGGTGCACCAGACCATATATGGCAGCAATGCTAGTATTTCTCTTTTATTTGTTTTCCTAAATAAAAAGAAGAGGAGTAGAGGTTTATAAATTGTTTACTGTTTAGGATTGGGTTTCCGGTCCCTTCTAAATTATTTACATTTTCTTTGACACCGAGTACGCCCATGTGATTTTGGGGGCTATGCTTGGGTTGAATTGTTTAAAAACAAACAACTTCTTGTATGTTCCTACAACTACAACTTCGTCTCCTTTGTATTTTCGAACCTACCTCACAACCTCAGTTCTGCATCCATTTACAAAAGTTCATTCGTAAGTTACTCGCAGTTTCTCTCTTGCCTACAGTATGCCCTGTGAGTGTCAAATTCTCCAAATCCTCTTTCCTCATTATATGTCTGAGAAATTGTAACTGTTCTTTTCTGATTTGAAGCATAAGTGTCCTTTTATTTCTGTTTTCCTTAAAACTTCTCCATTGCTCATAGGGTTAGTATAAGATATTCTCATCATCCATCTGTAGATCTATGTTTCCGTTGTTTCGCGCCTGTTCTTCATCTGTGATGCGATTTTTCAGCATTTACAGTCATATATGAGGATTAAATTGCAATTCAGGGGTCTTTTTCTTTGTTTCGGATTAAATTTTCCTGTTTCTTAATGCCTTGTTTAGTTTTTTGAAGGCATCTTCTTTTTTTTTTTTTTTAGGATTTTCCTGTGAAACAATTTCAAGAAAAATACTTTATAACTTTCAACCGACGGTAATGCTTACTGTTCAGTCACCGAATTCGGAATGTTTCCAGTATCTCACCATTGTCATAACGATATGTGTACGAAGCAAAGACCTGCAAGCCGAAATCAGTCGATTCTTGTGCTCTGACCCGTTAGTCACTGCAAAGCTGTTCCTACCACAGCCTATTTCTGTTTCTATTATAAAACAGAAAATAAACACGTGACATTACCCGACTGCAGTTACCAGTGAAGTTCTAGTAGAAAGAAAACCAGCCCGCGCAAATATTCGAAAATGATCGCTGGGGACGAAATGTTTACGAGTCATATAGCAAAAAGATGTGGTGTAATGGATATCTTTCTTGGAATGCGAATATGGAGAGCCGTGTTCGAATTCTGGTTGAGTTCATCGCGTTCACTTACTTTGGGAAACGTACGAATCCATCTATCTTCATTCCAGTTGTGGGTAATAATAAGAAGTTAGTCTGCTCTGCTATCTAAGCAGGGTAGACTGAATTCTTATAATTCTTGATTAGCAACCACTCTACCGCCTAAGATAAATTACATCTTGCCTAATCAGTCAAGATGCGAAAGAGACGTGACCGCCCAAGTGTGTATCATGTATGGCAATTAACTAAACCCTGAGCTAAACGAGCTTAAAGAATTTGCGCATATCTCCTGGTGGGGAATAAAATATAATATATTAAGGAAGACATTTTGTTTTCCTCTCGGTTTGTCGAACAGCCATTTATATCACAGGGTTTCCTCACCTACACCACATTTTAAGCTTCATTTGAATTCATGGATTCTTTCCGGACAAATATTGTAAACACAGTCTTAGATGTAATAATTCGAATATTTTAGATGAAGCTTTTTTTAATCCTGCTTAATCATTTATTCCATTTTAACTTCTAGTGGATTTTATCAGTTTGAAAACAAGAAAAAAATAAGCGTCTAGTGAGAGACGGACTCGACTCTCCTATTTTTTTTTAATCGAATTCACCTCGTGCAAGGCAACTAAGATATAAGACGTTACTGGTGTGAATCAATTAGAAAGCAAATATTAAGGAGCGATAACAATAGAAGAGAAATCCCCTTCCACCCACATTCCTCTCTGATAACTACAATCTTAAAAAAAATTAAATGCAACTTCAACCGCCATCATCTGTTGACTTGAAACCCGTTCGTCTTTTATCTTTACCTCAGTCCCTCGTATACCCAATCTTTTTCTCTCGCTTTCATTTGCTGTAACACCCTGTGTTATAATGGCACTTCCGGGGTAAAATGCTCACTCATAGGGTGAAATGCTTAAAAAAAAAAAAATAAAATGAAAAAAAAAAAACGCTGAAAGTTGTTTTGACTTAATCGCCCCTCTCAATTCCAATTACTGGAAGAAATACATTTTAGCCTTATTACTTGGGACATTGACGATTCAAAACAATGCATCAACATTTGAATAGATAACATCTAAGTGGAGCTAATTGACACTAAATAAATATTTTCATTTACAATACGCAATATCATATTTTAGAAATTCGGACAATAGATTCATTTGAACGCAATTAGCGTGATTAATGTAAGGATTAATTATTAATCAAGAATTTATCGCTCGTTATTTATTTGCGTCTTACGGCTAAACTATTATATTAACTGTCGACGTAAATCATTACGGATTAACAATTTAAAGATATTTCAATTCACAGTCATCTTGTAACCCAAGAAAACTTGACTTAATAAAAAACAATTCATTCAAATTAAACTAATTCAAAGTCAAGATGAAATATAAACATACACAGTCATACCAGGGCAAGGTAGAAAATAAAGGAAATTTTGAAATGTGATTAAAAAAAAACAGGGACAAGCTGACGCCCAACACCACGCGTGCGCTAGGGAAGTCGGATAGCTAGCCGCTGGCAACATTTCATTGTTCAGTCGAGTGGTAGGGAGCAACGAGGTCAGACGTTTGAACGCTCCTCAACTAAAATTGCACAATCGAGAAACAGTATATATATATATATATATATATATATATATATATATATATATATATATATATATATATATATTAGCTCTGGATTTACATTGAGCTCTCAGGATTTCATCCTCCTTGGGATTACCCATACAGATTACCAAGTTCTTCATAACTTATATATATATATATATATATATATATATATATATATATATATATATATCTTTTATGTACCATGTCCTTTCAGGTCGTAGGCGATAATGGCTTTCCACCTCCCTCTATCCTTTGCAGCTCTCAACAAGTTCCTCGCTGTTTCCTCCCCAACACCAAGAGTGTAGAAAATGAAGT
The DNA here is from genome assembly GCA_963932145.1 of Acanthosepion lycidas. Classification (NCBI taxonomy): domain Eukaryota; kingdom Metazoa; phylum Mollusca; class Cephalopoda; order Sepiida; family Sepiidae; genus Acanthosepion; species Acanthosepion lycidas. Next base: position 76,712,696 of record OZ010580.1, on the reverse strand, counting down.
ATGAATTTTTATACCAGGACAGTATAATCAGAAAGTGGAAAATATTATTCATGGGACACGTCTCGTCCTTTGAGACTTTATTGGACCAAAGTGGTTTACGTTGATGTATCTAAACATACGCACAAAAGAGAGGAGGCGCTGACATTTTAAACTTTTTTTTTAAATATGTTAGGATACACAGGGTGCGATGGATAAATTTTCGTTTAAATGACGAAAAAACAAAAATACCACTTATATCTCATTTTAACAGAAACATTTACCAAAATTACACAAAAATATCTTGAAATACTAAAGAGTAAATTTACTCATTAAAATCGATGTAACCACAGCCTCCAGATGACGTCGCAATCTACTGCAACTTTTCTGGATGGTCTCCTTGTTTAAGTTGGTAAATGCCTGTCATCATTCTTGCCCTCAGTTCATCTTTGATGTTTACAAGAAGTTTTGTTGGTCTCTCGCTAAACTACGACACACAGCTAATAATCAAAGCGGTTGCAGTCTGGGTAGTCAGGTAGCCAGACGTAAGGCGTGATGTGGTCGCAGAAATTATCTTCAAGGCAATTGATGCAGGCATCTATGTTGCGCCTGAGCCCTTTTGTGAAGATGAATGGTGGCAAAACATCGCCACCCTAGTGATCACTCCAAACACCTTCGTCCAACTCTTTCTGAGTTCTCTGCTCTGTCACCCAAGCACTGTGAAATGTTAATATTGGTGTTTCCAAGGTGAATGACAAGCAGTGCAGCATGCCATTTCCAAATTTCTGGCGAATTGTATCATGGCGCTCTTTTTCTCACAGACGGTGTCCAACTGACTTTACTATACTGTGTAGTCGACAAAATCAAAAACAAATGCGCATGCGTCAAATTAAAAATATAAAATGGCGACAATTTATTTATGTATTTAACCAGTTTCATTTAGTTTATTTTTCTTTATATTTTTATCCCTATTGTTATTATGTATATCCTGCATTGCGATAATATCAGGTCAGAATATCTGTCCGAATTTTGAAACAAGTGACCAAATGTTACATTTAATTACAGATTCAATCAATAATGTCTTTTCCCTGATTATCCATGACTTCCTTCCATCTATTAACAAGCTTACTATCAGGTCATACCATAAATTCTGTCCGAATTTTGAATAAAGAAAACAAGTGACTAAATGTTACATATAATTACAGATTCAATCAACAATGTATTTTCCCTGATTATCTATGACTTCCTCCCATCTATTAACACGATTACTAATTTCATTACTGTAAAATTCTTTTGGCTTTGATTCGAAGAACTCACAAATGTCAGTTTTAACCTCTTCATGTGTTACAAAAGCTGTTTCTTCCAAATGATTCTGTAAGCTACGAAACAAATGGTAGTCTGAAGGAGCAAGATCGGGAGAATAAGGTGGATCAGGAATTTTCTCCCAAGTTCTTCGATATTTTGTGACGTGATTCTTGCTGTGTGGGGTCGCGCATTGTCCTGATGAAACATCACCTCTTTTCGATTCACTAGAGCAGGTCTTTTTTTCCTCAAAGCTTGGTTCAAACGTTCTAATTGCTGACAGTATATTTGAGCATTAATTGTTGCATTAGGTGGTAAGAATTCAAAGTGGATTATTCCTTGGCGATCCCACAAGATTGAAAGAACCTTTTGCCCATGAAGTTCCCTTCTCGGCTGTGGCTTGGGTCCTTCCCCTTTACCAAGCCACTGTCTACGACGCTTAACATCTCGATAAATGATCCATTTTTCGTCGCCAGTTACAAGTCTATCCAAAAAAGGTGAAACAAGTTGGCGAGAATGGAGAGAAGAGCAGATGTCAACTCGGGATTTGAGGTTGTTTTCAGACAATTCATGAGGCACCCATTTTCCAACTTTAGGAACTTTTCCAAGTTGTTGAAGATGACGATGAACAGTTGTATGGTTTGAACTGAGAACCACTGCCAATTCCTCATCTGATAAAGCAGGATTTTCTTCAAGGGCTGCTTCAAGAAGCTTTTCATCAAACTCAACTGGACGTCTGGTTCGATCTTCATCTTCAAGGGTGAAATCTCCACCTCTAAATTTTGCAAACCATCTTCTGCAAGTTATTTCATTCACACATTCCTCTCCATAAACTGAGTGAATGTTTCTAGCCGCTTCGGCTGATGAGTTTCCTTTCTTGAACTCAAAAGCATTATGTGCCTCAAATGATTCTTGAGTATTTTCATGTTAGCAGGGTTTTAATCAAACAAAATTTAATTTTATTGTTCTCTGAAATAAAATTTGTTCAGTTTAAATGCATCTAAACATAAAAATAATGTTCAGTAATGTTTCGTTCATTTTAACAAAAATTTAAAATTCGGACAGAACTTATGGGATCACCTGATAGAAGCCACAAATCTAATTCATCGGATGACTCAATGCGTCAGTAAGCTCAAACCTGAATATTGGAGAAGAACTATTTGATATTGTGGTGAATCTTGATGTTAGTTATCCATCACAGAATGCGCACGCTGACCCAATCTTTATTGAGAATTCCCAAGGACAGCTTAGATACGGCACAAGGGTGAAAGTAATGGGCACCCAGTGTGGATCGAACTCACTACTTAGTCGTAATTGCTCTAGCGAGACAAGCTTGATAACCATTACACTGCCTCGAGGTGCCCCTCACCCAATGTTTATTTGTGACTTATAAAATAAGATATAAGAAAGTAACTGTTTTGATAAGGAGAATCCATCCAGAAATTGTTATATGTAACGCGAGGAAAAAGTTATATAATGAATACGTTAACAGTCTATTATGGTTTTATCAACATTTTGCAAATTTTTTAAAGCCGGAAAATAGTTCTTTATTATAAGCATCCTTTGGAGATAATAATGACTTCCTGATACAAATCCGTTTAACTAACATTAAATTACCATGTAAATAACGATAGGGGCGTCAAGAAGCTTGATGCGTTTCCTCCGAGGGTAAAGGTGATGTAAAACAGAAAATAGTTAATCAGCCACATGGCCGTGTAGACACTTTTGGACTCTATCAAGATTGAAAAGTGAACACTGGGAGATAAGAGCTGGTTTCCCAGGCAGATTCTCATGCAACCTTTATCAGTATTTACATTATATACATTATTCGAACTGTTATCCTCATCATCATTGCCATATTCACAACGTTTCTGCCGTTGCACGCTCCGGCCTTCTTCAAGTGATGTTGTGGCCTTGTTAGGACCAGAAATAAAGACACAAAGAGAGGAATTGATTTAAACAAATATATAAATAGAAACAATAATACAGACATATACAAACGAAAGTGTTACAGCAAGAATGTTCAGTTCGACTGACAGAGCTGAATGCTGGAAACTTGCCTCTCTAAAAGGCAGTACCTGCTCCTATTTATAGCTAGGAGAGTCCATGCGTGCATGGGTAAATTACCATAACAGCTGATTAGAATTTCGAACCGAACCATTCATTTTGTCCACCCGAGTAGAGTGTTCTATTTCCACGTGCCATGCCTCTTCTTGATGTGTCAGTTATTTTCCTTTAACTCATTTTTTTTTTGTTCGCCACTGCTGTAACCTGGTATTGAACTCAAAACTCTTTGTGTCTAGCCACTCGCTCTAACCAACGCCTTTATCCACTGGACCAAAATTCCAATCCGAAACGTTGCGAATATGGCAGTGAAGATGAGGATAACAGTCCGAATAATGTAAATAATGTAAATAATGTTAATACCTCATCTCAGAGATTGAGGCAGAAAGTTTTGTCAGTGTTTGATATTAAATAGTGTTTTGAACTTGGTTATATTTTAAAAGTAAGCGACGTTAAGAATTTTAGTACGACTCGCACGAATCATGTGGTTGTACCACTTAATAAAAAATCTCCTTCCACATTCTTATCCCTCACACGGGCATGTCTGAAGCTAACTGTATGGTGCGAGGAAGAAGCGTAACGGAAGGCTCTTTGCCACTTTGATTTCTTCATTATGTGCCGTGTCCCCTCAGGTTGTAAGCGATCATGGCTCTCCACAACATCCTGTCATTTGTAGCGCTTAATAAATTTTGTATTTTTATTTTTTTCTAAACTCTATTCCGACATCCATTTACTCAAGAAAGCTTATGCGTTATTTTCCGCTGCTCCTGTTGCCTTCATTCTGTCTTGCGAGTATCAAATTTTCTAAGCCCTCTTTCCTCATCTAGGCCCTTGAAATTTCAACTGTCTCTTTCTGATGTTAAGCATGTTTTCTTTGTGCTTCTGTTTACTCTTAAAACCTAGTCGTTTATCACATATTCGGCCCATGGTAATCCTCAGCATCCTTCTGTTTCTTTTAGTTTTACTTGTCAGTAATCAGTTCACCCCTAAGAAGGCGATAATGCCACTAAGACACAAAGGGCTACTAGGAGCGAAAGAGAATGAAAAGACGTTAGAATCAACCGGAAACACAATCCTGTACAGTGATCAAGGGATAAGCCTCTAATCCTGTTCAAAAGACCGAGGAGGATTATGAACCGGGTGATAGGCGAACCTATCTACTTCTATTGAGGAGAAAAAACAAAATTTAAAAAATTAAAAAAAAAAAAAAAAAAAAAAAAACAAATAAATAATTACAAATTCCCGCGGAGATATATATGGAGATAAAACCTAATTCTAAACAAAAAACAAATGATTAAAAGAATCAGAATTTAGCATCGTGACAGTAGTTTTGAAGTTTGTTTTCTTTTGTTATTTTTTTCATAAATAAATGAATGTATCAAAGGCAGATGCGGTTCAGGATTGCATTTAGGAATACAAAAACAAAAAACAAAAAATGTAAAGATTACCCCACCTTGTTTTCTAGGACGCCCGCTAACCCACCTTCTATTCTGGAGTATGAAAGGAACAGGAATTAATACTCGATTTTAATGTGCAATATAACGACAACATCAGAACTTGTCTATATCGGATGGGGGTTTATTCTTCAGGCAAACCGACTACTTAATTTCAAACAAAATGTGTAGATATCGCAGATACATACAAAAGCTAAGTATACAATTGTTTTTCCTTTCATGAAATATCTGTACACACGTAAATATAATTGTCACTTTCTCATCTCCTGTGTTCTACATTTTATCCTTTATATAAATATCTGTACAGTCTCCCGCTCAAGTATAACATGACGAAGCCCGCCCACTACAAACGGGTGATCAGCAGAAACTCATATACACGATACATCGTTAAAAAGGCTGAGAAAATGCTCAGTAAGCTGTACCGTTCCAGTAAGTACGTGACACTTTTTGTTATACTCTACGTTTAAAAGATCAAGATCAAGCCAAAAACGGAGTGCCACAGTCTTATCTGAACATGAACTACACAGCGTTCACTTTTCAGTCTTAATAGAGTCCAAAAGAGTTTACGCGGACTTGTGGATGATTAAATATTTTTTTCATTTTACATCCCCACTATCCTCAGAGGAAACGTTGCAAGCCTCTCGACGCTCTATCGTTATTTACATGGAAATTGTTCGGACAAGCACATTCCTTAGTTTCATCAACTCTAATCCTCACAGCTAAGACCCGCTACACCGCGTACATTGAAGCGAACCACCATTGTTCCCTTCGTATTACATTAACGACTAAAAAGTCGCTACTTTGTGGAAGCAACTCCCAAAAGAATATTTTCCCGACCACTACAACCTTAATTTGGGTTAACCGTTATCTGTGTCAAATATCCTCCTAAACAACACCTAACTATTCCTGCTCACACAGCAAACTCCTTCAGTAACCCTCTGTTTCGAGTGGCTCTTGGGCATTGTATAGGATGAACACGAGTAAAGAAAACAAGCTTGTCCATTACAAAATTTGAGGCACCCGCCTGCTACAAATATTGTATTCACCCCAAAATATTAATTCACACTAAAATAAAAAGATGTTATATTTACTAAAATTCACATACAGCAATGCCCTTCCATTGCACTCTGGTTGGGTTGCCTTTTGCAATCGCCCCAAATATGGACAACTTGCATGCACTATTATTTCTAAACGTGGGGTCTGCGATCGCTGTCATCCTGATAAACATAAAAAAAACAGATTTTTTTTTCTAGAAACTGCAAAATATTCTTTATAAGAGCCTCGAATATCATCTGCACTTACGAAATGTGAATAACTCCTTGAATTTCGGTAATTTTTCATTCTGAGTGTTAGAGTTGCGAGACAAGTTAAACAAATTTTGATATAAAATTTAAAATTTCCAAAGTGTGCCATAAATTTAATTAAAATCAAAGCTTTATTTAAAATTTATAATTTCTAAAGAGTGCCAAAAATTTAATAAAAAAACAAACTTCGATTTAAAATTTATAATTACATGGTCTGAATTAATATTTTCGATAAATAAGTTTACATTATTTGCGGTGAATGAACAGAAAAAATCTCAAAATTCAACAAACGTTGAAAACAATGAAGATAGCTACTACTTCTACTGCTACTATTAACCAAACAACTACTACTACTGATGCTACTACTATGATCCAAAAACCAACGTTTTACCCTTTTTGGTTCACTCGGTAGGTAAGTGACATATTTTTACTTTCAACTTCCTTCGCCAATTTCACGAATTTAAAAGGAAACCGAAAAAAGACAATTCATGAATTTAAGAGAAATTGCTGAAATCGTAAGAAAGCAGTTCGCTACACGTGCAAGACTAAGAGAAATATATTAACCCTTCAGAAGAACCATTTACCAACTATGCAGAAGAATGAGCATTTAGTAATTCCAAACAAATTGACCTGTTAACAAAATTTAAAAACAGTCTAAAAATAAATCCACTTAGTATTACACTAAAAGAACATCTTAAATGGCTACATTTGAAAATGTTTCATCACACGGATTTTCAGCGCTGATAAACACTGGCCACGTGGGACATTCTGTCGTAACCCTTCTAGCTCCAAACTGGTGGCCAAAAACAAACATTCATTAACAAACTTCTAGGACTCGTCTGATTTAACATAAACAACTATTACGCCAGAAGAAAGGGTTCTTGTTGAATAGACTTGTCTGTTTCGTTTTAATACGAGTGCTATGTGCAAACATGTTTGTAGCTGTACTTTGTGATATTGAATCATTAGACTTCGAATACCGTCAAATGTATTATCTTTTCTTTTTCTTGTCCGTTTTGCTTTTCGACGAAATAATAGCTGATTTATGGTTCCTGTGTCATTCTATTTTATTCTATACATTTTTAATTTACTTCTGTCCACGTTATTGTTGCTGTTTTTTGGGGGTTTGTTTTGGGGTTTTTTTTTTTTTAAGTGGGCCTAAATATAATTGTTGGTTTCATTCTAAGGGAATGCATATTTATTAATATTTAACGCCCCCACACCACGAGGGATGTATGTTACACAAGACCGGTTTAGCGTGGGTTCTCCGAGCCCGTAGGCTCGGCCAAAAATATTCCCTTTGAACCCGTATAAACGGGTTCAGGGCCTGTCTACCTCCCCGGACGAAACTTTGCCCTGCGGCAAAGCTTCATCCGGGTTCCTCTCTGTCGAAAAAGAGAGTTCGACAGTCATAAACTATTTGCGACAGGCAAACGTTTATGCATATTTATTGTTACAGAAATAACAGTTTTAGTACGAGGCCGAAGTGGATGTGAGGCGAGGCTGGTCAACACTAACTATCCTAAACCTAGTTAATCAGATTCAAGAACCATTCATTCTTTACAATTTACTCATTCATCACAAGAACCCGTCCATCACTAATGGATCCGACATATACCACAATACTACATATTCACACGGATCTTACAAAAAACACCCATGACATAAAAATTTCATAATATAATCATCCTCGGAGAATGACTACTAAAAATACTCCCGACCCAAATTTATAGACAAATCCTTCAGACTCATGCAGGGATTTTTCCAAGCCAATTAAAAAAGGACAATTCTCGTTTAATACTCATAGATTTTTTTTTTCTTTCATGTCTGTAAGTCAGACGCCTGATACCATTCCATTGTATCCCTTTTGCGTGTGAAAACTTCATCTATTTTTTGAACTTTTTACTTTGTTCGTGTCTTATAGGGTCCTTTGCTTTGCCATGCATTACATTGTCCTATCTTTTATTTCCTATTATAATTGTTATTAAGAATTTTGTCAATTCTGCTTAACCATGCCTTCTTTCTCCAGTCTTTTCAAGAGAACTGTTAATTAATGGATCTGACAGTAATAAATTAACTTCAGTCAAGTCAATGTTTTCTTATGAGAGAGACCTCAAGAAAAAATAAGTTCCTTGTACCACTGCCAAAAGTATCTGACACCTCATTCCATTCTCTCTCTTTTCAAGTGACCAGAAATGAAGTATTGCTGCCATATCTGGATTGTAAATGCAAAATCCTCATTTTCCAGCCTTGACAGTGTTCAAAAGAATTTACGTGACCTTGTGGGTGATTATTTTCAACCCTGCGGCTCCTTTTCCCAGAAACAAAACATCACAGTACTATCGCTACTCTATTGCTATTTCCATGGTAAATGTTCAGACAAGGCACATTTTATAGTTCCACTAATTCAGCCATTTACTGCTCAGACCCACCATGCCGTGTACACAAAGGCGAATTATAAATACTTGCCTGTATCCCTTTTGTGTGTAGATATTATATTTTTTTTTTTTTTTTTTTTGTGATCTTTTTACTTTGTCTTATAGTTGCTTTGCCTTGCATTACATTGTCTGGTCTCGTATTATTTTGTTTCTTATTTCTTCTTGCTCTGATTGTTATTTGAGAATTTTGTCAATTCGGTTTAACTGTTTCCGGTTCCTCAACAAACAAGCAAAAATATTTTTAAAACTTTGAAACTACCCCCTACATTTCGTCTTCTTTTTTTTTTTCCTTCTTCATGTACAAATATTATTTTCGGAAATATTTCACGTCATCGCCTAACACATTAAACGCCTTCTTACCGTTGTTTAGAATAAACTCCAGTGACATTAGCTGTGATAAGAGAAAGTGATAAGATTAATCAATCTTCTGACGTAAAATGAGCAGAAAGGATGAAACGAACTGGCCTGACTCTCCTAAAAGTAAACGAGTAATCGTTCATACCATAATAACTGTGACGTAAAAAGAAAAGTGCTGGGCAGAAAATAAGTTGTGTGGGAGAAGAAACCATGAATGGATGAGACTGACGACAAATGAACGAATGAATGACTAAGATGGGTAAGGTAGAATTGATTTATGTGCAATAAAATATAACAACAACAACGTAAATTGAAAACGAGGCAGAAAGATTTCTGCTGATGAAAGACATCGGCAGATATATGAATGCATTTTCTAGAAATTTATTCCCACTAGTTTGTCCCTTTAGAAAAGGTTAAAACATTTTATGAAATTTTAGAAATAGATTAATTTAAATTGCGGCACGCCGTTCCAATGCAGTAAGGTGAGATTTGATCGTAATAAAATCTATTCGCTTGATGTTTTATCGAAGCGGTCGCATCGTTTTAAATATTTCTCTAGCTATTTTTGTTTTGACTATTTTTCCAACGTCTGTCTCTCTTTCTTTCTCCTTTTCTTTCTTTGTTGACGTTTTTTTCTTTCACTCGTCTTTTTCTTCTTTTTTTTCCCTATTTCTATTTCTTTCTCTAGACCCTTTAATCTTTCTTGACCTATTTTTATTTTTTCTCGCGTCCTTTTCTTCTTTTTTTTATTTCTATTTCTTTCTCTCAACCTTTTCTTCTTTCTTGTCCTATTTCTATTTCTTTCTCTCGGCTTTTTACTCTTTCTTGTCCTATTTCTATTTCTTTCTCTCAACCTTTTCTTCTTTCTTGTCCTATTTCTATTTCTTTCTCTAGACCCTTTAATCTTTCTTGACCTATTTTTATTTTTTCTCGCCTCCTTTTCTTCTTTTTTTTATTTCTATTTCTTTCTCTCAACCTTTTCTTCTTTCTTGTCCTATTTTTATCTATTTCTCTCGGCCTTTTACTCTTTCTTGTCCTATTTCTATTTCTTTCTCTCAACCTTTTCTTCTTTCTTGTCCTATTTTTATTTATTTCTCTCGGCCTTTTACTCTTTCTTGTCCTATTTCTATTTCTTTCTCTCAACCTTTTCTTCTTTCTTGTCCTATTTTTATTTATTTCTCTCGGTCTTTTACTCTTTCTTGTCCTATTTCTATTTCTTTCTCTCAACCTTTTCTTCTTTCTTGTCCTATTTTTATTTATTTCTCTCGGCCTTTTACTCTTTCTTGTCCTATTTCTATTTCTTTCTCTCAACCTTTTCTTCTTTCTTGTCCTATTTTTATTTATTTCTCTCGGCCTTTTACTCTTTCTTGTCCTATTTCTATTTCTTTCTCTCAACCTTTTCTTCTTTCTTGTCCTATTTTTATTTCTTTCTATCGAGCTTTACTTCTTTCTTGGCCTATTTCTATTTATTTCCCAAGATCTTTTTTTTTCTTGTCCTATTTCTAATTATTTCTCTTGTCCTATTTCTATTTCTTTCTCTCGCCATTTTCTTCTTTCTTGTCCTATTCCTACTTCTTTCTCTTGTCATATTTTTGCTTCTTTCTTCTACCCTTTTCTTCTTTCTCGTCCTATTGCTTTCTCTTGTCCTATTTCCATTTCTTTCGCTCGTCCTTTTCTACAGTCATATTCAATGTCTTTCTCTTTTTTTCTCTCTTTACTTTTCCCCTCTTTCCTTTTTCTCTTTCTTTTCTTTCTCTTCTTTTGTCTATATTTCTTTCTTTCTCCTTCACTCTCTCTCTCTTTCTACCTATCTTTCTATCTAATTTTTACCATATTTTCCTCTTTTCGCCGCGCTCTTTCTTTCTTTCCTTTATTTTCATTCCATGTCTGTACCTACCTTTCTCTCTTGTTTCCTCGCTGTAGCTCTCTTCCTTTCTTTCTTTCATTCTTTGTATTTTTTCTTTTCCTTATTCTCTCTCTCTCTCTCTCTCTCTCATAATTCATTTTTGTATCTGAGTATGTTTTTCTTTTACACTTTCTTTCCTTCTTTTGCTCTTTATTTCAATTTCCCTCTTTCTCTGTCTTTCCTTCATTTTCTCTCTTTATTTCTCTCTATTTCTATCTTCATTTGGCTCTCTTTCTTTCTTTTTTCTCCATTTCCTTCTTTCTCCTTCTCCATTTCTCTTTAATACTCGCTTCCTCTCACTTTTTTTTTCATTCTTTCTATTTTTCTCTCTCTTATTCTTCTGCCCTGTTTTCTCTTCCTTTTCCTGTGTTTCTCTCTTTCTTCTAAATCTCAAAAGCATTTCAACGTCCACGCTTGTAATTCGTTGGAATTTCAGCTATGATCTCGATCCCAGTTATATATTTTTTTAAAAATGCTCAAAGTTTGTTTGAATCCTACTTCTTCTTAGTCCCGAGTATGACGATAAACTACATCCGGTAGCAGGGCATCTGTTTAGGAGATTGGACATCTTTAGCAGTGTATTAGGTTGGTGCAAAAATAATGTCGTTTTCTCGCATAGTAACATATGTTAGAAAACGACATTATTTTTGCACCGACCTAATAGAACCACCTTTTAAATGTTGTCGTTACCTGCGATGGTGTCACCCGTTAGGCTCTGAATCTTTGGGTAAATAGTGAACTCCACAAACAAAAAACTCTCAAAGTATAAACATACATTTTTAGTGTAAAATACCAGCAACAAATTTTAATATAATAAAAAAAATGATCAAAAATATATTTTATAGCAAAATTCCCAACAGTATATTTTATCTTGATGTGTTTACATTTCGGCATTAAATAATCCCTAGAAGTTGATACGACGCTAAAATTCAGCCAAACAATCATGAAATAACTCTTTCATGACATTAGTCCATATAATATCCTACAATTTCTTAAAGAAATCAAACTTTATTCCAAAATATAACTTCAGTAATACTACAATATACAACTCATATTACCGTTTCTGGTAATCATATCAAACATGTATATGCACAAAAGCTGAGTACCATTTACCATGTATTCAATTGTGAAAGCAGAATAACATATATCATATTTTGTTATTTCATAGCTCCCAAGAAAATTAAATTTCGGCATCAAATGGCCCATAACTTGTTAACATGCCGTTAAAAAACCAAAACGAAACTTATCGTTCTATCTGCTGGGTCACTTAAGGATGTAGACGATCATGGTTCTCTACAGCATCCTATTCAATCACATTACATCACATCACGTGACATTACGAGTCTCATAAACATTACGTTAGTAAGATATGGCATCCATAGCAGTGGTGTCTCTAGGGTAAAGTAACCTTACTCAGATAATATATCCCATCCTGCTCTGCTATTGAGCCATAAGTATGTAAAGAAGAGATGGATTTACACATTTCCCAAAGAGATTTGGGTCAAGGAGTAGATATGTTCGTCTATCGTCCGGTTCACACTCTTTGCCCTCGTCGGTCTTTCGAACAGGAGGGATTTATCCCTTGTTTCCTGTTTAGGATTGCGTTTCCGGTTCCTTCTAAATCCTTTTCATTCTCTTTCACTCCCAGTAGGCCCTTGCGTCTTTGTATCTATGCTTGGCTAGAATAGTTTAAAAACAAATAACTTCTTCTATGTGCCGTGTCACTTCAGGACGTGGCCGGTCATGGCGTTCTACAAATTCCTTTCCTTTGTATTTTCACCATACCTCACAAGTTCAGTACTGCCATCCATTTACAAAAGTTAATTTATAAGTTACTCGCCTTTTCTCTCTCAAACCTTTGCCTTCAGTATGCCCTCTGAGTGTCAAATTCTCCAAGCACTCTTTCCTCGTTATGTATCCGAGAAATATCAACTGTTTCGTTCACAAAGCGTCTAACGTCTCCGCCTGAATTCTGAAATATTATTTACTAATTGTTTTTCCTCCACAGTAGATAGTTTAGCCTATCGCCCATTTGAACATGAGTAGAAGATTATGCCTTGTTTCCGGTTTAGACTTGGGTTTCCTGTTTGGGTTTGGGTTTCCGGTTCCTTTTCTAGTCCACTTCTAACGTATCCGCCTGAACTCTGAAATTTTACTAATTTTGTTTTTATTTCCGCTTCAATAGGAGTAAACAGATTTGTATATCGTCAGATTCATACTTCTTCCAAATCTTTTGAACAGGAGTAGAGGGTTATCCCTCGTTTCTTGTTTAGGAATGGGTTTCCGGTTCCTTCTAAAGTCTTTACATTACCAGTAGCTTCTTGCGTCTTAGTAGCATTATCGCCTTGCTTATGATAAATTGATTTTTAAAAAGTCAATGTACCGAATTAGGGCTGAATCCTCACCTATTTGATTGATTCTAGAGATGCCCCCCCCTACTAAAAAAAAAAAAACTCATAATAATTGAACGCGTGTTCGTAGTCCGCGGTCTCTTAGCAGACTGTCATAATAGACTAGGTATCAATTTACGTTAGATGCGTGTGCATTTCCATTGAAGGCTACAATCACCGTACGGACACCCTACACAGCGTATTCCTTTGGTAAGAGTTGCGTTCCACTCTGAGGAGTTATTCACAAGGACTGCTACTTGGGTGCTTCCTTGAACACGACAATCTTAACTTCTTCAAATCTCGGAAGAATCCTTATCAATCCGCCATGTCATCGTAATTTTCACTTCTTTCTCTTGTGTTCAACTCAAAGTAACCGCCGAGTTGATTGATTCTTGTCACTTGTATTGGGCGAACTATATTTAAAAAGTACAGCCCAGGAACTTTGCGATATAAATTCGTATCCAATTTTATCTCCGTTAACACTCGCACTTCCCTTCGGCTATTTAACAGATTTTTTCATAAATGTGTTGATAACAACAGCCGGGTCGTTTTAGGACTTAGAAAGGCCTGAACCTGGTAGTGTTGCAGGTTTTATTTTTTTTGTTTTATTTGTTTATTTGAGAGCATCCGCAGAATTTCTTAGTGTGTGTAATAAGTGAAGAGTGATAGCTAGATCAGGCCAGAAATGGAATATTGCTAGCATAACTGACTTGGAGCTGATCAATCCTTACATTCCAGTCAGAGAAAATGTACAGAGGCGCAACATCTTTAATTCCATCAATTCAGACATTTACAACTCTGGCATGCCATGCTAGACACACAGGGTCGATTCATCTTCATTCCCTTCACATTGGTAAGAAGGAAGTTAAACTCTAACAGATTCTCCAGAATCACTAGTTTGAGGAATAGACACCCACGAGCATGCTTCCTTAATAACTACAATATTTCTTCTTAAAGTCTAAGGTCAACAATTATCGATCCTACATATACTCATAATCTATAGTTACTTTCTCTTGTTGCATCCAAACAACAAGGCTCTACCTTGAGAACTTGTTGGGCCTCCTCTTAGGGGATCATTTAGTGAAACAAAAAGTCAAGTTATTAATTTGGTAGGTGTAAGATTGCCCCGTAATAGATTTAAAAAAAAAAAAAAAAAAGATTGAATCTTAAAAGATACCATGTCTGAAGAAATATTTTGAGGGCCTCGTTATCAGATTTTCCGAGCTTCACACAAACATTTATGCAGGCGCGTTGCTCGAATTTTTCATAACATCGTAAAGATTGCAGAACCGTTTCAACACAACGTTGGATAACCTCGTGCAACAATTGTGCACCAGTAAATAGCACGAAGCCTATTTGTAGAGGGAATCACTAGGATAGGTACCATTTCTGTTGAATGTAACAGGTACCTTCCGTACAGTTTGGTGACTTTCCGAAAAAATCACATTGATCGAGATAAATCGAGGAAAAAAGCATCATAGAGTTATCATTTTGCTATAAATTAGCCATTCGACCATAATTGAAAATCGGGTCAATAGACAGCTATTTAAGAATGGGGGAGGCTATAGACTAGATATCTTTGGTAATATACCAGTATGGATTATTTTTCTTTTATGTAAGAGAACTTATGTTGGAAAAAGAATTAACTGACGATGAATTAGACACGCAACAGGGACGAGAAGGCTGTTTCGATAGCTGGACCTGTCATCATTCCGTTGAGAGAAAAGCAAATACGTTTGTTTCATGTAACTTTGCTTCATGTCAGCGGTGCATACAATTTTAAGATATCAAAACGTTACTTAACAAAAGAGCTAAACCAGCCTCTGACATTTATGCTGGAATACACAATGCATCTAGGAAAATGGCAACTTGATAATGATGTTAACAAATTTATATTTAACCCTTAAACGGGGGGAATCATTATGAGACGTTTCACTGGAAATCAGCGAAAATCTTCAATTGAGGATTCCGTTATTCCAGTCTAAATACCAAATTGGCAACTCTGTTGTTCATGACGCTACCATTTAATACGATTCCTGATATCATGTCATTTCCAGGAATCTGACAGAACAAGCTAAAAAACAGACCTATCTCTACATGCAAGCGTTTCGAAAAAAGGTAGCACTAGTGATAACTTTGTACAATGAATTCACAAGTCCATTAATCATGTAATGTTTCAAGCCGTCTCATTCTCTAAATCATATTAAATTTAGGTACCCCAAATTTATGTTGCTTCTACTTTTAGCCGATAATCTATATCTCTATATAAATACCCTTGCACCTAATGTGGGGGGGTCATATTAGATAAAATCAGTTGGTTCTAGTAAAGAATTAAATCGTCTTTGTAACCTATCTGTTCAGGACGAATTCTCCCCTGTACTGCGAGTGCTCTTTTCAAAATTAAAATATTTGTTTAATAGTTATAATCATTTTTAATATAATAAAAAAAGATGACGTTCGTCTAATCAACCATTTTATTAAACCCAGACTGTGGTGAGAGAGGAAACAGAAAATGAGGGACATATAGCGAGTAAAACAAAAAGTGGAGGGGGACATAGAAAAAAAAGATGCGACACAGAGAGGGATTGGAGATGGGGTTCATCTTAGATAAAAAAAAAAAAAACAGTTGTTTGTAGTCATGTTTCGTGACGTAAAGAACTGCGTAGTGCAAATTCGTCCCTGCAAGTAACTTTTATGAAATTGAAAGCTATTTTTTTAAAAATCTTACCGTCGCGAATAGAAAGCTAGAGAAAGAGACATAAAGAGTAAAAGAGAGAGAGAGAGAGCGGTGCTTAGAAAGCGAAAAAGAGGGTGTACGACTGAGAGTTTATTGGAAATGTAGCCATCTTCAATAAAGTATACAGTGAGGAGTTAAATCGTATTTCGTGACCTAACGCCATGTTAGAGACAATTTCGCCCCTGAACTGCAATGTACCTTTGCAAATTAAAATCTTTCATTAATAATTATAATCATATCGTAATATTATAAAAATAGATGATGTTTGTCTAATTAAATATTCTATTAAGCCAGACTGTGTTGAACGTCCGAGAGCAAAACAGAAAGAAAGAGAGACATAAAGATTCAAACAAAAAGAGAGAGGGGGACATAGAGAGACAAAAAGAAAGTGAGACACAGGGAGGAATTAGGAGGGGAGTCATCTCATATAAAGAAAGTTGTTTTTTCATGTTTCGTGACCTAACGATCTGCTGAGGGCAAATTCGCCCCTGTAAGTGACTTTTTTGAAATTGAAATCTACCGTCGCGAATAGAAAGAGAGAGTGGTAAACGTAAATAGTAAAACAGAGTGAGAGAAACCAAGAGCAAGATTGGGGTGTAGTAAGAAAAAGAAAAGGGTGATTGTTTATTGAAAATACGGTCACCTTAAGTAAAAGCAGTAGTAGTGAGTTCTGGGTATGACGATAAACTACGTCCGGCAGTAGGCCTCTGATCGGGAAATTGGAGGTTTTGAGGAGCGTGGAACCACGTTTTAATTGTTGTTCTTCCTCGATCCACCCTGACCCGGGGTGGTAGATTCTGTCAGGCTCTCGGCAAATAATGAACATCCAAATAAAAAATAAATTGAAAGTATAAAAATACATTTTTATAGTAAAAATACCAGTAAAAATATAATATATAAAAATATAATAAATAAGTAAAAATATAATATATAAAAATTTTATAGTAAAAATAGCAATAAAAATATATAAAAAGAATTATTAGGTTGGTGCAAAAATAATTTCGTTTTCTCACATAGTAACATATGTTAGAAAACGAAATTATTTTTGCACCAACCTAATACTAACAATACATATTGAAAGCAAAAATGACCAGCAGTACATTTTATCTGTGGTGGAAATTGTACGATTGCGTTCAAAATATATGTAATTGAAGCCATATAATTGTTGAAATTATTTAGATTTCAACATTAAATGACCCATAAGTTGTTGATGTACCGTTAAACATAAATGTAGTGAAGGATTAAATCATGTTTCCTGTTCTAATGATATGTTAAGGATAAATTTCTTTTAAAATTCTTTCATAATTATAATCATTTTAAGATAATAAAAATAGATGATGTTCGTCTAATCAAAAATCCTATTAAACCCAGAATGTAATGAGAGTCCGAGGGAGAAAGAGAATGACAGGCATAGAGAGTAAAACCGAAAGAGAGAGAAGAGTATAGAAACACACAGAGAGGGATTGGAGAGAGTCATCTTTGATGAAGGTAGCTAATTGTAGTGAGGGGTTAAATCTTTCGTGACATAACAATTTGATTGAGTACATTTCATTTTATTTTTTTTAAGTGCGGCTTTTCATTTTTTTATAACTATCTGAGAATGGCCATCGTAAAATCGTATATAGTTCAACATTAAAAACATTTATTAGTAAATATGTGTAATTTACAACGTCTTTCTCATTTTTATAGTTGTTTTTTTATATAATTAAAGCAAGAAAAGCATAAAATCCCCGTTAAAAATGAATTTACTCTTTCTTTTTATCGTTTTGGCGCACACGTTTGTGCGATCTCCTCCCGCCATTTGTTGGCTGATATGGAATTTTCTTTTTCAAAATAATATTGAAAAAAAATTGCATCAACCTTTACCATCAAGGTGAAAGAACATACGCTAAAACACGGGAAAAACTCAAGTCTTTACTGACAGCCAGTGTCGATATAAAAAAAAAAAATCCACATAATTTTGGTAATAATTTCCTACGCGCGTTCGAGTGTTATACTTTCAGTTTGTGTATTATTCAGCTTGTAAGAAGCACACGCAACTCATTTCACAGAATCAGACAACATTTTCGAGGCATGTTTTTATTATTATAACAAAAGAAGCATACATTATTATAAGGACCAAAAAGCCATACCAGAGATACATATTTATATAAATATTGATTTTCATACTGTTCTCTTTTAATGTCTTTCTTTCTTTCTTTCTCTCGTTCTCTCTCTCTCTCTCTCTCTCTATATATATATATATATATATATATATATATATATATATATATATATATATATATTTCCTTGGCATTGAGTACTTTAACCCATAAATTTCTTTTGATATTGAGCACTTTAACCCATAAATATAACATACTTTCAAACTATAATTTATCGTATATAAAGACAAAAGGAAATTCTATTTTCTGTACCAAAGCGTTTCGTTCCCGAAAGGAATTTATCAATGTAGAGATTTTACTTCGGTTTATAAATGCAAGTTCGAAAATAAAAGTTCTACATTTACTTCCAGATGACGAAACGTGTTGGCAAAGTAAAGCCTTCCTTTTGCCTTTAACTATATTGTATTTACAATATAATTATAGTCCGATGGAGTCCTTCCAGAGAAAGAAACTAATTCACATAATTATTCACACACACACACACACAAACACACATATATATAATATATATATGATATTACACCGAAAAGATGTCAAAATCGCTACACAATTGCAGTCATGTTTGAATGAGTCTCAATGCATCTCATCAAGGCGATAGTAAATTGTGAGTAATTTACAATCGCCTGATGAGATGCTTTAATACGCATTGAAACACGACTGAAATTGTGTAGCGATTTTGACATCTTTTCTATATAATATCGTAAAATAAATAATATTGCTCTATTTTGTATTGAGCCCACTTTAAATTAAAGGTTCTGAACGTTGGAATTGTACTCTATCCGTTCTCATCTTACCTGGATATATAGTTATTAATATATAGTTATTAATAACTAAAATAGTTCACTTACCTTTTGTTTTCCATCTTTACTTTGTTTTCCAGAGCTTCTAGGATCAGTAGTTATAATTATTTACATCAATTACACGCGACTAATGTCCAGCTACATGTTGTTATTATCACAACGTTTCGTACCCTCTAATCTTCGTCAGGTAAATGTCGATCCGTCTAACCCTCAGGGAATTTCAGAATGAAATACGGATTTGGCGACAGAGTAATTGTAAGATCCATCCCTAGGCCAGACACTGTGTACATACACTTAGTGGAGACGAGGCGAACAATAAATGAGCAGTAGTAAAACTACACGAGATATCCCGAGACATGGGCAATGGAACGAAAGCAACCCCCCCACCTACGCCCTAAGGAGTTCAGTTCGAACTTCGCTGAAATGTTTTTTTTTTTCCCCCAGAATTATACAGAAGTGTGTATTATGGGCGAATTATTACATTGTATCGCATGTTCAACTATTTTTCTTTATTTACAGTGTAACCTGGATATAAGAGACCCGGATATAAGAGAAATTTTATCTGGTCCCAAATTAGAGCCTGTGTTAATGTAAACAAAAATAGACCAAACCCGGATATAAGAGAAACCCGGATATAAGATACTTCTTCTCCGGTCCCGACAACTCTCTTATATCCGGGTTACACTGTATTTCGTTCTTCCTTTATGTTTTTTTTCTTTCTTTTTTCTCTTTCTTTTTTCTTTCTTCGTAGTCTGTTTTACTTGTTTTATTTGTTTTTTTTTTTATCAAGAGCGTCCTGGGTATGACGATAAACTACGTCCAACAACAATGCCTCAGATAATGTTTTCGCAAAAATAATGTTGCCAGCTATACGTTTTTGAAACAATAATGTTGCCAGCTATGCGTTTTCGAAACAATAATGTTACCAGCTATATGTTTAATAGTACTGTATACTTATATATACCTTAATTTGGCATTAAATGACCCACAGTGGTTGATATGCTATAAAACCCAACCAACCAAACCAACCATTTTTTATCAAGAATATTCTTTCGTTCATCTTATCGTTCGTTTTTTTTTTCTTTCTTTCTTTCTTCTTTCGTTCTTTCTTTAATTATTTCTTTTTTCTTCCTTCATAGGCTATTTTACTTGTCTTATTTCTTTTGTTTTATCAAATTTTTTCTTTCTTTTCTTTCCTTTCCTTTCCTTTCCTTTTGTTTTAATTCATTTTGTTTTTGTTGCTTGTTTTTCCTTCTTTTTTCTTTCGTTCTCTCTTTAATTCTTTCATATTTTAATTTACTTATATTTAATTAATCTTGTTTTTATCATGATCTTTCTTTCTTTCCCATTTTCATATTTCTTCCTCTCTTTCTTTCAATCTTTCTTCATAGTCTAATTTACTTCTTTTTTTTTTAATTAATTTTGTTTTCATCAGGGGCTTTCTTTATTTTTTCATTCTTTCTTTCTTATTCGTTTCATTCTAGTCTAATCTATGTTTTAGTTAATTTTGTTTTTAGCACAATCTCTCGTTCTCTCTTTCTTCATTTCTTAATTATTTCTCTCTTTCTTTCTTCATCGTATAATTTACATGTTTTTCTTAATTTTGTTTGTTAATCTTATGTATATACATTTGTATTTAATATGCTTATAACTGTCTTATTCCTCCGGTAATTTCAGATATATGTATGGTCGATTATCGATTATATCTTAGTTGTCAACAACCGTGGAATCTTAGCAGGGCCGGCTAGCAACGTATAAACCTGGCGAGCTACGTTACACCTTTTCTGTATATTTTGGTTTGAAGCTGTTACTATTTGGGAAGAAGGCGAGGATAGAGAACGAGTAGTTTTCTGGTATTTTGGGCTTTTTGTACCTTTCTGATAAAGGTTTTCACGGAGATAGCGTGTGCGCCCGTTTATTCAATTTAGAAACTCTTATCTAATATATTAAATTATTTTAGATAGAGATGAACAAATATAACAAGGTACTGGCAATAATTTCTCGAACTAATCTGAAAAGAAACATGTCTAACGTTTCTTTCTCAACAAGTGACAGCAGATTTTCAAAATAATTTTTTCCAATAAATAAAAAAAAAAGTCGATCGCGTTGTATGTACAGGAAATATTCAGATATTTTGAATATTTATTAGGTTGGTGCAAAAATAATGACGTAATAATGTCGTCTTTGGACGTATTTTGTAACGTCAAAAAACGACATTATTACGTCATTATTTTTGCACCAACCTAATAGACAACCGGTTGGGTGGGCTTGATATAGCTTAGAAATGGGACATAATTCCGCATTGTCGTAATTATATGACTAAATTAATTCCTGAATAATCCCGTATTGCTATTCGATTAAAACCTTTAATTTCATCATAGCATTATTTCTTTTTGTAACAATACACTCTTGCAATAGGAAATTTAACCGTTCGAACAAGATTTTGAACCTGAATACAGGGTGTGGTGGTAAATTGTCGCCATTTTTATATTTTTAATTTCGCGCATGCGCTATTGATGCTTTTGATTTTTTTTTTTTCGACTGCAGAGAATATTAGGGTCAGTTGGGCACCATCTGTGAGAAAATGTGCACCATGATGCAGAGGATTCGGAAAGAGTTGGATGTTTCTAATGGTGATTACGAAAGTACGACAACTCGGAAAAACTCTGATCGTTCTGATGAGAAAAGAAATCCCGAATATTTTTGGTGAAGGCCTCAGACTCAACACGGAGGCCTACATAAAGCGCCTTGAGGGGTTAGTGCTGTCCTGGGAACAAGAGGGTGGCTGCTGGAAGATCCTATGCCAGGCAACGGGATTCTGCACCATGCCACACAAGCAGAAGAAGCCAGTCAGGCCTATCAGACATTTGGAGGATATAAATTTTCATAACTCAGCATCTAGTAGGCGTGTAATATACACATATATATATTTTTTAAATGAATATTGTTTATATTGTCATTAAATTGTTATGGTTGGGGGTGGAAGTATGGGCTGTACATCTTCAAAAACAAACTTAATTTTTTTTTTCTTTTGATTTTTCGACTTGTTTACGGTCGTGTATTTGGTTTTGGAAACTAATGTCCCCCACATGTTTTGACTGACCTTTCAACCAGCTGATGGATAGTTACGAATTTTCTAAAATGTAAAAGCCTTGAAAAACCAATGACATCCTTTTTTTGTATATAAACACGTGCAACAAAATAAGTCCTACATTTGCCTTGAAAAAGTCCCTCGGAAGACACGTCGGCTAAGAATAGTTTTTCCTCTTTTTTTTTAATTCACACACACACACACATATGTATATATATATTACCACCATTGGTGTATATATATATATATATATATATATATATATATATATATATATATATGAAGAAATATAGTTCTAAGGTGTGCTATATTTATGGGATAAAGTGCTCAATATCAGAGATAGAGCGTGTGTAAATATAAATATAAAAGGGAACATTGAAGTCAACACTTAGAGACGACTTACTGTTTGATGCTAAACTCTGAGTGTTGACTTCAATGTTCAGTTTATATATATATATATATATATATATATATATATATATAAGCAGGTTTTGTTACATTTAACTAACATTATCTTTTTGTGTATTTTTTTTTCAATTTTCTAATAACATGTTGAACCTCAAAATTAAACTTAATTGTCCGAAGTTCATTTTTTGCCTTGTTTCATTTAATTTCGACTGATTTAGTTATTATCAAAACAGACATGTCAGTTTGATAGAAAAGATTCTTTTGGATACGCCCTAAATTTATGGATATCATGTATAATTATTTACACTTGTGCATTTGAGCAGCAATTTTTCTCGAATATATGTTTCATTAACATGACTAAAAAATATTTGTAGCAACAACTTTATTACATTTATTTATTTTTATGTATACAAGAGATTTCATTTAGGAACTTATTGCGTATAAAAATGATGAAAATCATTGATCGGTCCGGGCGCTTTCGGCTAATCTATTCTGTATTTTAAAAGATTTTAGTTGTGTTATTTTTAATGGTGTGTAAATGACACTCTAAACTGTAAGTTATGCGTTACTGAATGAATATAGATAGTCTTTCGGAGAAAAAAACAACATTGTATATCAGTTTAAATGTGCTATGGCTGATTGGATCTCTGGCAAAAAAATAAGTATATATGTTGGCTTGACAACTACAACATTATCAAGACGTCTTACACTTCATTTGCCGGGTACGTTCTATTGCACAACATCTAGAAAACATCCCTGTCGTTCACCACAATATAGGAATATACTTGTAGACAACACCGATATAATGCAACACGAAAATAATGAACAAAAACCTCATTCTAGGCCCTTTATATTAGAATCAAGCAACCAACTCTCAATAAAATTTATTATGAATATAGCAACAACATATTAAAATGCATATAGCATTTAATACCATTTTATATTTCTACCAATTTCCTGTCAGGTCCCTTATTTTAAAACGCTTGTTTTGTAAAATAAAATTCCATAGTACAATAGATAAATTTAAAAAATTATTATAATTACAGAGCATATTTACGCGTGTTTTTAAAAAGTACTATCACAACGGAATGCAGATTTTGTCGAGGTTACAATAAGTCTGTCTTTGTAATTTACTCCGGCAGATGATCTTGGAAAAGATCGAAAGTAGTTCGTTTAATAAAAATTATGCACTTTCCTTGATGAATTTCATCTTTACTTCAAGAGAATGATTAGACAACTGGAAAGGATCAGTATAATATAAATCGACACAGTGTGTCTATATTATACAATGAAACATCTTTGAATAAAGATATGCTGCCTATATATATATATATATATATATATATATATATATATATATATACTTTTGATTGATGTATATGAAGAGAAAGTGTAGAAGGTGATGTAGGATAACGGTTTGCTGCACGGAAAACGGAATCAGAATTCAGAATGAATTTCATTAGAGGTCGTTTATATGCACTGTGCACAGATATCCTGAGAATAGTTCATACATCCACGCTCTGTCACGTCGGTTATCTGAAAAAGATCGCATTACCGCGAGACCATCTTAAAATGCTGCATTTCCGCGAGATGATGACAGGCATGTCACACATGAGCTGATCACTGAGCATTCTTTATGCTCTTCTTCCAAATCTGCTTTTCATGTTAAGTTAGTATTGACAAAAGGCTGTTCCACCAATTGTTAAATCAATTGAAGTTATAAAAGTAAAAAGATTTGATGTTTATTTGTCCTTAACATAACTTTTTAAAACTTTGTGTCCATTCCGTGATATCTGATCTCAAGTATGGTAGCGAATGGTGGACAATTTGCTCAAAGATGAAGAGGCTTGAAACAACAGCAATGTGTTTCTACAGAAAGATGCTGAGGAAACCGTCGACCGAGCAACGACGAGGTTTTGGAGAAAATGGAAACAAAAAGGTAACTTATCTCGGATTGAGGAATCGGAGAACCGAGTTCGAATTCCAGTCGAATCCATTACAGTCACTTACGTGCTAATACTCTTGGGAAATGTATGAATCCTTTTCTTCTTCCATATATATGGGAGAAGAAAAGCTCCTGCTATATACCCATCTATGGGTATATAGCAGGACAGACCGGGTTCTATAGCCTTGGATGGCAACAGGTCTACCGCAGAAAGAAATGGCAACCTACTGCGGGGAAAAATCTGCCGCCTCAGTCATGAATCGAAAGATACATGATCGCTTAATCGTGTATCATGCATGGCAAATAACATGGCGCATAAATGACTGATACTTAAAATGGCACATAACTGACTGTTATTTAACAGTAGGAAGATGCACTTGATGTTTCTGTGGTACATAATGAGGAAAGAGAGCTTGAAAAATCTGATACTCACAGGACAGATTGGGGGAAAGAGAGACTTGGAAAACAGCACGTAACATACGTGATGGGCTTGAGTAAATGGATGGTAAAACAGGTTTGGGAGAAATAACAAAAAGACAACTTATTAAGAGCCACACAGTACAGGAAGATATGGAGGGCCATGATCGTCGACGTCCATTTTTATCAGCATGGGAATGGTAAAAATTTGATTACTCCTTTCCATACAGTAAACATTTGGCATTCACTGAGCTAAAAATTAGCATTACACTCTGTTGAAATTTATTAATAAAACGTTTTCCTTAAAAGTAATTTTCTTAAAAATAAACTTTTAATGTGCACTAAGTTTTATCGCTCTTTTTGGTGGGAGATTCCATCAAAACTTATTTCTTTTAAGTTAGAATGTAAAATGTAGCATCTTGATTATATGACTATTTTTCCCTTCTAGTTAGATGTGCTAGCCATTTTAGTTGTTGCTGCTGTTAGAAGTCTTTTGTGATGTGTTTGTTTTTTTTATTTGCTAAAGCTCTTTGTGATTCTGTAGCCCCAGTCTATATGATCTGATGAAGGATTATCGACATAATACATAAAGGTTTCAATCGCTTGAAGTCATTTTTAAAAGGGCGCTGAGTTGGTTGGCTGGTGGGTTGAGTTCTTTAGCGAGACATAAACATCTATGGATTATTTTAATGCTGGAATCTAAATATTTTAAACATAATTGTATACTTTCACTGTAAAGGTATGTTATTTAGATATACAGTTTGCATATCATAAAATATACTATTTGTATTTTTTACATGTAATGCTGGTAATTTCATTAGATAAATATATTTTTGTTAATTTTTGTTAATTTTTGTTGTGGTGTCCTCCCTCTAAAGAGTCTATGTTGGACTCTTCCGCCTACTATAAGATTAGTAGGAGAGAAGGCCTTCGGGGAAACAGTCGAATAAATTGAACGCTGGTCAACCAACACACACTAAGATGTTGTGATCAAGTAAATGGTTAAAGAAATAACAAAACAAGTGTTACCGATAGATCATATATTAAACAGTAAATGCAACAGAAGTGTATTAAACGACTAGTCAGTGTGTGTCGGTTGACCAGCGTTCAATCTATTCGACTATTATATTTAACAGTACCCCACTAGGAATTTAAGTGGCACAATGCCGAGTTTAACGTGGGTTTCTCCGAGCCCGTAGGCCCGGCAAAAATATTCCCTTTGAACCCGCCTGGACGGGTTCAGGGCCTGTCTACCTCCCCGGACGAAACTTTGCCCTGCGGCAAAGCTTCGTCCGAGTTCCTCTCTGCCAAGGCAGAGAGTTCGACAGTTTGAACAATCTGTGCGACTGTTCCCGCAAAGCCTTCTCTCCTACTAATCTTATAGTAGGCGAAAGAGACCAACATAGACTCTGTAGAGGGAGGACACCACAACAATTTTTTATAAAAAATCTGTTGCTGGTAATTTTATTATGAAATATATTTTTTATACTTCTTTAGTGTTGTATAGATTATCATTTTGCTATAAAAATATGTTGTTGGTCATTTTGCTATAAAAATGTATTGTTGTTCATTTTACTATAAAAATGTACTGTTTATTTTTGTTTGGTAGTTCACTACCTATAGCCGGGACCCTAACAGGTCCTACTACTCCGGGGTCAGGGTAGACCTCGGAACACCAGCAGGTAAGAGGTGGTTCCAAGCTCCGCAAAAACCTCCGATCCCCTGATCAGAGGCTTTGCTGCCGGACGTAGTTTATCGTCATACCCAGGTCGAGGGACACTGATAATACCATGGAAAGAACATGTGAGCAACGACGAAGCTTTAGAGAAAATTAAGAAAAATAAGTACACTTATGTTTAACATCTGAAAGAGACAGTTGAAATTGATAGAGCACATGAAAAAAAGAAAGCTTGGAGAATTTGAGACCCACAAGACATATTGTAGGCAAGAGTCACAGAGGAAAACGGCGCATAACGTACCAAACGAGTTTGTGTAAATTGATGGCAAAATAGAGATTAGGAGACATAGCGAAAAGACAAAATTTACTAAGAGATATAAGGGACAGAAAATTGTGGAGAGCCCTGATCACACACGTCCTTAAGGGACATGGCACACAGAAGTCTTCTTCCCTGCAGGACTTTGTCAATCATGGCATATTTTATAAAGTTGTTATTTCTCTTTGCAGTTAGATCACGAATAATTTCCGAGTCTTCTTCTTCTATGTGCCATGTCCCTTCAGGACGTGGGTGATCATAGCCTTTTCTCCCATTCCTGTCATTTTGTTTTAACTTCACTCTCAAAATCTGTTCAACCAAACATTCAATCAATCTCTCCTGATAGGTTATGTTTTGCTTTCTCCTCTCTTACCTTCTATCTATACCGTGAGTATCAAAATTTCCAAGCACTTTGTTCTCATTATT
The DNA here is from genome assembly GCA_963932145.1 of Acanthosepion lycidas. Taxonomy (NCBI): domain Eukaryota; kingdom Metazoa; phylum Mollusca; class Cephalopoda; order Sepiida; family Sepiidae; genus Acanthosepion; species Acanthosepion lycidas. The sequence goes on along the minus strand of OZ010580.1, from coordinate 76,685,525 downwards.
TGCCCCAGAAATTTCAACTGTCTTTTACTGATACTAGGTAGACGTGCTCCTTTTTGTTTTCCTTGTCTCTAGAACTTAGTTGTTCCTCACATGTTCGGTCCATGGCATTCTCAGCATTTTTCTGTAGAACCACATTTCCTTTGCTTCAAGTCTCACCTGCGTTGAGATTGTCCACGTCCACAGAAGGAGTGATATTATATAAGTTTAATTCTCGTTTCTTTGTTTCTAATACTATTTTAGTTTCTTAATACCTTACTCAGCTTTTGAAAGGCATCTTTCGCTAGAACAATGCTCGGTCACATTTCCGTGTCGCATTCTCCGTCCTCTGTCAATACACTTCCCAGATATATAAATTGTTGTACCTGTTTGATTTCGTTATCTCCAATTTGCATGTTTGGGGTGAACACAGCAGATATAAAAAAAAATCTAAGAGAAAGGCTATATATATGTTATGGTGAAACACACCTATTCTATAGTTAATAGACTCTCCCACCTATACTAAGTAGGAGTAGTAACGAGTCAGTGAGTCGATGTCGGACGACAGTTAGTCGAATACTAAAGTATCAGCGACCACAACTAGATTACTCTGCATTATACCTATTATATCAAGTTCCTAACGTTTTGTACGTTGAACCTATTTTAGGACTGACTCAGTACAAATACAATCCTCCACTGCGAAAATAATTCCACAACAATATAGATGATAGTTTAAACAATTTTTAATAATAAATTTCAAGCAAAATAATAAAGCCAGTAACACACAAGTGGTTACAGAATGATATAATGGAATATGCGTATATCTGTGTTCCCCCTCCCTGGAGTAGAATTGGCTGGTGTCCGTCATAAATACCGACGGACGTGTAGGAGAGTCAAGAGTCTTAGTCTGAGAGCTAAGTCTATAACGACGCCCATTGGACTACGCCATTGATCTACACTTCTTACCTGCGACTACGACGCGTACCAGTCGATTACCGCTACTATATTCTACTTGGTTATAATAGCCAAAACCACTTAGCTACTTTGTTCAAATATATCATTTTCCGGAACATATCACAGAATATGAGAGAATATAAAGAAAAACACTATTAGAGAGAAAACAATAACAGCATCAATTTTAAAGACAAAATAACGATTGACTTTGCATTTAAATTTTTGACGATCAAAGTTAACTGGGAAGGAAGAGGATCACTTGAAATCCATGCATGACACATATAAATGTCTCGATCTTACAAGGCTATTAAAGAAGATGACTCGAGTTTTCAGATTGTCTATCAGTATCTATGTCTGCAAAAGGGACATAAAATTGAGTATTGCGTAATCATTATTAATATCAGAGAAAAATAAAACTAGTATTGTCAAGTTGTCTATGAAGGATGTCTGAATTCGTTTCAGCAAGATACACTTCGTAACAGTTAATCAAATATCAATATTCAAATATCAAATTTATTTTATATTTAGAGGGTTCTTCAATTATGCAAAGACTATTCCAGCTCCATTTCGTATACTTTCTTCATATCCTAAATTCTCACCTAATTACCCTCACCAAATTTCACAGATTTTTTTTTCTTTGGAGGCCAATGAGAATTTCAACACTATTTCCTTTACATTCTCGACCAAATTAACATCCTAAAATCTGACAAAGTTACCATTACCAGACCTCATTTTTATTTTTATTTAAAAAAAAAACATTTTGATTGCCCAGTTTTTTTTTTAGTTTTTTTTTTACCTCAGTTTCGTATACATTGTCGGACCAAACAGATCCCCCAAATCTAATCAAAGATGAAGAAGTGACAGCTCAAAACTTCTGATATATTTTTATTTTAATTATATTCAGAAAGACTTTTTATGATATCAATTAATTTTAAGAAGCCATTATTATTATTATTATTATTATTATTATTATTATTTGTTTGAAGTGTTTTATGGTCGTAACAAGAATTTTCCAGGACACTCTTACTATGATTTGAATATGATCAACTTTTTGTTGTTTTCTTTTTTTGGAGGTTTTTCTTTTAGATGGGGGCCGGATGAACACATACCAACAAACTCTCGTATTAAAAAACACATAAATCTTGTATCTCGGACAATTTCAACTCAAAATGGGTGCCAGCAACCCAGAAAAACATCTCGGCCATCTTCCAGTTAAGAAGTAAAGCCATTCATCATATTTCAATGGGTCGGTAAATTCCATCGCCTTCATCTTACTATCATATAACGTTAAAACACCTTTTTTTCTCACACGATCACAAAAGTTAAGCAACGTCGAGTTCAGTCACTACCTGGATAATGTCTTGGGAAGGTGCAGTAAGTTTGGATGTGCGGTAGTTGTAATAGATAATGGCTCGGAAATGTTAATCAGAGATCAGAGTTCCAATTCCAAGCAGTCTCATCATATTCACTTACGCGTAAATAACCGTGTCAATCCATTATGGGTTAATTAATAAGACTTGTATCATTGAAAACATTATTATTTCCCAAAAAATTGGATTTGGGCCTTAAATAGCTGTATGCCGCTAAACAAAACCAATCAACCATGATTATGTACTAATTAAAAATCTAAACCGAGTACGCTGATCCTAGAAGAGTCTTAGCTCTTTACTTGTTTTAATTTGAGATATATACTTAGCATTCCTATATTCAAGGTAAGTATAATGTTATCTATCAGTATTTGTATCTGAAAAAGGACATAAAATTGAGTATTACTCAATCATTACTAATATCAGAGAAAAATAAAACTAGTATTGTCAAGAAACCCCTCTGCGATACACAATAATGAAAATAGATTTGACAGTCGTTTTTCCGTCCATGCGTAAGGACGTTCTTCCTCCACATAATAGTTCTTTAATTCATTCCTTTAAATCTAGCTGTGGTTTGCACTACATAGGGAGAACGACTCAAAGGCTGGATGTCAGAATTTAAAAAAACACATTCCAACGAAAATCCGCAATCTTAAGTGCACTCCTTCAGACATCCTGACCAATACATACGGGTCTTTCATTGAAGAACACCTAATAAATAGCCATAATTGTGCTACTTGTTTCAGTGTTGACTCATTTAACATTCTTAGAAAGTCCCACTCGTATTACCACTTGAAAGAGTTAGAGGCCATTTATATTTTATCATTGAAGCCGTCTCTATGTAAACAGATGTGCTTCGTACGGGGCCTCCAACTAATTTCCATCTAAGCAATAATTTTTTTATAATACATATTGTCCACTTATTTAGTGTTATTTCTATTTATTTACCTCGACTTAGCTCTGTTCAGCGAGGTTCGAAACCGGTTAGCCTAGCCCGTTTTTCAGTTTTACATTTTATTTATTATCTTGAGTGGTAATAAAAATAATTTTTGTCCTTTAATGGCAGTCATAAAGTTTTGAACCACAAAACATCTTTATATATATATATATATATATATATATATATATATATATATATATATATATATACATATATATATATATACATATATATATATATATATATACATATATATATATATATATATATATATATATATATATATATATATATATATATATATATATATATATATACACATATATATATATATATATACACATATATATATATATATATACACATATATATATATATATATACACATATATATATATATATATACACATATATATATATATATATATACACATATATATATATATACACATATATATATATATATATATATACACATATATATATATATATATACACATATATATATATATATATATATATACACATATATATATATATATATATATATATATACACATATATATATATATATATATATATATATACACATATATATATATATATATATATATATATACATATATATATATATATATATATATATATATATATATGTATATATATGTGTGTTTCACTGCAGTATAATTTTTACCGTTTCGCAAAATTCAGTTTTTGTCACATGGTTGCGATCGACTTTTATTTACCGTGTTCTTTCTTTGTTTTAAATAACATTTACGCATATATCCCAAATTCACAGCTATATTTAATTTTCTGAGTAGTATGACGCTTACCTCTTGGTGTGTGACTCGTTGCGCGTTTTCGGACAAACATTTTCCGCTCACATGAAGTGGACAGAATATATTGAATAAAAAAATTGATTTCCTATGTTATGCTAGACAGTTTATTTCGCCAGGCTCTACCTTGCATATTTGTCATTCGTCTTTGCTTTGAATATTACTGCTACATTTCTAGAGATTCTTGATAAAATCGAAAGAAGAATCCGCAATGTTATTGGTCCTGATCTGGCATCTCGACTTCAGTATCGTTCCCACCTTCGTAACGTAGCTTCCCTGTGCCTTTTCTCTAAATACTTTCATGGTAATTGTTCTGATGAATTTTCCGCTATGGTACCTAGACTATGAATTTAAAGGCAGTTACAGATTACTAAATGTCATCATTTTACATTTGAAATGGCTAGATGTAACTGTAAGTAGTATGCAAACAGTTTCTGCTAACGCACATTCCGCTTGTAGAACACCACAAGCCTTTTCTTTTTCCTTTGCAGTCAAATTTGTTTTTTTCAAAAATTTGAATGCAATTTTAATCATTATTTTCTGTCTTCTTAATTCGTGTTCTTTTATCGTCTTCTATCCTTACTAGTAGCTTTTCTCATATTTTTAAACACTCAATAATCGCTTGTGTCCTAGTGGCTTTATTGCCTTGCTTGAGGTGAAATGAATAAACAAAGCAGTTGCATGAGATAAGTAACACCAACAGAAAACTAAAACACTCTGTATATGTGTTTGTGGGTTTAACAACTAAACTACAATATTTAGGCAGTTGTTTATATTAATGGCATGGATAATACAATTATGGCATAAGGCCGAAAAGGGGAAATGGGTTGAGGCTGGTCTTCACTAACTATCTAATACCTAGCTAAGCCGATTCAAGAACAATACACTCATTACAATTGCGCCTTCGCCACAAAACACATCCGTCACCAATCAATCCTCCATACACCATAATACCTCAGGAAAGATCTACAAAACGCAATAAAAATTTGATGATAATAAATATTTCATACATAAAAATCTGATGATTGACAATGAGAGTGGAGGAAATTAACTAATTATCAAAACAAAGCAAAATAAACATGATGTTAGTAGGACCCGTCCAACCCTCAAAAAGGAGAGGTCGCTGTATTCTGCCCTACGACAGAATCAAGAGGATCTCTCTCTAAGGGAAAAGGAAAAGGAGAAAATATATACGGACATGGGAAATAAATAAAGCTGACCCAGTCGAGATGAAAAGGGTGCCAAAAACCAAACTGGGGAGGTTAGGAATTTCAACTTGGATCATAACAAAAGATGTAGCCTGAAGCAGGCCAGGAACAACACTTACATAAACTAGGTACGCAAAGCTTTTCTAGCCTAACTATAAAGGCAGTTGTTTGTAGTTAGGGATTAAATTATTATTCAAGTTCTAATGAGCTCTTGTGGACATCTCAGTATTTTTAAGAAAGATTTTCATACTTTTCTTACAACTATTTGGTAAGGGTCATGGGGTTAATATTACAAAAGTACAACGTGCAGTATTAAAACATTTATTAGTAAATTTACACGGCTAGTGCAAATTATTATTATAGAGAGAAAGATGTAGAGAGGCAAAAAGAGAGTGCGACACAACGAGAGGTTGGATAGTCAGTAACTTCAATGAAGGCAGTTATTTGTAGTGAGGAGCTAAATTATATTTCGTGACCTAACGATCTGTTGGGTATAAATTTGCCTCTAAACTGCGATTGACTTTTTGAAATTAAAATATTTCTTTTTAATCTGCACGAACTTGTTACAGACTGTGTGAACTGGGAATGCGTTGAACGTCCGAGAGAGAAACAGAAAGAAAAGATTGGAGGTTGGTGGGAGGGTCATCTTAGATAAAGGTAGTTATTTGTAGTGAGGGATTAAATCATGTTTCGTGAACTAACGATCCATTAAAGTCAAATTATCCCCTGAACTGTAAGTGACCTTTTTGAAATTAAAATTTGTCTTATTTTTAATTTTATGTTCGCGATCTTGTTGCACACTGAGTGAACCTAGACTGTACTGAACACCCGGGATCGGAACAAAGAGAGAGGAACATAGTAAAATATAAAGCATATCCTGCAGAACATATTAGATGGAATCCAGTCACTTTAACATCGCCGTAACAAGGGTCCAGATAATATTAGAGGTGAAATGATAAAAAATTCTTATATATATATACATAGAGAGAGAGAGAGAGACAGACAGACAGAGAGACAGAGACAGATAGAGACAGTCAGAGATAGGGGGTAAAATAACTATATGTGTTACCTACTGAAATTGTGGGAACATCATTTAACAGTTGAAATGGATAGATAAAACCGTAAGTTCTATGCTAACAGTTTCTTCTCTCGCACGTCTCACTTATGGAAATCGTTCCGGGTTTTTTCCCCAGTCAATTTTGATCTTAAAAAATTTAAATACAATGTCAATCATTATATTCTATCTTTTTAAATTTTGTTCTTTAATTGTCCTCTCTCCTAAATAGTATATTTTATTCATATTTTCTTACACTCAGTTACCCTTAGACTTTTTTTTTTAAGCTTAGCGCCCCGAGCAAGGCATGAAGCCACTAGGATGCAAGGGGGGGTTGCAGAGGATTTGTAGCAAGAGCAGATAGGAGTGATAGAAGAAAGGATGAAGGGAAGGGTAGTTTGTAGATCAAGGTAACTGGAGATGTCGATTGACATTACATTTGAATAGTTGGAGATTATAGCTATCAGGGAAACAGTAATTGGGAAGGGTGTTCCCCAGGCGAGAGGTGCGAGGTATGGAGCTATTGGAGTAGAAGAGACGGCTACATTTTAAAGTTTCTACAGTGTAAGGGTGAGAGCGGGATGCCAGCCTCGTAAGGCGCTTGTATTCATGGAGACTGGGGACCAGGGAAAGCAGCTCATAGGAGCAATTGCCATGAAATAATTTGTAGAAGAGACAGAGAGAGGCGACGGCGCGTCTGTGAGATAGTGGCTGCAGGCGAGACGCCAGATCAGGGCCAATCACATTACATATCCGCCTCTGGATCTTGTCAAGAACTGCGAGGTAAACAGAAGGTGTCCCAGACCATATATGGCATCAATACTCCATGCAAGGGCGAATGGTCGTTTTGTATATTTGAAGTATCGATTCATGGGAGAAAAATTTCCTTAACAATCATTGGGCTGAAATGATAAAAAATTCTTATATATATATATATATATATATATATATATATATATATATATATATATATATACATACGAGATAACGATATATGTTTTTATAGAACAATATTCGTGAAAAATGTATGATAAAGTGGGAAAAGTTTTCTTATGACGCCTATATATATATATATATATATATAAGTGCATGTGTGTGTATGTGCATATATATATATATGTGTGCATATATATATATATATATATATATATATATATATAGGTAGAGAGAAAGAAAGATAAAAGATACTGAAAATGTATACAAACTTCAGCAAAGGAAAAACTTTTATAAAAATTCATTCATATATCACGAGATTAATACGAGTTACCTTTTGACTCTGCAATCACAAAACTTGCTGAAAATGGTGGCATTTAGCTTACAAACATTATTACGCCTCTGCTACGTCAACAAGATATGGAGGAGGAAAAGAAAATTATATTTTTTAGTTTCTCCCTTCGCAACTTTCGCTTGCGGCGTTCCGGCCTGTTAATTTCCAGTCAACTTTGATCTTCAAAAATTTAAATAAAATTTTCATAGTTATGTTTTCTCTTCTTATTTGATGTCGTTTTACTTATTTCTCTTTAAAAAGTTGTTTTTTTTCTTTTTATCACTTGCGTCTTAGTGGCTTTATTACTATTTATTGTTTTTTGGTGAGATGATTAAAAGAACAATTGAGGTATCCATTTAATCCATTTATGATGGGTTATTCATTTTGGTTTCAACAATGTAACACCATTTTAATACACAAATAAGAGGGAGCGTGCATTAAACACTTCTGAAGATATCATAGTACAAGGGGACGATCATTACACGCTTTTGAATATATCATAAGTAAAGTATTTTATAATTATCACGCCCACCCCCAAGCAACATCCAAATTGTTTGGGGGAAAAGAACACTTGTACTTAAGAAATAAGAAATAATTAAACTTTCTGGGTCAAGATTGAAGAATGAGTAATTGGAAAAATTGACACTCACAAAATATACTGAAGAGAATAGATCAAGAGGAAAACAACTTACCTACTGTGTTTGTGTGAGTGGATAGCAAAGCGAGAACAAAGCGAGATTATAAAAGTCAAACGTTTTTAAAGTTACAAGGCATAGGAACTTATGGACAACCATGATGCAGACGGATGGGAAAACAAAGATGTGCCAGATAAGAAAAACTCTATACTTTACTAATATATACTAGCAGGCTTCTCCCGCTCGCTATCGCTTGGCAAAGTAGCATATATGCACTACTTGAAATATTTGAAACAAAAATTTTAAAAGAACATTTCAGTCATAAATTGGCATGTTATAATTAAGGAAAGTTTTACAAATAGATGCTAACTTGTAGAAGGCCAAGTAAAATGCAAATTTCAAATAATTTTCTGCAGTATATAAGACGATATTCCTAAGCAGAACTATATTTTATATGAAAATCAAAACAATCTTTCAATAAAATAACAGTAAGGAAGGACAGTTAATGAAATAAAACTTCTTTTTTTTTAAATCAATATACAAATTAGTTAAAAGTGAAGAGTGATATTGCCTAGAAGTAGATAATGCATAATATAGTTGCTGGATCTCGGGGAATATTTGTTCCTAGCCCGGGTATACACGATTGGGTCCCCACCTTAAAAACTGACCTTGTGTCGAATTTCGTTTTAGTAGGGAGACAGAATAAATATCGTGTGTTAATTTCTCTCGAGTAGATTGTAACACGTTTATTATCATTTCTCAGTTGCGTCTCTGTCTTTGGGCAGAGAGTCGAACTGAAGAAACTTATACTGAGAGGTGCCGGCCCTGAGGAACAACTGCTCGAGGCTGCGCCCTGTCATTGCACTAGATAGAGGGATCGGTGCTCGCACCGAGGCCAGCGCAAACGACGGTTAAGGGAGCTCGAGGAAATTTTGTTCCTAGCCCGGATTTATGCGCTCGGTCTCCACACATTAAACAGACTTTGTGTCACAACCTGATCTAGTGAGGGGTTGAGTAAATACAAATTACTCTCGAGTAGTTTGTATTACGTTCATTTATCATCTCTCCGTTGTACAGAGTGTGCTCAGATGCGGCTCCGTTAAAAAACAAATTCACAACTGAGGAAAATTATACTGAGTAGTACCCAGCCCTGGGGTACAGCTGCTCGAGACTCTGCTCTCCCACCGATCCCACCAGAGAGAGGGATCGGTGCTCGCACGGTTTGGGGACCCGGTGAATTTTGTTTCCTAGCCTGGGTGTACGCATTCGGGCTCCCCACATTAAACCGAACTTGTGTCACACCGCTACTTCGTGTGTGGGTGGGAGAAGTAAATACCAAATTACTATAAAATAGTTTGTAACACGACTATTTATCATCTCTCATTTTCACCTCTGTCTTTGGGCAGAGTCGCATTTGAGGAAAATTATACTAAGAGGTGACCAGCAAATACCTAAGTACTATAAAGTAAAGCTAGGGCTTTTTAATCTCGTCTATACGCGATATTAATTTTATATAATATAAATTGTCTCCTGTTCTGTCACCCATGAGATAAAAATAATTGTTTGTACGGAACATAAGGATGTACGTATATCAAATCGTCTTTAAATTAAATAGCAGCAGAAGAATTATCGTTGAACGTTTGAAAGTTAAGTTTAAACATTTATTCCATACTTAAATTCTTCGATCAGTTTGGAGTTCTTCTGTAGTTTATTGATGTTTATCGCATCTATTTCTGCCTATCTATTGTGATGATGGCCAAACCAAGAGTTCAATTTGTATTTCGTCTATCGGCGTGTGCAATAGAAAAATCTTACGCAGTATCCGCATTAACGTTTGAATGGTATAAAAATATGTGATAAATAAATCCATCCATTCTTTGTAAAAGTAACATCAGTAGATAACGAAGAAAAATATAATAGGATTTACTGAAGGACCCTCGAAACAGCAACTACGCACACAAAACATCCTTTACAAATAGTAAATACGTGAACAGTACAATGCTTTCTGGACATATATGAGAAATTAAAACCAAAAACTAAATTAAGCCAAAACTATCATGGCAAATAAGAAAAACAATATCGTCACACAACAATAAATCGAAAAACTGTAAATTCTGTCTTTAGGAGAAAGTAAATATAATCATCTTCCCAAACCAACACAAATTATCAAATAAACGATCATAACCTATCTCAAAATGCAGACAAGCAAACAATTTTTTGCTATGCTAACTGAAAACAAATGCGAAAAAATATATAAGTAAAATAAAACAAACAAGAAATCTAAATAAATAAGTATACAATAAGTATAGAAATTAAGCAATAAACAAATTAACAAAACTACATATCAACACATAAATGTAATAAAAAAATCTACAACAAATAATAAATTAATCAATAATAAATCAAGAGTAAAATAAAGTTAAGAAGCAACCCTAGTGAGTAAAAATAACTGTATTCGGATCGACAATTATTTTTACCAATTAGCCTCCTTAATGATTGGAAAAATAACCGTTACCATCCATCCAATAACTGTTAGAATAATACAATAGACCTTACTAATACTAATGCACCATTGACCAGCATATATAAATAGTTCCACCGAAATACACCACACATGGTCTGAAGATTTCATTTAAGCAGGGTGTCGCCGGTGGGTGCTGACCTCATTGTCCAAATTTATATATATATATATATATAGAGAGAGAGAGAGAGAGAGACAAACACACAGAGAAAGAAAGAGAGAGTGAATTAATACAGTTAAAAGTTTTGTCACTTCAGCATCCCGACTACAAAGTTTCGTAGACGGACTCTCCGGGAATCACTCCCTCCACTTGTCAGGGATATCAACAAATTTATATATGTTTATTACCTTGAATATAAAGATACGTATATCTATATTTCTCGATCCAGATTCTCTCCGTGTTCTTTTAAGAAAAAGCATGTTACTCCCAACAGCTTCTCCCTTTTACCTGTTTAATTATCGAAAAGACTCCCGAGAGGATACTTCCCTAATGACTACAATCTTCAAGTCCAGGTTCAAACAATATTCATCTTACATGTCGTTATATTATGCATTTCTTAATTCCTCCTTCGCGCTCAATCTCATGCAATCTCACTCAGTAACACTGTAGCTTGAGTGACCCTTAGGCCTTTTATTGAATGAAATATCGTACTGAATTATTTGCCTCAGCTGCAAAGAGAAAGCTACACTATTTCTTTTTAGAGAAGATTGCATACTCACGTGGCCGTGAGTAAGCAACACTGTTTCAAATGGATGCCTTTACTGAGTTACTATCCCTCGATAGATTGCCAGCCACTAGTAAAGAGTTTCTATCTCCCTATTAACTAACGAAGATTGGCTTACGTGCTAGCACATACATCAACAGCTTCTATCAAGCCAATTCTTCACGTAAGTTTTGGGTCCACCCCTGGTACAATATTCACTAACTTTACAACGGTACTATACGTTGGTATCGTTTCGTCCGGTTAACATTTTCAAGAAATTTTTCATTGAACAATCGGCCATGTCGTTTAACTGTTATCACATACGACCGCATTCACAATCATTAAGTTCCCGCTGTCTGCCACTGCGTTGTTTACGAGGACAGATGACGCCTTCCAACTGGTACACAAAGTAAATACGTGACACACTAGAGATCGGGGAAGGGCAAATATATATCCATAACTAGCAGTATGGCCCGGCGTTGCCGGTGCTTGATTCAAAAATCGTACGACTCATACAGCAATTGCTATCACTTGACTTAAAATATTTTTTCCCTTCCTTGCCTTTAAAGGAGTGCCCTTTGCCGTGCTGATGTTGCTACATGCCTTACTTCTTGCCTATCTCACACTGAATTTTTTCTAAGCTCTATACTAAACATTAAATCTGTTACGAAAAAAGAACTAAACAAAATGAACACAAAACGATCAGCTTTAAAAAAGGTCTAGTAACTGGAAAAACCGAATGAAAAAAGAATGTTAACAACACATACTTTTTCACGCCCAAACCCAGTTCTGCGGAATCAGAATCAACGTTGAGTTTAAGTAAGCGAATCAGCCAATTGGAGTCAAGTGCCATGCAGATTTAAATTTTTCCCACTTGTGACGAATGCAGCTACCGAATTTTTTTGCATGCGAGTTAACATTCGGGTCAGTCAGCTGTTGGCTCTCACGCTGGCCAATAGAATTTTCCTGCCTATTCGTGGCAGCCAGCTATAGGCTCTAACTCTGGCGAGTAGAAAATGGACGCAAATTACATGAAAAGTGCTATAGAAGCATGAACAAAATCGATTATTTCCACTACCGATGGGAGTTGGGAAATGCAAAGTCGGTCTTGGCCTTTCTGATAACTTGTAGCATGTGCATGTAAATTTTGGTGCAAATCTGTGGAAAATTGCGGCCATGCATTCGTTACACACACACACACACACACACACACACACACACACACACACACACCACACACACATACACACACATCCCGCCTTTTATAGATAGAGATTTCAGGAATCGTATATTCCATCAAACTGACCCCCAGTAATATACCCTTTTCCAAATCCTATAGTCCGCTGCAGGTTGCCATGGGCAGCTGAGCCAGTGCAAGATTACAGAATACAATTTTCTAGATATTTACATCAGATTATTTTTAGGTGTTTCTGATTGTTCAGAGAACGTTTCAGTACCAGCGACCTTTCGTTACTATTCTCGACCCAGCCGACTTCCCAAAATATAATCTAATTATCATGGCCAACCTCATATGTTTTTCTTTCTTTGGTGGGGGTGTTTGATTCTACCAAGAATGTTTAAGCGTTAGCGACCTTGCGTATCCGTTCTCGACCCTGTAAATTCCCAAAATATAACTTCATTATCAGGATCAAATCTCATTTTTTTTTCATTTCTTTTTTATTTCACGTTTTTTTACATTTAAATCGCCATCATAACATGTACATGGTTTATTTAAATAGTCCTTTTTTTTTTCTCTCTATCATCTCTTTATATCGTTCGTATATTGGTATAATTTTTATTCATATTTTTTTTTATTAATTTTTCATCTGTTTTGATTTTGATATATATCATAAGAATTTTTGTCTTTCCTTCACATTTTATTACTGTTATTATTCCTCTTGAAGGTTATAAGAGTAAGGCAGACCGTTCTCCATATTTTCTTTTTCGTAACTTAATTCAAGAGTGTTTCGTGGTTTCTTGTGTGCTAACCAACTCCATGATTTGTAAATAGGTTTTTAATAAATTCTAATGAAAATTGTTGTGTTTTATCTTTTTGTGTACAGTCAAAACACACGGCATGTTAATGGACAATTATTTTGAAAGTTGAGAATACGTCCATTTGAAAGCTACCTGACCTGTGTTAGTGTTGGGAATCGGGTTGAACGATAGGAATGTGGTGGAGGGTTGAGTTTAGGTTCCCTCCCCCAACTACAAAATAAAAATAAAATCGTAAATATTTAGAGTAAGGTAACAAAAGTCCTAAATTTAAGAACGTTAGATTACCTCCTTGTTTATCCATTGAAACTGATATCCACCGAAAAAGAAAGAAAAGAAGCCAGTCCCGACTGTGGACGATTTAAAAGACACTTCGCGCAGTGGATTGGCTGTTACAAGCAAAAACGTAGTCTATCTTCGTCTAATTCATTAAAAGGGCCAGAGTATCCGCAAGCGTTTGATTGCGAGGAGGAATTAGGGATTGATTTCCCGTGATTGGGTCGACTTGGATATGGTGTGAATGATGTTGAAAGACCCGAATCCCCCCGATGAACCAAGTCAATTAACTTCACTGACGACTCCCTCCGGCGCCTTCTTAAGAGCGTATATTTGAATTAATCACGACCAAACCTCATATGCTTTTCAGAGGGGGTGTTTGATAGTTACGAGAATGTTTAAGGGTCAGCGACCTTGCGTATCCATTCTCGAGCCCGCCAATTCCCAAAATATAACTCCATTAACATGACCAAATCTCTTTTTTTTTCATTTTTTCGTGGTGTTTTTCGTGATTGTTCCCAGAACGTTTCAGGACCAGCAACCTTTTGCATACATTCGAGACCTAGTTCGTCCTGGGTATGACGGTAAACTACATCCGCGTCCTGGGTTTGACGGTAAACTACATCCGCGTCCTGGGTATGGCGATAAACTGCATCCAACAGCAAGGTCTCAGATAATGTTTTCAGAAAAATAATGTTGCCAGCTCTAAGTTTTTGAAACAATAATGTTGCCAGCTATACGTTTTTGAAACAATAATGTTGCCAGCGGCCCTGTCGGCTGGGGCTTTAGAATATGCCGACTGCACCTCTGTAGAGGGGTAACCCCCCCCCCCAATGAGGCGTCCTGGGTATGACGTTAAATTGCATCCAACAGCAAGGCCTCTGATCTGGAGGTTTTGAGGAGCGTGGAACCACCTCTTAATTGCCGGTGTTCCCAGGTCCACCTTGACCCGGGGTGGTAGCACCTGTTAGGGTCCCAGCTATGGGTAAATAGTGAACTGCTAGTTTTCCAGGTTTTGCTCACGTCCTGGGTATGACGGTAAACTACATCCGCGTCCTGTGTATGACGGTAAACTACATCCGCGTCCTGGGTATGGCGATAAACTGCATCCAACAGCAAGGTCTCAGATAATGTTTTCAGAAAAATAATGTTGCCAGCTCTAAGTTTTTGAAACAATAATGTTGCCAGCTCTAAGTTTTTGAAACAATAATGTTGCCAGCTATACGTTTTTTTTTTGAAACAATAATGTTGCCAGCTATACGTTTTTTTGAAACAATAATGTTGCCAGCTATACGTTTTTTATTCCATAAAAAATAGTCATTTAAAATTCATATGAACTGGATTTGGCATTAAATAACCCACAGTGGTTGATATGCCATAAAACCCAAACAAACAAACAAACAAACAAAATCGAGACCTAGTCCACTGCACAAAAATGACAGCATAATTATGAGAACACCTTTTTTTTTTTGCTGATAGTGGTGGTTAGATTATTGTTCCGAGAACATTTAAGCACCAGCGACCTATCGTATATATACTAGACTTAATTCACTTACAAAAATATGACCCAATCCAATGATCATGACCAAACCTTATTATTTATGGTGGTTTCGTTCATTGTTCGGATAACTTTTCAGTGCCGCGCCCTCTTGTATATATTCTCGCCCCTTAGCACTTCTCAAACTCTGACTCAATGTCCATAACTGATTTTTTGTTGTGTTTTGGTTGTTCAAGAAACTTTTCACCACTAGCAGATTTGCGTATAATTTCTCAGCCCGACACACTTTCCGTCAGGGTACGGTGACCTGCAATTAACATTACATACTGTTGTCTTGTGACTTTTCGCTCGACACTGTACCAGTTCATGTCTGACAGAGTCTTCATTACTTGTGTATTTTTGATGAAATGCGTAAGCGCTTACGTCAGCATATGTAAATTGTCTGTTGGAATATGTCTGCCTCTGCTTGTTTGCGTGTTGCCAGATAGCTTCTATGTTTCAGCAAAATCAATAGATAAATTATGACCGCTAAGATGAAAGAAAACTCGAATACACACACACGTATACACAAATATATATATATATATATATATATATATATATATATATATATATATATATATATTAAGACATTTTTATGTTTATACATCCTTTTTATAGAAACAAATATTTAAGTAAATACACTGTTTATAACAAACATAAATATAAAAATGTCTTAAAATAATTGTCGGACTTTGTCCATTTCATAATGTGTGACGTCATTTTTTTACATTTGGATACGCCGTGAGCAGATATGAATGTACGTGAGATAATCATGGAAGATTGTAGTTTAAAGACAGTAAAATCGACCTTGCTCCTCTGTGGTCCAATCGGTTAAAGGTACGTCAGGCTATATGACGGTTCCCTATAGGATACAGGTTCGATTCCTGTCGGAGTACAAATATTTTCTATGAAAATTTCTCGGACATTCAGGCCTGTAAATGTTGTTTAATACTGTTTATTATAAACAGAGCATTTACTTAAATATTTGCATCTATAAAAAGATTGTTAAACATAAAAATATCTTAAAATAATTGTCGGACTTTGTCCATTTCATAATATATATATATATGCAACCAAGAAAAATGTCTTTACGGGATTTTTATTTTCGTTTCGTTTCTTTTTCTCTTCGTCTGTTTATAAACGCGATTTGAAAAAGAAATAGACAATGTTCAACAAGATGGAATTTACCCTTTCTCTACGATGAGGAACTTTGTGTTTGACTGACGTTATACGAGAATATTATGGGTTCTGTGAGGATCAACAATTTCTTTTTTTCCTGAAACTAGTTTTCTAAATATCGTTGTACTAATCAACCCTAGCCTGGCATAGTGTCAAATAACACGCTAACTACTGATCACTATATGGAATTCATTTTAAAATTACAATATCCCATCAGGACGTAAGCGGTAATGACTTACCACAATTACCTGCATTATTTATGGAACCATATACATTCGTTGCCTTTTTAAAAATAAATCAATAAACAGGGTCTATTCAAACACGTGTACTCGCTAAAATAATATACTGCCAGGTGAAGGAAATCAATTAATTGCTTAAATTAAAAAAGCATAATATAGAAATTGCAATGCGTAAATTGTCGCCATATTATATTTTTAATTTCGTGCATGTGCGTTGTCTGTTTTTGGTTTTGTCGACTGGACAGTATAGTAGAGTCAGTGGATCACCGTCTGTGAGAGAGAACCTTAACGCAATTCCCTCTGAAAGAAATTTGGAAACGGTATGCTGTACTGCTTGGCATTCGCACCGAAAGCTCCAATACGAACATTTTAGCGTGTTTGGGTGTCAATCTTCGGATAACTCAGAGGATTCGGAAAGAGTTGGATGAGTCTACCGGTGATTATGAATTCACGGTAGCTCGGAAAAATCACTCTGATCGTTCTGATAAGAAAAGGACTCCCAAATCTGTTAAGTGCATCAGACTCGACACAGAAGTCTACCTCAATTGCTTTGAGGACGCATTGCTCCCCTGTGGCAACAGGACTCTGCACCATACCACACAAGCAGGAAAACCCAGTCATAGCTGTCAGACAATTTCTGCGACCACATCATCCCTTACATCTGGTCGCCTAACTCCTCAGACTGCAACCGCGTTGATTATTGTGTGTGTGGCGCAGTTGAGCGAGAGACCAAAAAAGAAAACTCCTTGCAACACCGAAGATGAACTGAAGGTAAGGATTATGGTAGCATTCATCAACTTAAACAAGGAGACCATCCAGAAGAGTTGCAGGAGATTCCGAAGTCATCTGGAGGCCGTGGCTGTAGCCAATGGCGATTTTATTAAATAAATTCACCTTTTTAGTATTTCAAGATATTTTTATGTCATTTTGGGAAAATATGTCTGTTCAAATGAGATGTCGGTGTTATTTTCATTTTTTGCGTAATTTAGACGACAATTTATCCATCGCACCTTGTATATAGACAGGTTGATACAACTAAATAGAGGTTTCACGCTTATCTATATCGCACAGGTTTCGTGTTTTACGGCTGGCGGAGAAAGGCTTTAAAGTCTGGTCTTTTAAGCGTCGCCTACTTAGAGGAAAGACAAGAAAACAATAAATAAAGGAAATGGGATCAAATGACAACAAAACCGTATTTCCGGCCACAAACATATATATATATATATATATATATATATATATATATATATATATATATATGTATTACTCCATCTTAATTTGAGACCTAAAATTTAAGTAAGAAATATTACCCATCTAAAAATAGTTCCAAATTACATTCATGAATTAGACTCAAACTGATGAAGATGTTACCTTAACAGTCATTTACAATATTAAAAGATTACTATTAGTAGTAAACTTTTATATTTTAAATCTTATCTTTTTTTTTTTAATGTGGTTTTAAATATAGTATTCAACTCATATTAAACCCCTAATTTATTTGTAGAGGAGTTGAATATTTAAATTGCAAATAAGCATTAAATTAATTTCTTCGTGGATTTTTTAAACATTTACTATCAAACGTTAAAATCTGTTTTTTACCTAAATTGCTAAAACTATAGCACCCCTCTTCTTCTTCCGTAAAGCCTAAATACATTTCTTTTCTCTCTACTTCTCCACTTTTTCTTTTTTCTTTTTCTTTTTCTTTTTCTCTTTTCTCTCCTTCTCTTTCAATATATCATTTCCTTTGAGTTAACCGATTATATAGGTCAATGTCTGAACCTTACCCCCTCCTTCCTCAACATTAAGTATGACAGAAAGTAATACAAAAACAAACCCTCTCTAAACTCGACCATGTCTCTCACACCACTCCTCGCTACCCTCTCTGTTAAATTACATAAACTTAATACTACCCGTCAAAAGTGTGAATTCTCATTTCATTTTTCGTTTCACCGTTTGAAAGTGATGTCTGAAGATCCAGAATACTTAAAAAGGTCTCTGGTGAAATAAACTATTACAATGGAGACTTAAAGTTAGGTATGTTCATGAGATCGATAAAAAAATAGCATACCATGAATAAAAAAGACCTTAAACTTGATGAAAATAATTTTTTATCGTCGAAATGTTAATGTTATTATCAAGAGGAAAGATCAAAGTATTTTTTGAATATTTTTTTACATTTTTTAATAATTTCTAGCACGTCCAAAATTTTCGTTAAACATCTTCAATTTTTTTGAATCGGAAAAATTGACAGAAAATCGATCGTCAGCCGTTTTTATAACTTTTGCTTACAAAAGTGAATGTTGCCGTTTAAAATTCATTTTAAAAATCAATTATGATTTTTTTTTAAATAATTTTAAAACAATTAGAAATTATAAAGTTTATTTAATATATTTTGAAACAAAGATTGCTTCTTTTCTGTGATGAAAACATGTTTTTTCAAATGGGAGAAAGCCGGTCTGAACTGCCGTGTTGATTGACAAATGACATGTGCGTATTTTTCATCACGCACTGACATGTTACGTGTGGAAATTTAAAGTACGGAAGGTCATAAGTGACAATTTATCTTTACGTTAACAACTTATTTACCTAGTTATTTTTAAGTAGGCATAGCATGAAAAAACGGCCATAAACTTGATGAATGCAGAATTTTATTACCAAAATGTTTTTGTTACTATTAAAGGGAAAGAACAAAGTAATTTTTAATTATTTTTAAAAAAATTTCTGTCTTTATTAGAACGTTTTAACTTTTGATTGAAAAACCTTGTTTCTTGTCATACACCAGAACTCTAGTAAATAACATGTCAAATTTTTTGTGCATTTTTTTCTTATGACACTCATTATTTTTGAAAATCTAGCAAAAATAGAAATAATTGTATATATATACTGGTCAATGATTCATTGTGGATTGTAGCATATATTGTATTATTCTAACGGATGCCATTGGTTTATCAAGCCTTTTAAATTTGAGAACGTTCGTGAATGTTCACCAGGTGGTTAAAGCAGGAATATATAAAATAAATTGCTAAAAATAATCCTCTCAATATATTGCGGAAACATGTAGAAATTAAAAAAAAAGGTATCCATAGACAAAAAAAACGGGGCCGTATACATAACAGTTTTTCAAATGATCTAGTCATACACAGAAATATAATTCTACCACAATTTTGATCTAAAAAAAATGCCATACCTATCAAAAGAGAGAGTAATTTACTCAGAACGAAAATTCTCGGAAGTGCCGCTATCGATTTACAGGAAAATATAAATTCACGCCCCGGTTTTTCTTAATCTCATCTTTCCTCATCTTTCCTGAAAGTATTATTGCTTTCCGAAGCCAACATACACGACAACAAAATTGTTGGATAATCAAAAGAAAATGGTCAAACTCATCACCACGTTTTTAAAGATGTACAGCATATACGTCCAACACAAACTATAATCTGATCAAAATTTAAACATTCATTTATTAAAAATATTAGCCGTTTACATTTTACCAAAGGTTAAATTATGATATTTTGTGTCCTTCACATGTTTACAGTGATCTTTCAACCTCCTGATAATGATTCACGAACGTTCTCAAATTTGAAACTTTGATAAACCAATGACATCCTAGATTTTGTATATAAACAAGTGCAACAAAATTAATTTTACATAACGTTTTTTTTTTTCCCATATGTGATTCTCTGATGAAGTTTCACTAAAAGTGAAACATGTTTGTTTTATGAACGTTTTCTATTTGTTCTTTATCCTAACATTCTGCCGAATTCTGATCTAGATTCGATCTGTATTTCATTAACACATACACACGCATATATATAATATATACATATATATATATACATATATATATATATATATATATATATATATATATATATATATATATATATATAATATATATATATATATGAATTCTGACTAGATTTGATACATATACATATATATATATATATAAATTCTGTTCTAGATACGATCTCTATTTGATTCACATACACACGCATATATATTAGGTTGGTGCAAAAATAATTTCGTTTTCTCACATAGTAACATATGTTAGAAAACGAAATTATTTTTGCACCAACCTAATATATATATATATATATATATATATATATATATATATATATATATATATATATATATATGAATTCTGATCTAGATTCGATATACATACATAAATATATATATATATATGAATTCTTATCTAGATTCGATCTGTATTTGATTCACACACATATACACACGCATATATATATATATATATATATATATATATATATATATATATATTATATATATATATATAAATTCTGATCTAGACTGGATATATATATATATATATATATATATATATCGAATCTAGATCAGAATTTATATATATATATAATATATATATATATGAATTCTGATCTAGATTCGATCTGTATTTGATTCACACACACACATACACACGCATATATATATATATATATATATATGTATATATATATATATATATACACAGACATATATATATATATATACATATATACATACATATATATATATATATATATATATATATATATATATATATATATATATATATATGAAGAGAGAGAGAGAGTGAGATAGTGAAAGGGAGATAGAAATTGTACGTGTCACACTTTCAGAATGGTAATAGAGACATGATCAGAAGCAGAACAAATCTACAAATGCTGAAGGCAAATATTTTCATTACATACATAATTAATTTTTTATATCACTTTTTTTCTTTTCAATTTATTTCTAAGTTCATTAACCAATTTCGTGATAGAAGCTATGAGGAACTGCGTATAGCATGACGCCGATCGTTTCGGAAAATCGGATTGATGTGCCGAGTTTCAATTCCATTTGCGCACGTGGTGTTTACTTTCGCACAAATAATCTTGTAAAAGGTATGAATTCTTGTTGTTTTCAACCAATCGCCCCAGCTATTGGTTTATATCGGGGAAGAATTAGTTCCTGTTTTTACGATAGTCAGTCTATGAGTACTCCCCCTATCCCCATCTACTTGATTCAGACCATCTTATATAATAAAGTATACTGGACCATTTAGTTTAGGTTTGGAACCAATCTGAGAGGAGAGTTCCGAATCCAAAACCAGGAAATATCGAGGCAGTAAGACTATCTTTCTCTGAGAACTTTTATTCTTGAAACCGCTGCAGTACATATGGTGTCACTAAGAAGAAAAAAAGTTGAAAATTCAACTGGAATCTTGAAGAATAAGTTCAAAGTAACTTTACTGGTTTCACTGTTCTATATATTTTTAATATTCTAACCCATGTGGGATAGAGAAAAAAAAATTACTTTCACATATATACATATATTTGTTTGTAAAGAAAGAAAAAAGATTTTTATTCATTCGACAATATTTTTTTATCACACTAAACCTTATTTTTAGTGGATACTAATTTGTGAATAATGGATAATTAAAAACAAGACTTTCCTTAACATCGCATTCTTTGAGCAATGAAAAAAACACGTCCGTTTACTCCGACATCAGCGTTCCTGTATCATTTACGTATATATTTATATATTTTATATTTATATATATAAATTAGCGCACAATGACTTCTTATATTTTTCTTGTTTATATATATATATATATATATATATATATATATATATTAGCTGTGTTATTATTTATTTTACCGTATTTAATATACATATTTTTATAATCATTTGTACATATTTGTTTTTAGTCGAATTATACAACGATTTTTCTTTTTTTTATTTTAAAATAATTCTTATGTCGCAAATGTAATTTCTAGCTAAGTGTTATATATATTAAGAACATTTAATTATGTATTATAATTGTTAAATTAATTAGATAGTAGCATAAATCAATCTAACCTTTTTATATTTAAGCGTAACATTTATTTCTCTGTTGACTATGACTGACCAGACGATGTGCGTACATGAATGTCATCATTTGCTTTGAAATGTATACCCCGGCACTCTTACTTTCTTTTGACCTCTTTCCGAAGGTGACTGATATCTTGATACAAACTAGCTCGTATGCCCCTTATCAAAATGGTCGTTTCCATAGTAATTAGTTTTGCGAATGAACATGCTTATAAAGATGCGTAAATTTCAAGATTGGTTATTCCTAAATTTTCGCTTGAGGATGAAACAGGGCTTGATACTTTAATTCAATTTAATTTCAATAATTATATTTTTGGCTCTTGTTTTTGAAACATGAGAATTCTTATGTAGCGAAGGAATCATATTTTTTAAAAAATAATTATAATATATATATATATATATATATATATATATATATATATATATATATATGTGCGTGTGTGTGTGTGTGTTTATGTGCGCGCGCGCGTATGTGTGTGTGTGTGTTATTTTTATTTTCATAGCCCTGACCCTTCAGGACGTGTTTTATCTATCCACAATATCCTATCTGTTATGCTCCGGTTCCTTGTACCACGATGATAGTCCAAGGTAGAACCAATAAAGAAGAACTCGAACACGTATATGGAATAACACAGATATATTACAAACAGGAATATATACAGAGAAGTAGAAAGTGTTAGTACGAACAATCAGGTTTAGTAGTAATTGTCTGAACGCGACTTTGTTTGTACTGCCTCTGACTCGACTGACTGACTCACTTACTCTGACTGACAGACAAACTCCTGACGGACTTCACTCCAGACGGACTTCACTCCAGACTTCAGACTGAACGATATTCAATCACTCCCTACCCCCCACGAGGGCATCATGTGGCACAAGGCCGGTTTAACGTGGGATCTCCCAGCCCGTGGGGTGGGCCAAAAATATGCCCTTTTAAAACCCGTATAAACGGGTTCAGGGTCGGTTTACCTCACCGAAAGAGACTCCGCCCTTCGGCGTAGACTCGTTCTTGTTCCTCCCCACCCGAAGGGAGAGAGTTCAACCGATTAGTCGGTCGCCCGACTTCGAACTGAACTCTCTGCTTCCTCTTGAGGCGCAGTATTTATTACGTATGGAATAGTCCATTATGTTATTATGGGTAAGGTCCCATAACACTATCATTTCTATCTCTTCACAAAGTTTTAAAGAGTTGACTGAACAATTACAAAAAGATTCGTCTACAAAACTGAAGTGGACGAGCTGAATATAAAATCAATCAGCTAAGTTACGAATTTTATTTGTATTAATCCCATATATATATATATATATATATATATATATATATGTGTGTGTGTGTGTGTGTGTGTGTGTGTGTGTGTTAGCTCTTGATAAAATAATTTAATCGGTCGAGTACTGGGAAGTTAGACGCCGGAAAGAATCAGCACATATGCCAGGCTATAGGGACCTCCATATTGGGCTTAGCATAGAAATAAATACGGTAAGGTAGCCACCAGTATATAAAGACAGGCACATCACAAGTCCGTAACAAAAAATTTGAAAATCTTTAGTTTAGGTACGGTCAATAATGACAAAGCACCAGCAGCCCATATCAGCAGCTAGATTAATTTTAATACTACAAGTTCTCTTCAGTGACAATACCTCAGTGTAGTAAAATAATCGTGAGTTCAATCCCAAGGACGGTCAGTGTGTACTTAGACTCAGGGGAAACAGAACAAGCAATAATAACTTGGCAGTATTTAAAATAAGAACAAGACGATATATTACTAGATATGGGAAGTGGAATGGGGACAGTCTATTCCCATAGATTAAATAAGGGTTTCTGTTGGGAACACTCTTTAAGTTACCTGGATCGATATACACCTGATGAAGACCGGACGGCACAACGACTGGAACGTTGTGATAACAACAGCAAAAATGAGAACAGTAGTCTACATGCAAATAAACTTCTCATCCCATAAATTCAGACGGAAATCATGTATATTTTTTTAATATTATTTACTTCGTTTTTAATTTAATTCAGTGGTGAATGCAATTCATTATTTGCCTCCAAGGTGAGGTGAGGGCGATTTTTTTAATTTCTTATGTGACTATGTCTCTTTCCGTTTTTTTTTTCTTTTTCTTTTTTTCATTTTCCAATTTATTTTGTCCGAAAAAAATTGTATCATCATTGATGATGAATTCTTCAGATTTATTTAATGTAAATCGAAAACAAAATTACAGTAAAAAAATTATGAAAGCAGTATCTTCGCTGCTGGTTTTTATATGTTTTCTTCGTGGAAGCAAATCGTTAATTTCATTTTTAAAGAATATCACATTTAAGAAACCGGAAATTTTCATAGCTTCTTTAATTTGAAGGAACTCTTCCCGACTGCTTAAATAAATAATAGTAATATGCAGGGTGTCCATAAAGTTTTTTTTTACATTGTAAAAAATATATATATTACGAAGGCAATTGATGAGATATCTTATCAGATTAATCATGATCATTGTTCGAATGAACTCTTCGCTATAGTACCTAGAATTTTTTTTTTGTTTTTTATTTAAGCGCAGCATTATATTGGCGCCGAGATCTCGTCAATTTACAGTTGATCTGGCTAGTTGTAGGCTTAAAGTCTATACTAACAGTCTCTTCTCTCGCACTTCTCGCTTGTGGACCTCCCTTCCGACTCCATGCTTTCCAGCCAACTTTAATCTGCATAAATTTAAATGCAATGTCAATCGCTATCAACTGTCCACCTGATTACTCTCTTCTCTTACTGATCATCATTAATATTCTTCCACACCCTTTAATCTCCTGTGTTTTAGGGGTATTACTGCCTTGCTTGGGGTTATTCTGGTTATTTCTTTTTTTAATCAAATTGCATTAGTGTATTGCAGGTATCCTGTTGATGAAAAAGACCGTTAAATGAATCCCTGATATTTCCAGACCAGTGGATTGGAAGGAATGGCCACCTCGTTCAGCAGATATTATTTCCCTAAACTACTTTCTATGGGGTTATGTTAACGATATGGCGTATCCAACAAAGATATGGAGCATCATTGATTAAAAGTTCGCTGAAGCCATTGCCACCATTGATGAGGCTATGCTACACCGTACATTGCAAGAAATCGAATACCGTCTTGATAGAAGTGTATTAAATTATTTAAAAACTTTAGTATCTACTCCACATTTTTTTAACAATTTCCACACATTTGTCTGTTCATTTGCTTTTGTAATAGTTTTTCTTTATTGTAAAGAGATTTATAGACACCTTGTATTATAGAGAGTTAAAACGAACAGTTAATCCGGCAGCAAGGTCTCTGATCAGAAGTTTTTTAGCATCACCTCTTGATTGCTGTTATTATCAGATCTACCTTTACCGGTAGTGGTAGCACCTGCTCGGGCCACAGCTATGGACAAATTGTTAACAAAGAGAAAAATTGCTAGCAATACATTTTTGAAGAAATATATTAATAACAATACATTTTTTTCTAAAAGAAATAATTAATACTCCCAAGGAAATTAAATTTCGGTATTAAATGACATATAAGGAGTCGATATGCCGTTAAACAAGCAATACAAACAAAACAAACGGTTCGCTTGGAATAAAAGTGTATATAATTGATTGAATTTACGTACCATCTTATTTTTGATACAACAGTCCTGGAAATATCAAGACTCAAATTAGGACCATTTCGTTTTAACAATCTGGCACTGGTTCAACAGACAAGATTTAATAACATTGTCAGTTTGGAGAAATCTATTCAAGAATTCGCTCTGACCTTTCACGATTTATATCCTGGTTTTGATAAATGTTTGGGCTTTGTGTCAGAATTCAGGCATCTTGCAGTTATATATATATATATATATATATGTACATATGTATATATATATATATATATATATATATATATATATATATATATATATATATATATATATATATATATATATATATATTGTTCAATTGGCAGGATGATGACGACGTATATCTGCAAAATATTTACTATTCTGACAAGTTTTCCTAACAATTTTTTTTAGGTGATTAATCATCATAATTATATGCTTTGCACTTCACTGCAGCATGATACACTGACAACGTTTCGGCCATCTTCTCACCTGGGCTTATTCAAGCGTCAGACTTCTTGGAAAATTCGAACCGAATCTGACCGGGAAGATTATCCTTGTTCTACGTTTAGGAATTATTTAATAACAGTTAAATCTCACCAGTTTTATTCACCTTTATTTCTACATAACTAGGCATAGGTTTTTGACACACAACTTTAGGGGAAGCAGATATCTTTCATCCAAAGCTTTAACCTACTGTGTCATATGCACTTTGGTGTGGTAAACTTCTGGAGTCGTAAGCTTACTGCCTATAATCGATGTGTTGTTGATTTTTAACGATGTTTCAAAACCGCAGGGGTCATTTGATGCCGAAATCTAAATATTAAAATTAAAATTTTATAATTAATTCAAGAAAATGAATTAAAACGGATGTCGGAACAAAAAGTCAAATTTTTTTAAGAGATGCAAAAGAAAGGAAATTGTGGAAAGACATGACCGCCCCTGTCATGAAGAAACAATTCACATAGATAAGATATTTATGCGTAAGAAAAAGCCATTTAAGAAAAGAAAAAAACCAAAACAGAATGAAATTGAACAAATATCACTGAGGTTTAATAAAGTAAACTTGTGGAAAGATAAGTGCTTCGAAAATTACGACAAAAGTCAGTCGCTAAAGAGAGGGCGTGCCATTTTTTTTTTTTATACCAAATAATCTTACAAAATCAAACGAGGACTGAAAATGTTTCTTATTACGAAAAGTGAGATTAATCATAGCAATATTTATTATTATTGTTTTCATTTTTGATCTCTGGCGTGTATCCATTTCTTTCCGGGTCCCGCCCAGTGCAATGACCTAAGGTTAGATATGGCATCTTGACACTTTACACTGACAAAAAAACAAAACAAAAAAAAACGTATTTTACATTTTACATATTTTACCTTGTGGGCTGTACTTGTGAGAACATTCTTTTGTATTTCTTTGAGGCATGGGCTTCCAGGAATCCCTTCGATTAGTCTACTGGAAATCTTTTCCAACCAATCCGAGGGCTCCAACTACAACAGGGATTGTTGATGTTCCCATGTGTCACGTTTTTGAGATTTCGATTTTATGGTCCTTGTATTTTAACAGCTTTTTGAATATCTGCAAAGATACATTGCAGTCTGCAGGGACTGTCATATCAATAAGGAGGCACTTTTATTATTATTATTATTATTATTATTATTATTATTTTTATTTTCTTTGCTTTCTGGCGTTTACACATTTCTTTCCGGGTCCCACCCAGGGACCTAAGGTTAGAAATGGCATCATGACACTTTTCACTGACAAAAAAAAAAAAAAAAAAAATTACATAGATAAAGCCCTTCGTAAAGTGTGGGCTGTACTTGTCAGAACAATTTTTTGTATCTCCTTGAGGCATGGGCTTCCAGGAATCCCTGCAATTAGTCTACTGCAATCTTTTCCAACCAGTCCTAGGGCTCCAACTACAACAGGGATTGTTGATGTTCCCATATGCCACATTTTCGAGACCTCTATTTCAAGGTCCTTGTATTTTGACAGCTTTTTGAATATCTTCAAAGATACATTGCAGTCAGCAGGGACTGCCATATCAATAAGGATGCACCGTTTTTGTTTGTGGTCTTTAATAACAATATCTGGTCGGTTGGCCTTGATTGTTCTGTCAGTGTGGATTGTGTAGTCCCATAGAATTGTAACAGGTCCTATCTCCGTAACTGGGTCTGGGTGGTGTTGGTACCAGTTTCTTTCAGTTTCCTTCCCGTAGAAGTTGCAGATTTTCCAGTGCAGATATTGGCCCACTCTGTCATGTCGGGTTTTATATTCAGTGGGTGCCAACATCGTGCAACCTGATACAAGATGATCAATCGTTTCTGGATATTTATCACAGAATCTGCATTTTGGGCTGACACAATATTTTAGTATATGTGCTTGATAATTCCTAGTTAGCAAGCATTGGTCCTGCGCAGCAAGGATAAAACCTTCAGTTTCCGCTTTCAACCCTGCACTGCGTAGCCACTGATGGGTACGGGTTTATTATTATTATTATTATTATTATTATTATTATTATTATCATTATTATTATTATTATTATTATGCAATGTATTCTGTGTCTCCAATTTTACTAGAAAATATATTGATTATCATTTCCTTATAAAAATGTATAGCTGGTATTTCTGCTATAAAATATATCGCTGATAATTTTGCTGTATTGTTGGAAATTTTGCTTTAAAAATATATTGTTCGTAATTGTACTATAAAAATGTTCTTTTAGTAATTGTTTTTTATAAAAATATATTGCTCGCAATTTCTCTACAAATATGTATCATTGGTAATTTTTTTAGAAAAATGTATTGTTGATATTTTTACAATAAAAATGTATTTTTATACTTTCCTCGTGTTTTGATTTTCGTTTCGAGGTTCACTGTTTTCCTTTAGCTGGAATCCTAACAGGTGCTACTAATCACCAGGTCAGAGTGACCCTAAGAACAACAACAATTAAGAGGTGGTTCTACGACATTCTAAACCTCCCGGCCAGAGGCCTTGAAGTTTATTATAATAACCAGAACTAGAGATAGACAAGGGAGACTATAGGAGTGTCCTTTTTCAGGTTGTAATTCTTTTTGAGTGTTCTTTCTTTTTTAAATCCCATGTGGTGTTCATGTCTAAGCTAGATCTACGTCCTTTAAATCATTCCACCATAAGTAAGTCAATAAGGCCACTAAGACACAAGGGGGTAACTGAGCAGAGTGTGAAAACACATGAGAAAAAAATACTATCAAGGAGAGAGAATAATAAAAGAACAGTAATTGAGGAGACAAAAGATTGCATTTAAGCTTTTGAAGGTCAAAGTTTACTGGAAGGCAAAAGGCCGAGAAAGAGTTCCACTGGTGTGATGTGCGAGGAACGAAACCGAGTAGCGTGACGGTTTCTAATATCTGGTGTGATTCTTTCTACTGTCTTAGTTGTTTTCTGTCCAATTGACTTTATTCCGCGGGGAAAGACGTTGATCCTTTTCACTCTAGACATAAATGCGCCAGATCTTTGGATCTCTACCCAGAAAATAGACTGCTGGTGTTCTTCTATCGTTACTTTTACGAGGCAAGTTGTTTTGATATATTACTTACTACACGGAAATGGGATAAAATATTTATCCGGTGTTGGGGATCTTAGATCGGGAGTGAGATCGTTCGCGTGGAAAATTTTTTAAAAGAATAGGCACTTACAAAGACAAAAGCTCGAAACTAGCCCAAACTGTATGGGTAGATTCGATGAAAAGCAACTGCAAAATAATTTATAAAAAAATAAATAAAAGGAAGGTAATAATTTTTGAGAGCGCTTCTGATTATAAAATTCATTTTCAGCAAAGGATATGTTATCTCTTAGAACCAACTGTATACTTACTGTATACTTTATATATAATATACTAGCCGAATTTCCCAGAGTTGCCTGGATGTACATAGATGCAATTCTATAATCTCACCTTCCTGTATAGCCGCAACCGCTGTCTAGAAATGTCTATCTGCGCTCTCGCCTGCATGCATCATCCGTTGGTATACTAAGCTACTCCCGCAATCTTCATTTTTACGGTATGCCCTTTGCAAGTGTTTGATTATTCTTAATAAAGGAATTCTATCGATAAATTATTCTTGTGTGGTCGTTGCTCGGGGTGAAATTGTCTCAATGTTTTAGATATTCAGTAAATTTCCTATAGCCGTAATAACTTTCAAATAGTATGACATTGTTCACAAATTTAATAATCAAACAAAAACAGGGATTAATTGTCAGGACTTGATTCAACTGCAAGTTCAAACGCATGAACGTCCCCACTTCTTCGAATGTTTACTGTAAAGCTGAGGTTAATAAGAGGTTCTTGGGGATTTTTCCCTTTTAACACTTCAATAATCCTTCTCAATCTATCTTTGCATCAAAGGTTATTCGAATGCCAATGAAGGAAATATTGGCTAAATGGCAAAAGCCGATTTTAGACCTATTTTGTTGTAGATTTCACCCACTTAACTGAAATAATCTAAACCATACATTCACACAAGACAACTTGTGTGTTATATGCAATTTACATGGCAAATGTGGAAACCAGGGAGTTATGAGCAATAAACAGGCTTTTTGAGCAGTTTTTCGAATTTGTTCGTTATTCGGAGAAGCGAAAAGGAATAAAACCACACTATCTTATTTCTTGAGTGATGGGAAAACATTTTTCGACATGTTTGTGGAAAATGAGCAAGTTATTTAAGTTTTTATTTAAATAGTAAGAAAACCCCGATTTTTTTCAGTTTTTTGCAATTTTTATGTGAAACCAATCTCACAGGGAAACTAACAAGCACTCTACATAAACCTCGTAACATGAGCTATGTTTTGCATTAAGTACACAGAACAACAGATCATCCAGTAAAAAAAATTGTTTGCGTGTAACTTTGCCTTGTTTTTTGCAAACCCTTCAGTTTTATCGATTTTTCTACCAAACCCATTGGGGCTGGAGATTGAAAAGTTAGTCTTCACCTATTTTAATAAATTTGCAATGTGTGTACAATTCCATGGAAATCGATCGAGAAATGCTGACGTACATAAATAGCATACACACACATAGACACACACACAAACACCCTCTGTTTTCTAGATATAGATTACTGTATATTCATATTATTCCTGTCTTCTTCTTCTTCTTCTAAATCTTCTTCTTCTTCTTCCGATAGCGCTTCTTACTTTTCTTCCGCTTCCTCTGTTCCCTCTGCTCCCTCTTCTCCTTCTTCTTTTTCCTCCATCTCTACTTCTTCTTCTTTTATGCACTCTGACATTCAGAACGTGGATGATCATGACTCTCCACAATTTCCTCCCCTTTTTAGTTCTTATTTGTCTGCCAGCCATTTACACAAGCTCGTTAAGCAGGTTATTCTCTGCTTTCTTCTGTCCCTCTTGCCTTCAACAGCTTACCGCCACATCCCGTTGAAAGACCGGTTCTAGTATGCTCACCGAAGTTAAGCAACGTCGAGACTGTCCAGTATTTAGATGGGTGACCGCTTGGAAATACCAGGTGCTGAATACTTGGAAATGCGATTGGTGTAATGGATAACAGCTTGCAATTGGAAATTGATATACCGTGTTCCAATTCCAATCGGGTTCGTTATATTCACTCACGCGCAAACACTCTTGCGAAATGTTCTTGATTTTTCTTAATATTCTGATGTATACTCCGACCATTTTAAGAACCCTATCACTGGAAAATCCTTCCATTAAGTTATATCAGCAAAAGTTTAAGTAAAGTAAAAAAAACGTACTGGAGTGTTAGCTAATATCAGTCCTCCTATATGGCAGTGGATACTGGACAGATGAAGAAGAGACTTGAAGCAAAAAATGTGGTTCTACAGAAGGATACTGAGGATGCCATGAACGGAATATGGGAGCAACGACGATGTTTTAGAGAAAATGAAAATAAAAGGGGTCTTTATTCTTAATATCAGGAAGTGACCATTGACATTTAACGGATACATATTAAGGAAAGAGGACTTGGAAAATTGGATACTCACAAGGACAGATTGAAGACAAGAAGGACAGAGGCAAATAACCTACCTAGAGAGCTTGCGGAAACGGATGGGGGAACAAAAAGTCAAATTTTTTTAAGAGCTGAAAAAGAAAGGAAATTGTGGAAAGACATGACCGCCCCTGTCATGAAGAAACAATTCACATAGATAAGATATTTATGTGTAAGAAAAAGCCATTTAAGAAAAGAAAAAAAAAACAAAACAGAATGAAATTGAACAAATATCACTGAGTTTTAATAAAGCAACTTGTGGAAAGATAAGTGCTTCGAAAATTACGACAAAAGTCAGTCGTTAAAGAGAGGGCGTGGTTAGACATTCAACAATTGCCTGTGGGTCAGTAATCTAAGACTTCAGCTGATAGAAAGGTCCTATATTAAAAGTCGTTGTCGAAGTGAAAAAAAAATGCAAAAGAAAACAAATACTGGTTCTTGGCTGGACATGTTCATTTTAATTTCAACTGAATAATTTTTAAGAACGGAGAATAAATGTCAGACTAAATTTATTATTCGTTTCTTCTGAATTGAAAGATATGAAAATTAACAGAAAACCAGACAGAATTAAGATAATAGCTAATGGCGTTGCGGTTTAGAAAGATCATAGCTCGGATGAATTTACTAATGCAATGAGTTTCAATGTTACTGATGGTGGCACCCAAATGGTCTTGGTTCAGACTTTGTTAATGACTAATGTC
This sequence comes from Acanthosepion lycidas, assembly GCA_963932145.1. Lineage (NCBI taxonomy): Eukaryota > Metazoa > Mollusca > Cephalopoda > Sepiida > Sepiidae > Acanthosepion > Acanthosepion lycidas. The sequence continues at coordinate 76,652,641 of OZ010580.1, read as the reverse complement.
TAATTTTTAATTAAGCTTAGTAATTGATCCGAAGGTTGATTGGAATAGGCAAAGATGCATTCCAAAAGCTGAGCAGAGTATTAAGAAATAGAAAAACTTCGATTGAAACAAGGAAAACAGTATTATGCCGTTAAGTGATATCTGTCGTACCTATATATATATATATATATATATATATATATATATATATATATATATATATATATATATTATATATATATATATATATATATATATATATATATATATATATATATATGGCAATAAGCGCTGGAAAATCTCAAAGATAAAGAAGTGACTTGAACGCCATGTTTTAAGAAAGAGAAAAGCCCAACATGCGAATTCCAAATTCGAGATACCAAAATAAAAAAAATAAAACAATTTAATAAACAGAGAACGGAAAGTTCGACACTGAAATTCGAAAGCACATTGGGATAGTCAAAGATACCTTTCATAAGTTAAGCAAAGTATTAAGAAACAGAAGAAATCGTTACAAACAAAGAAAATAGTACCGAACTGTTATGTAATATCAGTCCTCTTATATTACTGGACAATCTCCTCTCGG
>OZ010580.1:76642076-76649576 GCA_963932145.1 Acanthosepion lycidas | reverse complement strand
TATGTATATTTATTAATATATATCTTTACACTGGCTAACCGCATCGAGCACTGTTATGTTTACACCTCATGAATAAATTTGATGACCATTTATTTGCTTGCCTGCCTCTGCACGCCAACACGCGCGTATACATTTGCTTATATCTGGTCGTTTGGTTTATCCATATATATATATATATATATATATATATATATATATATATATATATAGGATAATATATATTTTTAAAGTATACTATATTTATTTGTATAAAGAGAATGTAAATATTAAAGTGAACACAGAAGTCAAACTCAGTTTATATTTAATCGTCGGGCCACATGCCTTATTGTGTATAAAGCATGAAAGAGATACTGGGAGCGATGGATAAACTGTCGTCTAAATTACCCAAAAATGAAAATAACATTGAAACCTTACTTTAACAGATACATTTACCAAAATTACACAAAAATATCTTGAAATACTAAAGAATAAATTCATTCAATAAAATCGCTGTTGCCCCAACTACGGCCTCTTGAAATCTCCTGTGACGCTTCTGGACTGTCTCCTTGTTTAAATTGGCGAATGCAGCCACAATCCTTGCCTTCAGTTCATCTCATGTTAGAATGAGTTTTGTTTGTGTCTTGTTCAACTGCGCCCCACCAACAATAATCAAGTGGGATGAAGTCTCGGGAGTTAGGTGATTAGATGTAAGGGATGATGTGATCGCAGTAATTAACCGACAGCCATTACTGGGTTGTGTTTCATGGTGTAGAGTCCCGTTGGCAGACATAGAGTTTTCCAGCAGCCACCCTCTTCACACAGGGCAGATAATTGATGCAGGCCTCCGGGTTGAGTTTGAAGCCCCGTGGGAAAGATAAATGGATGCATAACGTCGCCAAACATGATGCTGCTGACTGGATATATCATCAAACAGTTTCAGTATATTCTACCCTGTCCTCAGATTGACAACCTGAAATGTTCGTTTTGGAGTTTCTGGTGTGAATGCACAGCATGCCATTTCTAGCAGAGCTAATTGCGTCATGGTGCTCTTTTTCTAACAGACTGTGCCCTACCGAACATACTATTCTGTGCAGTTGACAATTCAAAAACAAACAACACACTTGCGCAAAATTAAAATATAAAATGGCAACAATTTACCCATCGCACCCTCTGTGTGTGTGTGTGTGTTAGGGGTGTGGGCGGTGTAGTTTTCAATGAATAATATAGACATATTGTGTCTATTTTTATACTGACACTTACCATTTTCTTGATGTTAAGCCGAAATTCATCAAGGATGGTTCCGTAGTATTTTTTACGCAAGTATTTTCTTTTTTTTTTCAGGTCATCTTCAGTGATAAATTAAAATGACAAACACGATATTGTAACTGATAAAAACTGTATTCCCTTGTCATAATGATTTTTCAAAAACAAGTGCAAACGCGCTCTGTTAAAGTTACTATACTTACAATACCGTATCGACCATTGTAATTTACCCATGAAGAGGATCTTACAAAGGGTCGAAAGTACTTGGGCTGAAAGAAACCGCAGCGCTTTCCTTACTGAATTTCATCTTAACATCAAGAAACTGATTAGGCGACTAGAAGGGATTGTTATTAAAATAGACACAATATGTCTATATTATTCAATGATACATGTTTGAAGGAGGATATAATGCCTTAATATACATTGCATTTTTCTTACAAAGATCTGTCATTACAACCTAGAGACGCCGTTGAGCGAGAGACAAACAAAACTCCTTGTAACACAGATAAACTGAGGACAAGGATTTTGGCAGCATTCTCCAACTAAAACAAGGAGACCGCCCAGAAGAGTTGCAGAAGATACCGAAGTCGCGTGAAGATGAAGCCAATAGCGATTTTATTGAATAAATTTACTGTTTATTATTTTGTCAATGTATCGGTTCCTTTTCCACATTGTCTCATGATCTCCAGTTTTGTTTCGAATACAATTCTATACGCATATATATATATATATATATATATATATATATATATATATATATATATATATATATATATATATATATATATTCTACCACCAAGAAGCAAAGTTCGACTTACTACTTATAAACAGACAACAATATTCCTCGCCCGAACATATCTGCTCACAAAACGTCTTAGCGTAAGCAATGACAAAATATTATGAAATGGATTAAGTTCGACAATTTTTTAAATATATTTTCTGTTTATACGTTATTATTAGAGATAGAATTTATTTAAGTAAATGCTCCCTATTTTTTCAATTAAACAATATTATTTACATTTACCGTCCTGAATGTTTGCGAAAAATCGTCGAAAGTTTGCGCTTATAAACAGTAATTTGGAGTTTGCTGACCAGACGCTTCTTTGTGACTGATCAAATGACGGTTCCCATATATAGATATCGATATATGTCCCGGAAAAAACTAATTCGGTTGAGCACTCTAGAGGGAAAATGTCAATTTGTAAAAAGTGACTACTGCTACTGATAATGCAAGAATCCTCTCAGTTACTGGGGTGTTTATTTAAAAATAAATTCACCTTCCTCTCTACCGGGCGCCAATAGCTTAGGGGTAGAATCTCTGACTGATGCCAAATCATCCGGGTTTTGATCCCGACTTGATGCGATCGGATGTCTAGCCATACTGACATGCTGTGATACAGCGAAAACATTCTGTCTGTGGATGACGATATATATATATATATATATATATATATATATATATATATATATATATATATATAGAGAGAGAGAGAGAGAGAGAGAGTGAGAGAGAGAGATTTATAGTAATTCTGTAAGTACTTGCAATTATTTGCATTTCCTTCTCAGAAAATATGCAAATACTCAGTGGGATTGAATAATTCTGAATAATATATATATATATATATATATATATATATATATATATATATATATATATATATATATATATATATCATATCTGTTGATAGATAGATAGATATTAGGTTGGTGCAAAAATAATGTTGGTTTCTTACATAGTAACATATGTGAGAAACCGAGATTATTTTTGCACCAACCTAATAAATAGATAGATAGATAGATAGATAGATAGATTCAGTTGTAGACAGAATTATTCATTCCCTTTCATTGTTACAAATAAAGCTCTAATAACTTTTCCTTAAAATATCATGTGCATTTTTTCACAAATGATGACGTAATGGATTTGAAAGACTGTGCTGTGATTCCCGCTAAAAATGTTTTAATGTCAGACAATACCAAAAAATATTTAACAGAGGACAAAATTATTTCTCTCTTGCCTCCACAAGCAATTGTGTAATATTTATTCTTGATTATTGCTTTTAATCGTTTTTAATACACGATCGCTGGACACACTGAATGAGATTTTGGTCCATTCTATCTTGGCAACAGCTTCTAGTTCTACTAATTTTGAAAGACTTCTTTCTCTTAACATTTTCTTCAAATATGCCCACAAATTTTGCTATCATCTAAGTTTTTGTAACAGTTCGAGCCATGTGTTTCGGGTCATTGTCATTTTGGAACTTCCGGTGACGCCACAAAGACAGTTTTTATTCATTTTGTCTTATTTTATTTAAAAGAACAGCTAAATACTACTCTTTATCCATGATACCCCTTACTTTCACCACTTCTGCTGGTCCAGAAGCAGCAAATATTCCCCAATGCAGCCAACACCATGCTTAATTGTAGGGACGCCATTTTTTTGTTTGTGTGTTTACTCCATACATTACAGTAGCACATGTGACCAAATAATATTTCTAGTTTGGTTTCATCTGACCATAAAACACCCCCAAAATTTACCACCACGTTCTAGATGGCTTCTAGCATAAGCTAATCTGCATTTTAGGTGTTTAGCAAGAGAGTTTTCCTTGGGTGACAAGTCCTGCTCGATGAAAGAATCTAGTGACTGTCTGCGTAGATACATTCAATCCTGATGTCTTTACACCATTGACAATGTCCTTTGCCGTTAAGTGAGAATTCTTCATGACATCTCTAACAATTTTCCTTTCCATTCTCTCAGAAATTAACCGTTTTTAACCAGTCCTTAATTTATTAATTATCAGTCTCGTTGATAATGATACGAATTGTCGAGCTAGGAACATTTAAACGTTTGGAAAGTGTTGTACAGTGTAACCCGGATATAAGAGAGTTGTCGGGACCGGATACGAGGTCTCTTATATCCGGGTTTCTCTTCTATCCGAGTTTGGTCTATTATATATACATTAACACAGGCTCTAATTTGGGGCCAGATAAAATCTCTCTTATATCCGGGTTACACTGTATATCCATCACCTTGTCATCTTTTGGAACTTCTTGGCAAGTTCGGTTGTCTTAGCCATGGCTGCAGAACGAATGAGTTATCGCGGTACGTGGCACTCACATATTGTCTTCATTCTCTTTTAGAATATTATAGAATCAGGCCGATACTATTTCATTTTAAAACGGTGCAGGTATTAAATGTTAAAGTATGAAAAAAAACATTACAATTCGACCCCCCCCCCCAAACTCCACTATAGAAATTATGAAATAATATTGCTCATGTTATTCCATAATTTCTATAGTGGGGGGAGTCAAATAATTTTGGACTGCACCAATTTTTAGAGAAATCTTTAACTATGAATATAACAGATAGAAACTTCTCAAACTCTCAGGAATTATTCAAAAGTAAATCCGGAATAAATATTTATGGTAAATTCTGTAAGTACTTGCAATTATTCGTATTTCCTTCTTAGAATATATGCAAATATTCAGTGGAACTGAATAATTCTGCCCACACACACATATATATATATATATATATATATATATATATATATATATATATATATATATATATATGCATGTTGGAATCTGAGAAATGATAGGTCGTAATGGGTATCCCGGTTTGTGTATTTTAAAATTACCGTATAAGTAGCCAGGTTGGTAATGTCCAATAATTTTGTTTATTTTCAGTGATCCCGCAACAGCATAGTTGGATATTATGAGTTTATTAACGTATCTCTTTAGAGATTCTGTTTATTCATGTTCTTATATTCACGTAATTTTGGATAAATTGGATTATCACAAAAAACTTCAGCACATCGTTGATGATCGTTCTAAATTTACTAAATTGAATAAGAACATCATTGAATCTCCAAAGAAATACGGTAATTAACTCATAACATCCCAGAATGCTGTTGCAGGATCCCTAAAAATAAACAAAATTATTGGAGATTACCCTCCTGGCTACTTATACGGTAATATATATATATATATATATATATATATATATATATATATATTAGGTTGGTGCAAAAATAATGTCGTTTTCTCACATATGTTACTATGTGAGAAAACGACATTATGTTGCACCAACCTATATATATATATATATATATATATATATATATATATATATATATATATATATATATATATATATATATCCGTTGATATGGTAGGAATAATTCCAACGAGGACATCGATTCAAAGAGAGAGCCCAATGTAAGTAACAGAGCTATATAATAATAATAAGAAGAAGAAGAAGAAGTAGACGATCCTTAAAATCTATTCGGTTATAATTTATTTCCAGAATATATACAAATATTTATCTCTTCTGACCGAAGATTTTTTTTAATAAATGGAGTCAATTTTTCCCGATAAAAGGAAAAGGTAGAGAAAGAAAAAAAGTAAAAATGAAAGGGTAAAAATTATATTAAAAGAGGAAGAAAGAAAAAGAAAAATTTCAATATAAGGTTTAAAAAATTGTGATAAGGAGAAAGAGAGAGGGGGGAAGAGAGAGGAGGGTAAGAGAAGGAGAGATTGAGAGAGGGGGGAAAGAAAAGAAAGGAAAGAAAAGAAAGGAAAGCAAGAGGAATTAAACATGAGTCGATAGGGTGACCGAGAAATCATTTTTTTTCTTTATGAACAGAACAATTTAAAATATGTAATTTTCGACAGCAAAGGAATCATCATAGTATTATAATCATCACATTTTCAAATTAATAATAATAATAATAATATTTGACATCAATAAAATAAAGTAATTTAAATAAATTGAAATTTAAAATCTATAAAAAAATATATAAAAATGTTAAATAATTAAATAAATTAAGAGATAAACAAAGAAAAAATTAAAGGACTCAAAATAAATATATATATACATTAATAAATTATTCCCTTTCCTTTTCTTCTTTTACTCCCTTTCCGTTTTGGACAAATTGACTACATTTAAAAAAAAATCTTATATGTTATAATATCAGTACAAAAATAGCCATTTTGTTTCAACACCTCCGGTGTCTTATCAAGCGATGATGCTGAATGTAAAATAAATGCTTTTAAAAGTTTCAAATTAATTAATGATCCTTCGCAAGGGGAAAACGCTGTTACAAAAGCTAGAATGACCAATGAAAACACAAGTCTAGGAGAATTCCAAAAACTTGACAATGAAGTAAAGTTATAATAGCTATTAAACGCTTTAAAGTTGGGGTTATACTAGAATAGAATTTATTCTAACCAATAAGTATTAAATTATATGATCAAATTTGATATTAAAATTAAAATTAAAAAATTACCAATTTTAAAATCTAAATTTAATCTCTATTAAGTTTAAAATTATAAAATTACTGAGGAGAAAATCAAAAAATACATATGTTATTCAATTTATTTCTTTATTGAAATTACATTATATATATATGTATGTATGTATTGAAATTACATTATATATATATGTATGTATGTATGTATGTATAGTTGTGAGCAAAATTATCTATAGAGATATACATATAATTGCCATCACTGAGATTCTATATATATTTGTAGGGAGGTAAGAAAAAAAAATGTTATTTTTAGATATTTATTAGGTTGGTGCAAAAATAATGTCATTTTCTCACATAGTAATATATGTGAGAAAACGACATTATTTTGCACCAACCTAATAATAATCTCAGAGGGTTTCGTGAATCCATTATATTCACTTACGTGCTAATGCCTTTGAGGAACCTAGGAATTCTCTTCTTCTCTCCCCAGCTATGGGTAAATAGCAGGACAGACCAGGTTCTTTAGCCTTGGTTAGCAACTGGTCTTTCGGCATAAAGAGATGGAAACCTAGTGCCGAAAAAAAAATCTGCCTCGTCAGTCATGTATCGAAAGAAACATGATCGCCTAAGCGTGTATCATGCATGGCACATAACTGACTTACGTACATATAACCTTGGGAAAGGTATGAATCCTCGCCCCCCCCCCATTGCTAGCTATGTGTAAATAGCAGGACAGACTGGGTTCTAAAGCCTTGGATGGCAAATGGTTTTCGACAGAAAGAAATGATAATCTACTGCCGGAAAAAGATCTGCCTCGTCAGTCATGTATCGAAAGATACATGATCGCCTAATCGTGTATCACACATGGCACATAACTGACTAAAGTACTAATACCCTTGGGAAAGGTATGAATAATGCTAGCTATGGGTAAATACCAGGACAGACAGGGTTTTATAGATTTGGATGGTAACTGGTCTTCGGCAGAAAGAAATGGCAACCTGCTGCC
>OZ010580.1:76632076-76637076 GCA_963932145.1 Acanthosepion lycidas | reverse complement strand
TTACAGGACGTAATTTAAAAAAAAAATGAAAATTCCATCATTGTTTCTTAAATGGCATATTTTAAGGTTTCAATTACGATGGATAAAATATTTTCCTTCCATCACCCTTGGTTTTATTGGATTGTTAAAAAGTTCCCATTTTTTTGGAGTCGCCCCATATTAGAGGTAGAGTCGGTTTTCGATCCCAGTTTGAAAGCAATCGGATATCTGTCCATACTGATGAGCTGTGAAACCGCGAAACAGTCATTCTGTGAATATATATATATATATATATATATATATATATATATATATATATATATATATATATATTATATATATATATATATATATATATATACGTGTGTGTGTGTGTGAATTCCGATAAGTCGGGAATTTCCATCAAACCTACTGGCACGTAAACAAAGCATGCAATTACGGCACCTCAATGAATCGCTCCAATTCTCTGTCACGCATGAAAGTATGTGACATTACCTGTATAAAAAGCAGATTGTTTCTCACGAGATAAATGTTCCGAATTCACTGTAACTCTGTCTTTCCACTTAGCGTTCACGACTTCGCCCCTAGTGATATACATGCACAGCGATTTTAAACGATCATCGATATTTATAGTTGTCTAACACAGACTCTCATTTAAGCATATATATCGCAGACGCCATTGTTGAGTTGACAGACTATAGACCATTGCGAGTGGGTTCGATTAACGCTGGCTGACCAGTACATTTTTTAATGATTTCAGCCTTAGTAAAGCAATAAAAACACTATGATGCTGCGGGGTTACTGAGTGAGAGAGAATGAGAAAAAAATAACAAACCGGCATATAATAGGAATAATAACCGATTCTACTTTGATCAAGAAGAATATATAATTATTATCTAAGATTAACAAAAGTATCGTGATGAAATTGATCATAAAAGAAAATATGTTCAGCAGTAATTAAACATAGCTAAGGACCGGAAGCTCATGAAATATTGAAATAAACTTCGCCCTCTCTAAGATTCTAACTTTCTGTCCTGAAGTAACAAGGTGTCTCACGGGTTTCACGTAGAATTTCATTTTCAAATCTTTTTTCACTGCTCTTTGGACTGTCATAGCTGAAACTCCTCTCTCACGTGCCAAAGACCTGATGGATTGAGATAATATATCTTTAGCTCTAAGTTGTAATGATAATCCTTCTCCCTGTTGTGACCTCCTGATCCAGTTTTCCTCTCTACTGTTCCCTCTTTTTTAAACATTTACCGTTCTCTTGATGATTCCTGAATGAACTTTGAAGATGAAAGCCAGATTATGGATCTTTGTGCCATTACTGAAGGCCTGAATGATCTTTTTCCTCCTGCCATTGCTCCATTGAGAAGACAGTGTGTCTGACAAAATATTTTTAGCTGAATAACTCAAAGGTTTTCAGTGATTCTTACGCATGGTGTCAATAGGCCTAAACGTCTTATCTGAAAACCAGGTAAAAAGATACTAAATTAGTTTAGTGTCTTTTATATATTAAACATTTTGCAGGGTGGATAATTATGATGTTACACGATTTGTTCAATTTTGTCGTTACACCCGTTATATATATATATATATATATATATATATATATATATATATATATATATATATATATATATATATATTCCTGGAAACTGATCTGCTTGACCCTCATACGTCGAATCTCGACGGGAGAGTCGATTATTATTATATCTTGTATAACTACCCCGGACCAACTGGAGGAAATATATATATATATATATATATATATATATATATATATATATATATATATATATTTATATATATATAGTATCAAGCCAAGCCAAGTCAGTCAATGGGATACCGAGAGGAAGGCAAGCTGTCTTTGTAATAAAGTGCTCGATATCAAAGTTTGTCGCTTACATTCAGCATGCACGTTAGGGTTGCTTATACCCCTAACGAATGAACTGGCAAGTCCTTCTACGGAACTATGGAGTCGGGATGCTGAAGGTAACATCAATCAGCTAAGTGATATATATATATATATATATATATATATATATATATATATATATATATATATATTTATATATCGTGTTTAAGAACAGATTTTACTGCTTTTAAACTACAATCTTCCAGGATTTCAAATATGCCCGAGGCGTATCTAAACGTAAACAAACGACGCCACACACAAAGAAATGGATATATATATATATATATATATATATATATATATATATATATATATATATATATATATATATGAGATCACATACTACAAATGGACAATGTCCGACAATTATTTTAATATACTCTATTGTTATACGTTATTTATATCGACTATAATATTTAAGTAAACGCTCTGTTCATAATAAGCAGTACTAACAACATTTACTGGCCTGAACGTCCGAGAAATTTCATAGAAAATATGTGCCTTCCAACAGTAATCGAAACTGTATCCTACATTGAACCGTCATATATCCTGACGTGCTATATCATTTAGCTACAGAGGAAGCGTTTGGCTAGCAAGGTCGATTTTATTGCTTTGAAACTACAATTTACCATTATTTCCCTCCATGTCTGCTCCAAGCGTATCAATACGTAAACAAATGACGTAATATACTGCGAAAATGGATAAAATCCGACAATTATTTTAATATATATATATATATATATATATATATATATATATATATATATATATATTATATATATTATATTTTATGTTATGCCTTATTTATATAGAATAACATTAATTAAATTAGTTTTAAAGCTGTAAAATCGACCTTGCTAACCAGACGCTTCCTTTGTAGCTAAACTGGTATATCACGTCAGGCTATATGACGGTTCCGTGTAGGATACAGGTTCGATTCCTCTCTGAAAATAAAAATTTCTCGGATTTCAGGCCGGTGAATGTTGTTAGTACTGTTTATTATAAACAGAGCATTTACTTAAATGTTTGTGTCTATATAACGTATAACAATAAAATATATATTAAAATAATTGTTGGACTTTGTCCATTTGTAGTATGTGATCTCATATATATATATATATATATATATATATATATATATATATATATATATATATATATATATGATTAAGTTATCATTAAGTTAAGTGTGTTACACGATTTGGGAGTGTGTGTCGGTTGACCAGCGTTCAGTCTATATCACCGTTAATATTTAACACCTACCCCACGAGGGATATATGTGGCGGAGTTTAACTTTGGTCATCCGAGCCCGTAGGCTCGCCCAAAAAATCCCCGTAGAATCTGCATAAACGGATTCGGGTCTGTCTAACTCCCCGGGGCGAAACTCTAACCTTCGGTAGAGCCTCGTCCGGGTTCCTCTCTTCCCAAGGCAGAGAGTTCGACAGGAGCTTCGAACAGCCTCAGAAGAACAGTTTAGATCACCGTTCCCCTGAGGCTTACTTTTCCTACTAAATTTATAAGTGGAAGAGTCCACAGTAGCCTAAATTAGAGGGAGTACGCCAAAACATATATATATATATATATGCATATGTGTGTGTGTTTGTGTATGTATGTATGTATGTATCTTTGTGTGTAGTCGTAATGTGTCAGAATTTAAGAAAATCAAAGTAACTTTTTTTTCGTGTCTGACCTGACAGCTCGCTAGAAACCACTCCACTGCGAATTTAATAACCGCATGTTTAATCTTTTTTCGTTTTCTTTCTTTCAATAAGAACGTTTTATGCTTACTTTGACTTCCGCGTAGCATAATACGTGTCTACACGGTTTGATTTGGGAGAGAAAATGGCTGCAATTTTTTTTTTAATTTTTTTTTTTTTTACCTATTCTGAAAAGTGAACATAAAATCGAAGATGATCATCGAGTATTTTGATTAATTAGAGTTGGACATATGCCCCCCCTCATACTGGTGCAACACAATCCTCATTATCAAATTTCTTCCGTTTGACCTTCAGACGAACAAAAATCAGCTGAGAATACTCTCTTGATCATTTCCTGATTTACTTTGTAATTGAGATAGTTATGTATGCTATTTGGTTGGTGCAAAAATAATGACGTAATGATGTCGTTTTTCGACGTTAAAAAATACGTCAAAAAACGACATTATTACGTCATTATTTTTGCACCAACCTAATACTAAGGTTAGTGTCCGAAACTAGGCAAATGTTTTTTTCTTTTCTTTTTTTTATTATTTCAAATACGTATTTTCAAGATAGCCAGACAAACCACTCTCCCTCAAAATATCGATTAAACACAATGTTTTAGCTTACAAATTTCAGTTGGCATCTCGTTTTCAGTCACTTTCTCACCGACTTGGCGTGGCCTCCTATCTTTTTCCTACAAATATTTTCATGACAACGAGCTTTTTTTTTTTATCCTGATGTTGCGGCTGCATGGTTTTAAGAGTGCTATTAGCTAGGTCCCACCCGTTTACTGTTGAAATAGCCACTTCTGTTTACTTGCTTCTATAATAACTACAATATTCAAAAAAGTAAATGCAATGTAAAATGCCATCTTCTGTCTTTTTGAATCCCGTTCATCTTTTGTCCTTCCCTCAGTCCTCCCTATACTCGGTCTTTTCCCTCCCTTTCATTCCTTATAATCCCCTGCGTCTGCACAAACAACCATAGGCATTTACACTATTTACATTGTTCTGTTGACCTCATATGTATTATCATGTTCATGACGTTTCGGCCGTTTTACGCTCTGGAATTATCCAGGTAATATACGTTGGAATTTCGAACAGAACCCTTTAATACGACTGAGGTAGATTGTTCTAGTTCCGCATGTCATGCCTTTTATGGATATCTAAGTTTCAGTTATTTTCTTTTTAGTAACTCAACTCTTCTAGTTTTTGTTCACCTCTGCTGTGGCCAGGTATTGAACTCACGACTCTTTGGGTCAAATCACTGGATTCCTTCAACCAACGATTTTATACTGGGCCATGTGTACTTGGGCACCCAAGAACACATGACCCAGCGGAATATGTAAATATTCCCATACGTTAGTTGTAATATATAGAGACATGCTTTCATATTGTCAAAAT
>OZ010580.1:76502076-76624576 GCA_963932145.1 Acanthosepion lycidas | reverse complement strand
TGGGGGCTCCATACTTTCGGTTTTGCACCACTCCTAAGCCACGCTTTAAATCACAAATAAATGTAGCTATTTGCTTATATGTATATTTCTTCTCTCTTCCTCTCTCTGTATATTATTTAATCTGTTCATAACCTTAATAAAGATATACAAGATTCGTTGATCCATAAGTTGATTTAAATTTATATATATATATATATATATATATATATATATATATATGGTGGATTCTTCCGTCATATTCGATGTTTGAGATTCAAGGAACCGACAGCCCAGACACCAGCACATATTTGATTTTAGTGGTGAAGACTTTGTGCAGAACCAACCACTCTTTTTGAAGGGCCGAATACAGAGACCTGGTACACTTTGCAGGTTTTCAATTCGGAGTTGTCCTTCTGCTAGACCAGTTGGCATCCAAGGCTATAGAACCCAGTTTATCCTGCGATTTACCCATAGATGGAGGGAGAAGAACAGGATTAATAGCAGAGTATTAGCACGTAATGGATTCGACTGTAATTCGAACTCGGATCTCTGATTCCTCAGTCTAAGCGTCTATCTACTACTTCTCCGTCCCCCCATATATATATATATATATATATATATATATATATATATATATATATATATATATATATATATATATATATATATATATATATATATATATATATATATATATATATATATATGTGTGTGTGTGTGTGTGTGTGTGTAATTGGAATTGTCAGGTGCGGATTGAAAACAGACCGTTGTATAAATTTAAATATTGATATTTATATCGTACTGTTACGATAGTGAAACAGTGACTTTATTTGCAGGAAAAGAAACTATATATACTTACATCCATCCAAATGCGAACATATAAATATAATGTAAGTACAAACATACACATCTAATTTATATATATATATATATATATATATATATATATATATATATATATATATATAAACATACACATATATATATTCAGATATAAACACATGTACACGCATATCAATAACATATCGAAGTATATAAGTATAGGCATCCACACTTACATAGATATACAAAAGTAAATATAAAAATGTTATTAGAATTTATATCTATGAGGCAATGCTTTATACTTATAATTATATATAAATGTATGTATATATGTACTTAAATACACTTAAGCGTATATATATATATATATATATATATATATATATATATATATATATATATATATGTATATATATATATATATATATATATATGTGTGTGTGTGTGTGTGTGTGTGTGTGTGTACATGTATAATTCTTTTCTAACTTTCTCTCTCCTTCTGTCATATATTAAATTATGTAGCAATCCCTCTTTTATACAAGTTTCATTTAAGAAGACTGACAAGTTTTCATCTTTCTTTCAGCCTTTAATGAAACTGATATATATATATATATATATATATATATATATATATATATATATATATATATATATATCAGTTATATATATATATATTAGTTTCATATGCATATATATAAAGACAAAACGAAAACTTATATTCTTTATTTAGATTGTTTTTTGCAGATATATTTTTGTCTTAAATTTTGCACACACACATACATACACACACAGACACATACACACACACACAGACACACACACACACATATATACATATATACATACATATATATATATATATATATATATATATATAACTTAATATATCTATTAAAGACCAAAACTTTGATCAACTTTTATATATTTAAATATATAAATTTAATTATATAAAAGGTGATTAAAATGTTGATCTTTAAGATATTCTTTCTCTCGTTATGCGCTATATCCCTTCAGGACGTAGCCGATCTTGGCTCTCCACAGTTTCCTCTACTTGATAGCTTTCCTTTATTGCATTGCTCATCTGTTAATAACATGTATCTGATTACAATGGCAAGCTTACTATCAATTGCCATTTACCTATAAGATGTTGGTTTAACTTACTGTGATTATATGAAAGATAGTGGAAGATTTATAAATACCTTCACACATTCCGGAAGCCTCGTTGTTGAAAAATCATGGCACTCCTCACCTTTCAACAAATCATTTCATTTGAACTTTTTTTTAATTATTTGCGGAGAAGGCCAAAACGGATTAATTCATTGATTGAGGTTTCGATCGCCACTACTTCCAGTCATGAGTATTCTGTTTTATTATTATTATTATTATTATTATTATTATTATTATTATTATTATTATTATTATTATTATTTTGCTTTTGTTTGTTTTTAACACTCGTAGCATCTGGTAGCTTTCGCTAGGTATCAAATGATAGCAATGTTCAGTACTTCAACTCTGTCTTCCTCCATCTCATTATTATTATTATTATTATTATTATTATTATTATTATTATTATTATTTCCTTTGATTTCTGTTGTATACACATTTCTTTCCGAGTCCCAACCTAAGACCTAAAGTTAGAAACGACTCCATGACATTTTCCACAGATCATTGTTGTAAAAAAAAAAATAAACCCGAAAACCGATCACAAATTTTATATAGATAAAGCTCTTCGTAATAATAATAATAATAATAATAATAATAATAATAATTATTATTATTATTATTATTATTATTATTATTATTATTATTATTATTATTATTGTTATTATTATTAAACAATAGAATGTCCACAGCAGATATCTAATGGTGATCTTTTAAAATACTGAGTGACAGGAAGTCTTCTCAGATCTCCAAAACAATGTTCCGTATCCTTGCAGACCCAGGTTGAGTAACACCAAATCTGCTCAATACTCCAGCACCTTCCTCAGTATTTTTATCGATTTCTGTAATGATGTATTAATAGTTTCAATTCTTCATCGGTTATTCACTTGTTCTCGTCTTTTTGCTCGTCCTCAGGACCGTTCCAAACGCTCCCATAAATCATCTTTAACGTTTCTTTCTTTCTTTCTCTCTTTTTTTCTTTCTTAGTCTATTTATTTCCTTCTTTCATTTAGTCTGTCTATTTCTTTCTTTCTTTCTTTCTGAATCTATTCATTTCTGCCATTGTCTCTTAGTCTGCTCATTGCTTTCATTCTTTCATTTTTAGTCGAGTCATTTCTTTGTTATTCATTTTTTTCTTTTGTTCGTTCATTCCTTTGTTTTACCTTGCTTTCTTTCATAGTTTGATCATTTTTGCTTTTCTTTTTTCTTTGTCTATTCATTTTTCATTCTTAGTTTATTTCTTTCTTTCTTTCTTTTTTTCTTTCTTTCATTCCTTCTTTCAATCTTTCGTAGTCTTTTTCTATGCCCATTAATATATCATTCCTTTCTTTCTTCTTTGTTTGTTTCTTCCATATTCTGTTGATTTCGCTCTGTTTTTTTTTATTATTATCCTATTCGTTCTTTCTTTCATGGTCTGTTCATCTGTTTCTTTGTTTTTGTTAATATGCCTATTTCATTCTTTCTTTCTGTCTGTCTCACTTTCTTTCTTAGTCTATTCATTTCTTTCTTTTTCTTAGGCAGTCTATTTCATTCTTTCTTCTTTTTCATTCTTTCTATCTTTCTTAGTCTGTCTGTTTTTTGTTTTTTTTTTTATCCTTAGCTAATTGCTTTCATTCTTTCATTTTTAATCGGTTCGTTTCTTTTAGTTTTTCATAGTCTATTTATTTGTTTCTTTTTACTTTGTTCCTTTCTTCCTTCCGTTCTTTCTTTCTTTCTCTCTTTCTTTATTTCTTTCTTTCTTTCATGGTCTGTTCACCTGTTTCTTTGTTTTTGTTAATATGCCTATTTCTTTCTTTCTATCTGTCTTTCCTTCTTTCTTTCATTCTTTCTATCTATCTGTGTATTATTTATAAGATGTTATAACGATTACCAAGATGAGAACATAATCGATCAACCAGTTTCGAATTCTGATTGAAGCAGTACAGGTTCAGTTTTCATAACTGCTTTTAGGAAAAGCTTAAATCTATTTCTCCCTAAATATTATCCCGTCGCTAAATGCCTCGACAGGGACCATGCCACGGTTATTATGGCCCGTGCGTTGACGGAGAAGAGAATGTGCAATTGGGAACTATTGCAAACCACTACCTGCTAATTATCTCAGTAGTCAAGGCTTTAGAAGCAAAACACGCTCTGGAGGTTGTTGTCATACTTAACAAGAGGGATGAATCATTACTATTTGCCTCTTTTTTCATTTCTAACCGAAGCTGTTTCCAGTCTTTTATAAACTAACCGGTTATGTACAATATATCAGGTAGAGTCAAAATTTCCGCTTTTTTAAAATTAAATTTAATCTTCAATAAAGAGAAAAGTACATTTATATTTTAATCAATTATATAATGACTATTCCTTGCAATGACTTGTTGCCAGTTATCAGACAGCTCTTTGATTACTTTTGAGTAAAATTCCGCAGGTTTTTACGTGAAATCTTTTATTTACTTATCTGTTATTATTGTCAGTGGCTCGGATTAAGGAATCGGAGTTCGAATTCCAGTAGAATCCATTACATTCACTTACGTGCTAATACCGTTGGGTAATGTATGAATCCTCTTCTTCTCCCCCAGCCATGGATAAATAGCAGGACAGACCGGGTTCTATAGCCTTGGATGGCAACTGGTTTACCGCAGAAAGAAATGGCAACCTAGTACAGGAAGAATCTGCCTCGTCAGTCACGTATCGAAAGATACATGATCGCCTAAGCGTATATCACGCATGGCACATAACTGACTGTGATTATTATTGTCAATATGTAATGCACAACGAAATTGAACAGCAGTCCCCGGTTGGGCCAATACACACAGAGGAAAAAAAACATTGTCGAATGAAGAAAAGAAATAACGCTTCAAATGCGTTGAAAATTGTCAGCATGTGACAGCGTTCATTTTACACAGGGCCCAAGGATAAAAGTTGCCTTTCGGGAACTTCATCCAAGAACTGATACAACTAAAATGTCGGCTTAAGGGCAAAAATTTCAAACAAATGGTGCCCAGGATACGTGCTTTCTTTCATTATGTTTTCTGCTATCCAGTGACAACAATTAGAAATGTCTTCCAGAGAGGGCAGCGAGCGGCCATTTATTTTGCTGGGTAACATCTATAACCAGTGGAAACCTACCGGTTTACAGAAACCGATTCTCAAATTTGTAAAAACTTAGCGAACCGGTTGTGGGATTATCCGAAAACAATCGTATATATTAATAACCGATATATAATAGGTACAAATATAATTACTACCATTCCTGTAAGTTTTGTGGAGGCGTAAAGAGTTGAGATTGCGGCAAATCGTCATAAATTTGATAGGTCTTCCATTGAATCTTTCGGACTGCATCGATTCAGTTCAAATGTTGCTAAGAAACCCTTACACAGCTGATGTCACTAGAGTCAAAACGTACCATAATTCTGATCAGAAATATGATGAGAACAGAATTTCAATCTGGAAATATTTTAATAAATGAATGTTTTCTATTAAATTATCAAAATGGTTTAATTCTGTTTGATACTATAAAGTGGTTTGTTTCCATTCTCAGATTGGAAAGAAAATAAACAGAATAGGTTCCTAAAGATTGCCTGATTTTATAGAACTGGTTCCAGAAAACTTGGGATACCATTATTGTTTATAACTATTTAAAGGTCTCTCCTGTCCGCTGAAGAGTAGCTGGCATACCAAACAGTATATTTTCAAGAGAGCAGAGGTAGACGGCCATCAGTAGCTCTGTTTGTAATTTTTTTTCTGAGAATTATCAATAGAGTCGCTACTCCGCTTTCTCAACTAAAGCAATGGTATATGTAGGTATATAATTTTATCCACAATAACCACACAAACACCTTCAGTAATTAAAGGGACAAAGTTTGTTTTGTTTTTCTCTTGAATCCGATTTTCATTACAGAAAGTTTTCCTCTTCAAATAACATGGAAGTGATCGTTCAATGTCAGGAAAATATGGTTGAGTGGAATAGAAGCGTTCAACAAATTTCCAAAATGTGTTCCTCTGTTTCTTGCTGTATTCGGTCTAACGCTGTCATGGAGGAGAAAACCATTTTCTTTCCTCCAATTGATGAGCTCGAAGTGTTTTTCGATTAAATTTTTATAGACAGGTTGCAGTTGCTGGACGTATGAATGTTCATTTAGTGTTATTTCTTTTTTTTTTTTAAATAAATAATACGCCGACTTTCACTTACGCGCAAATATTTCTGGGAAAGATATGAATCCATCTCTTCTCATTCCAGCTATAACATAACCGATAGATGTTTTTTGGGGTGTCATAGATATCGGCTCAGAATGTGAAATCGGAGGACCTAGTTCGAATCCGAGTCGAGCTCTGTACATTCACCTTGAAACAGGTATGAATCAATCTCTTCTCCTACCATCTATGGGTTAAATAGTAACACAAACTGGGTGCTCTAGCCTTGGTAGGCAAGTAGTCTACCTACTTAATTTACTCCGGCAAAATTTTCCGTCTAGCCACTCACGAATCGAAAGAGACATGATCGCCCTAAGCGTTTATAATGTATGGCACGTATTCCCGAGAGGTCAGCCATCAAGGTACCAGGCTCGACGTATTTTATGTTCGATGATCATACGGCAACCGAGGTTTCCATGTGATATGACCATAAGCCTACTTGAAGTCTGGGTTGAGTATAAGCCAAATAGGCGCTCAAGACTCCCTGAAGGAACCTCCGTTCATCGAGATTGGGGAGAGTTCTGAGTCCGATCGGCGATAGTGGAATGGAACAAGTTTAGTTTTCAAGATATTGAATGTGACTAGCCAGTTTTCATCCACTGAGCTGTAAGAGCAGAGGAGAGGATCAGTTGTCAAGTTCTGGTCATCGGAGGTTTTCATCTTTGTTTAATGATAGTCCGAAAACTTATGAATAATGAGGTTGACATTTTGCATAGGCCAGATTTCAAGTTGCAAATGTCCTAGAGATACAAATGGGAAAGTTCTCGACTTAAAAAAAAAAGCTGGCGTTGCTAAGCTCTACGGTAAGAACAATTACTGATCGAGATATATAAGTGCTATATTTTATTATTAAAATCTGCTTCAAACGAATACAATTTGAAATAAGAGCTTCAAGCGAATTGATATTGAAAACGACGATACTTTAACAAATCCTGGGGCTATAGACTGGTGATATAAAAACACAAAGAGCTATACCAAATAACAAAAGCCATATCAACTGAAGAGTTCCAACAGCAGCAACAGTAACAATGGGTAGCACATATAATTCGAAGAGAAAATAATGGTATAATAAAGTTGTCAATTTTCCACACAGCCCCACAAAAGATTGAAAGGGTTTTGATTATATATATATATATATATATATATATATATATACACCCAAGTATATAGCCGGTGTATACGGAATGAATTCCAATAAGCAACAATTACTATTCTTAAAAGAGTGCTCAATACAAAGTAGAGGAGATGTAATTATTTATTTAAAAAAAATTATAACATAAATATGTTATAAAATCACTACAAAAATAGCCATTTTGTTTCAACACCTCCGGTGTCTTATCAAGTGATGATGTTGAATGTAAAACATCATCACTTGATAAGACACCGGAGGTGTTGAAACAAAATGGCTATTTTTGTAGTGATTTTATAACATATTTATGTTATAATTTTTTAAAATAAATAATTATATATATATATATATATATATATATATATATATATATATATATATATGGAGAAAGAGAGAGAGTGTAAGGATATATAAGTTTTTAAATTTGGAGAACACTTTAAGAGGAAAGATGCCTGACGAAGTGGAAAACGTTTCCGTGTGACGCATTTCATCCTTTAGGATTTCATCGTACGTCAACGTAAACAATCATAATCTGATGAAGTTGAGATCAAATATGGATCGGAATCTGACAGAATGATAAGATAAAAGAACATCTATGAAACGTTTATCAATCAAACATGTTTCACTTTATTAAAGCTTCATGAGAGAATGAATGATGATGTTTTAGTAGAGTGAAAACTGTTAGATTCAGAAACGTTTCCTATTTGTTCTTCATCGTCATATACAGAGGGGGAGATGGATAAATTATCTTTTAGATTACGCAAAATTGAAAATACCATTGATATCTCATTTTAAAAGATATATTTATCAATACTAAAGTAAAATATCTTGAAATATTAAACAGTAAATATATTCATTAGCATCGCTATTGTTTTCAAACACGGCCTCCAGACGACTTCGAAATCGCCAGTATCTATTCTGGATGGTCTCCTTGTTTAAGTTGGAGAATGTTGCCATAATTCTTGCCTTCAATTCATCTTTGGGGTTACAACGAGTTTTGTTGCTCTCTCGCTCAACTGCTCCCCACATGATAATCAAGAGGGTTGCAGTCTGGGGAGTTAGATGGCCAGACGTAAGGGATGATGTGGTCGGCGAAATTTTCTGACAGCCATGACAGTTCTCCTGCTTGTGCAATAGGAATCGGTCCCTGCCTGTGTGGCTTGGTGCATAGGATCTTCCAGCAGCCACTCGCAAGACCCAGGGCAGCACTGACTCCTAAGGCACTTGCTCTAGGCATCCGTGTTCAGTTTGAGGCCCTCACCAACAAATTTGAGAGTTCTTATCAGAACAACCAGGGATTTTTTCCGAGCTGCCGTACCTTTGTAATCACCATTAGACCCATCCAACTTTTTTCTAAATCCTCTGCACTGTCCTCAGATTGAGACCCAAACACTCAAATGTTTGCATGCCAAGCAGTACAGCGTGTTGTTTCCAAAATTCTGGCTGAGTGAATTGCGTCATGGTGCTCTCTTTCTCACAAACGGTGCCCAACTGACTCTACTATACTCTGCAGTCGACAAAAAAAACTAACAATGCGCATGCGCGAAATTAAAAATTTAAAATAGCGACAATTTACCCATCGCACCCTGTATATATCAAATATATAACGGGATGATTACTGTTGCCAAATTTAATTCATCTTGACGAATGATGTACATGCAAATACCGATCAATTATGATCACCAGCCATGATTGGCATGCACAGTGTAACCTCAGAGTAATTAACATTATTATTATTATTATTATTATTATTATTATTATTATTATTATTATTATTATTATTAATAATATTATTATTAATCAAAATGGCTTCCAATATTTTCCAAATGTAGAGAAGAGCACAATTTGAGAAAAGAAAACGTAAAAAAGATACATTGTTAAAACTCATGAAGATAATTATGTACGTCCCCCCACGGAGGAAGAAGGATGAAAAAATGACGGAAGAGCTCCCTAATATTTATACAAAATTATTTGATTAATAAAATTCAAGATCAGTACGATCCCCCATCATGTTATTCACATTGCACTACTTCTAAGTTCATGCACTTCGACGTGGTATAATGGTTAAAAAGCTTGTCTCGCTAGATCAATTACAACTTAATAATGAGTTCGATCCTCACTGAGTCTCCCATAAGATTGGCCTTGTATCACATCTAAGCTACGGTCTTGTATATATATATATATATATATATATATATATATATATATATATATATATATATATAAAAGGTATGCCCTATTTATGGGATAAAGTGCTCAATATCAGACATATATCCCACAACAATCAATCAAAAAAACAAAAACAAATCCCTCCAAAAATATCAGAGAAAATAAGGAAAAGGAACATGAACGTAAAAACTCCTTTAAAAAATGTAAACTTTGCTTGGAAAAAATATAGCTATAATTACCTTTCAGGAACAAAACAAACTACTAAATGAACGATCAGAACTCATCTCTAAATGCAGACACGAAAACAAATTTTTACTGCGTTACTTAAAAATCGAAAATTGAAAAGAATAAATAAAATTAAATGAAATATATAAATAAACAAAAACAAGTTAATAAATAAATTAATAAAATAAATTAATCCAAATAAATAAATGAATAACAAAATAAATAATACGCAAATTAACAATTCATTCCCGTCAAAATAACCGTTAGAAAAGATAAGCCACAATGCAATAAACTACCCACAATGCCTCACTGATGCATATATGTAAATAGTTGAGAAAAAACAGAATGCATGTGGCTTGATGTGGCATGAAACCGCCTCTGAGTGTTAACTTCAATTTCCATATATATATATATATATATATATATATATATATATATATATATATATATATATATATATATATATATATATTGGAACTTTACCTAACCTAGTGTCCGAATTTTTAGCGGTATAACAGTAGTTCCATTTCAAGAACACGATAATTATTTTTCTATATTCTTTAATAGATAGATTTTTATCTGATGGCAAGGATATTATAATTTTTTGTTTCATCATTATTATTTTAGTAGTAATAGCAGTATTAGTAGTAGCAGTAGTAGTAGTAGTATTCCATATATTTGCGTGTTCAGACCAGATGACTGCAGACTGAATGGCATTAAAGCCCCATCAATACTTATTAAACATCGCAGGCCCCAGAAACGATATATAATCTGGACACTCAATTCTTTGTTGAATTTCAAACGCATGCTGTCTTTTCGGCACAATTTTTTTTTTTATTCATTGACTGACATTATTATCATTTGTATATGTTATGTTTCCTGCTTTGTATCCTGTAGAGCCGGCTTCAAACTATGGTCCTTAGACTCTATAGAAGAATTGTCATTTAATCAATAGCACTTTTCTTCGTATATGGTATGTTGCTAGTAGGACTATCTTCTGGGCAACTTTATGTTGATGTTATCTGGACACTTTTGGTAAAAGTGTCCATTCCTTTTTTCACGGGGCGCAGAGTTCCAATTACTATGGGTATAGTCTCAGTCTTTATTCCCCACATCCTTTTAACCTCGATCTCAACGTCCTTGTATTTAGACAATTTCTCGATAATTTTCATGGATGTGTTTCTCTCAGATGGTACAGCTATGGCAAATAGCATACATTTTCTGAAGTCCTTGTCTTTTATGATAATATCAGGTCTGTTGACATTTATTTCCCCGTCAGTCTGAATTGGCATATCCCAGAGGACAGTTACCATGTTATTTTGGGTAACTGTGTCTGATTGCTCATACCATCTCTCAGTGATTTCGATTTTGGGCTTCTTGTATATCTCCCAATGTATATATGTCGCTACCGTGTTATGTCTGTGGGTATATTCATTTTTTGCAACTTCTGGACATTCTGAGATAATATGGTTGACAATTTCATCATATTTTCCGAGATCCTGCATTTCGGGTTAGTTCCATCCTTGATTATGTGACTGATAGGATCTTGTTTCAAGGTCTTGGCTGCAATAATCAGGTCTTCTTTATTATTATTATTATTATTATTATTATTATTATTATTATTATTATTATTTGCATTAACTCATTTTAAATCCGTCAGTTCAACACAGTCTTTTTTCGCCAGCACAAAATTTAAATTGAATTGTGAAAAACTTACTTGGTCGCTAAGAAATCTCGATGAACATAAAATGCTCATGTATTATTAGGAGTATTAATATTAATAGTAATAGCATTTATTCATTCACATATTCATTCAATGAGCGCTCCCATTAATATGAACTGGCAATTCGTACTAGAGTTTAAGTGACAGCAAGTGTCCTCAATACAATGAACCCTCCTCGGTATTCTTGCCTTTTTAGGTAACCCTGTCGTTTGTATGATCTCGACCCGTCTCCTGATTTCCATTTCATCCAGACTTTTTCATAATCTCATCTAGGCGGACCCTAGTGCTCTCATAACGAGTGGAATGACAGCTAACTTCATGTTCCTATAATTCTTAACATGCAAATGCACCTAATCCAATCGTAAAAGTATGATGACTCAGTTTCTAGCACGTGGTTCTTGTTATGTATTAGACACGTGTCAGTGTTCGAGGCTTATGGCCATATCACGTTGAAACATCGGTTCCCGTACGATCACCGAAGTTAAGCAACGTCGAGACTGGTCAGTACCAAGATGAGTGACCGCTTGAGAATACAATGTGTTGTAAGCTTGGATGTGCCTTTTGTACAGCTTATAACCATATCACGATGAAACACCGGTTCCCGTACGATCACCGAAGTTAAGCAACGTCGAGACTGGTCAGTACCAAGATGAGTGACCGCTTGAGAATACAATGTGTTGTAAGCTTGGATGTGCCTTTTGTACAGCTTATAGCCATATCACGATGAAACACCGGTTCCCGTACGATCACTGAAGTTAAGAAACTTCAAGACTGGTCAGTACCAAGATGAGTGACCGCTTGAGAATACAATGTGCGGGTTTTACGGCTTATAGCCATATCACGTTGAAACACCGGTTCCCGTACGATCACTGGTTAAGCAACGTCGAGCCTGGTCAGTACCTAGACGTGTGACCGTGAGAATACAATGTGCTGTAAGCTTGGATGTGCGGGTTTTACGGCTTATAGCCATATCACGTTGAAACACCGGTTCCCGTACGATAACCGAAGTTAAGCAAAGTCGAGCCTGGTCAGTACCTAGATGGGTGACCGCTTGAGTATACAATGTGCTGTAAGCTTGGATGTGCGGGTTTTACGGCTTATAGCCATATCACGTTGAAACACCGGTTCCCGTACGATCACCGAAGTTAAGCAAAGTCGAGCCTGATCAGTACCTAGATGGGTGACCGCTTGAGTATACAATGTGCTGTAAGCTTGGGTGTGCGGGTTTTACGGCTTATAGCCATATCACGTTGAAACACCGGTTCCCGTACGATCACTGGTTAAGCAACGTCGAGCCTGGTCATTAATGTTAACAACGAACTATTTTAAATTACAAAATTGCACCTGGATTAAACGAAAATGATTTACAATATAACACATATTAACTTATAATCCTTCTCTTCGTCAATTTGACTGCACTGGTACACTAGTTATCATATAATAATTCTGCTTGTCTCTCCCTCCGTTAGTTCCTTAATTAGCACGACCGTTACGTCCTGCCAATGCATCATAAATAACGGACGATTCTGTTCTGATCGCGTGAGAAGACAAAAGACATCAAAGACGCGACTTGGTTTCAGCGAGAAAATGAATGAAAGTAAGAAAATAAGAAAGAAGTGTTTAACAGCTGTTTCAGTGAAATGGAAAAAGTTGCTAATTTCAAATCTTTTCATTTGTATCCCCTTACTTCTTAAAATAACGACCAGCATTCATATTTATGTTTGTTACTGCAACATTTGTTAAGCTCAAATATTTATTGATGTGACAGCGGAATTTCTACAGGTATTCTATCATCGTAGAACTCGCCATGAGCTTATTCAAATAATTAAGATTTGCCTGGTCCATCAGAAATTTCAAATTGGAAAACCATGAAATCCGTTATTATTATTATTATTATTATTATTATTATTATTAAAAAATTTTATTTCTGACCATTAATTTGTCTGATAATCACATGCCTGGTCAATAGCCAATATTTTACTAAGTTAAACAAAAGGTAGCTATTAACAACAACAGTTCTCCGCGGGATATGGACTGTGCTTGTTCGAATAATTTTGTGGATTTTCCTGCAGAAGCGGATTTTGTTGATTTGTTCGTCTGTTCCCCTTTTTTTTAATCAGACCCAAAACTCCAACCACAAGAAGAGATCTTCACCTTTGAAGTGCCACATTCTTTCTATTTCCGTCTACAGGTATTTGTATTTGCTTAATGTATTCAAATCAGTGTGTAGACTTTTTTTTTTTCTTTTCTGTTGATGATAATAATGCCTTGTCGATTTGCTTGTATTGATCGATCTGCGTTGATTGAAAAATTCCAGGTGACTAGAACAAATGATTCCTCCACCACAGATTCAAGATAATGTTCATACCAGTTTTGCTGTTGTTTTTATTCCATAGTGTTCTTCCGATGCTGATACAAATGATCTAACTCTGTCCTGATAGATTTTGTACTCATTCGGTGAGAATACTGAATATCCTAAGACAATGTGATCAATAGTTTCCAATGTATTGTTCATAGAACCTGCCTTTTGGACGAGTAATATTATTTTACTAATACTAGCTTTCTTCTTCATCTTCTCCTTCTCCTGCTTCTCCTTCTTCTTCTTATCATCATCATCATTATTATTATTATTATTATTATTATTATTATTATTATTATTATTATTATTATTAGTTCCGTTGATTTCTGTTGTATATGCATTCATTTAGTGTTTATCAATTGTACACTATTCAGTTACTTATGTTATCAAGGAAGTATTTTAAGTTAGAAAATTGTACTTGGATTAAACGAAAATTATTTACAATATAATACATATTACTTATAATACATTCCTTCTTGCTGTCAATTTAGATTGTACGGGTACACTAGTTATCATTCCTTTCATTTCTGCTGTATACGTATTTCTTCCTGGGTCCCAAACATGGATCTAACGTTAGAAATGACACCATATTTTCCTCGACATATTTGTCTAAAAAGCTGTTCGTAGGCTGTTGACTGTGCCTGTGAGAACATTTCTTTCTGATTTCCTCAAGGCATTGACTGTCAGGGATAACTTCGATGAGTCTATGATCACATGTTCCAATCGAACCCAAAGCCTCCTCTAAAACCAGGATAACTGATATCTTCAAGTGATTCATTCTTGAATTTTCTGCTTCAAAATCTTTATATTGTTGTAGTTATTTTTAAGATCATCAAAGCTACAACAGTGTACAGGAATGCTAGTGAATAAGCATATTCGGTTTAAAGGTCTTCATTATTATCATTATTATTGTTGTTATTATTATTATTATTATTATTATTATTATTATTATTACTTCCTTTGATATCTGCTGTATCCACATTTCCTTCCGGGTCCGAATCAGAGACCTAAGGTCAGAATTGGGTTTATGACATATTCCACTGATCAGTTTTTAAAAAAATAATAAAAATAAGATCACACATATTTTGCATAGATATAGCCCTTCGTAATGTGGGAACTGTACTTGCGAGGACAATTTTCATATTTCTTTAACGCATGAGCTGTCAGGAATGCTTTCAATGAGTCTATTGAAAACATTTCCAATCAATCCGAGGGTCTCCAACTATAACTAGAATTAATAATGTCCTCCTGTGTCACATTTTGTAGATTACCACTTCAAGATCCTTGTATTTTGATAGTTTTTTAAAGATCTTCAAAGATACATCACAATCTTCAGGGGCTGCCATGTAAAAAGAAAGTGTTCTCTGTTTTGTGTTCTTTGATAACGATGTCTAGTCTATTAGCTTTGATTTTTCTTTCAGCGTGTATTTTAAAATCTCATAGAATTGTTACAGATCCTATCTCTGCAACCGGGTCTGGGTGATGTTCATACCAGTTTCTTACAATTTCCTTCCCGTAAAAGTTGCATATTTCCAGTATTGATATCATCATCATCATCACTAAATATTTCTAATAATGATAGCAGATCAGCAAGTTCCCAGAAACTCGAATCTAGACTGAAAACTGTTTTGAATTCAACAATATCGATTTCTCATTCATTCCGCGAGAGTATTTTGGACCCTGCCGAACTCTTCTGATAATGACTATCAGAATTCTCCTTTGCAGGAAACAATCTTACAGTTGTTCTCTTACAGAAAAGTGATTCTTTTCCATTCTTGCTAATAAAATTATTATTAATATTATTATTATTATTATTATTATTATTATTATTATTATTATTTTTTCCTTTGGCTTCTGGTGTTTACTCATTTCTTTCCGGGTCCCGCCCAGGGACCTAAGGTTAGAAATAACATCATGACACTTTCCACTGACAAAAAAAATATATATTATATAGATAAAGCCCTTCGTAAAGTGTGGGCTGTAATTGTTAGAACGATTTTTTGTATCTCTTTGAGGCATGGACTTCCAGGAATCCCTTCAATTAGTCTACTGTAATCTTTTCCAGCCAATACTAGGGCTCCAACTACAACACGGATTGTTGATGTTCCCATATGCCACATTTTCGAGATCTCTATTTCAAGTTCCTTGTATTTTGACAACTTTTTGAATATCTTCAAAGATACATTGCAGTCAGCAGGGACTGCCATATCAATAAGAAGACACTTTTTTTGTTTGTGGTCTTTAATAACAATATCTGGGCGGTTGGATTTGATTGTTCTGTCAGTGTGTATTGTGTAGTCCCATAGAATTGTAACAGGTCCTATCTCCGTAACCGGGTCTGGGTGGTGTTCATACCAGTTTCTTTCAGTTTCCTTCCCGTAAGAAGTTACAGATTTTCTAGTGCAGATATTGGCCCACTCTGTCATGCCGGGTTTTATATTCAGTGGGTGCGAATATCGTGCAACCTGACACAAGCTGATCAAAGGTTTCTGGATATTTATCGCAGAATCTGCATTTTGGCCTGATATTTTAGTATATGTGCTTGATAGTTCCTAGTTAGCAAGCATTGGTCCTGTGCAGCAAGGATGAGACCTTCAGTTTCAGCTTTCAAACCTGCACTACGTAGCCACTGATGTGTAAGGATTTTGTCTACGTCAGCTTGTTTGGTACGGGCAGAGTATTGGCTATGAATCGGTTTATCTTGCCATCGCTTCTGTATCTGGTCGGTTGCATTCGTCTTTGCTGTCTTTTTTAATTATTTTGCAGTTTCAGCCGGTTTATTGTGCTGTAGTTGCATCTCTACGCCCATTTGAAACTCCATTTTGAATTTGTTGGCTTCTTTCATTACGGAGTAAAGACGCTTACTACTTTCATGTTCCTTGACGCATACCATCATCCAGTCTTCTGTAGTTTCCAACTATCTTTGGAGGCCAATTGTTGTAGTTTTGTAGGACAGTTCTAGTTGAACTAATCCTCTGCCTCCTTCGGATCTGGGCACATACAGACGATCAACATCAGCTTTGGGATGATTCATGCGATAGCAAGTGAGAAGCTTTCTCGTTTTGGCGTCCATTCGCTTAATTTCAGCTATGGTTCAGTTAAGGACATTAAAGCTGTATTGCACCACAGGGTCAGACAATGTGTTTATGGCTGATATTCTGTTTTTTGAGTTTAGCTCAGTATTTAGTACCAGACGTACACGCCTGTAGTACTCTTTACTTATTTTTTCCTTCATTTGGGGGTGTTGTATGTCATCTCCTTCGCTAATTTCTAAGTATTTATAAGCTTCATCATGCTCTAGTTCCCTAATCTTTGTGACAAAATCTAAATCTATTAAGGGTTTTTCTGTAATTCTACCTTTCTTGAATGGTACTTTTGCACATTTATCTAATCCGAAGTCCATACCTATGTCGTCACAGAAGTATTTTACAATATTGAGGAGGCATTTCAACTCATTGTCGTCTTTGGCAAAGAGTTTGAGATCATCCATGTAAAGTAGGTGATTCAATATTTTCTTATTTATTTTGTAATCATAGCTACTGTTGTTCAGTTCATGCGTAAGGGGGATTAAGGACAAACAAAAAAGAAGGGGTGACAGAGAGTCTCCTTGAAAGATTCCACGTCGGATATTCAGACGGTTGGATATGGTGTGCCCCCGGTGTGCCTAAGGTATGACATTTTCTAATGAGCATACTTGAAAAAAATCACACATATTTTACATAGATAAAGCCTTTCATAAGGTGTGGTCTACACTTGTGAGAGCATTTTTTGTATTTCTTTAAAGTATAGGCTACCAGGAATTCCTTCAATGAGTCTATTGGAATTTTTCCAACTAATCTGAGGGCTTTATTATTATTATTATTATTATTATTATTATTATTATTATTATTATTATTGAGAGAGAAAGAGCAAGAGGCATACAGTGAGTTACACCGGGTTATAAATAAGTTAAAGCCAATATAGGCACTATTATTAATATTATAGTGTTGTTGTCACCATAACTCAAGAACAGACTGACGACATTGATCTAAACCAAAATACTAAGAAATACGATTACTACAACTACTATTACTAATAATAATACTAACAGTAATAGTAATAATAATAATAATAATACGCAAAGAAATGTCTAATCAGAATGGTTGCCATAATGGCTATACGGGTTTCATATTATCACTCAACCATAATTGGTTGTCGTGTTGATCACTCTTATAATAATAATAATAATAATAATAATAATAGTAATAATAATAATAATAATAATAATAATGAACATTGTTCAAAAAACCAAGAAGGAATACTGCAATTACTACTACTACTACTAATAATAATAATAATAATAATAATAATAATAATAATAATAATAATAATAATAATAAGGATATTAGAACTCACTGAATGTAAAATTCGGCATGATGAGTGGGCCAGTATCTGCACTTGAAAATATGCAACTTTTACGGGACGGAAATTATACACATAGCACAGTCCTGGTCGCAGACATTAAACCTGCAACAATTGTATGGGATTTTCCAATGCACGGAGACAGACAATCAAAGGTAACCCCTCAGATATCGTGATCAAAGACCACAAAATAGAATGTGCTTTCTTATTGACGTGACAGACTGTAATATATCTTTAAAGATCTTCATAAAACTATAGAAATACAATGATCTTGAAGTGGACATGTAAAAAAAATGTGGAACATAAGGACATAGTTCCAGTTGTAGTTGAAGCCATCGGTATGGTTGGAAGAGATTCTAATAGACTAAATGAATGGAGTCTACGAAATAGAAAAGAATGTACTCACAAGCACAGCTCACATCTTACAAAGGGATTTGTTATATTCAATAATGATGACGATATTTCATTATTTTAAAAATAACCTTGCCATCAGTGTTGATAAAAAACTAAGGATATTTCATCATTCTAAAAATAGCATGTGATAATAAAAACGACCTTTCCACCACAAGAGGGTCAGTAAAGTAGAGAACAGTAGATTAGACTGGTTTACTTGTAGCAGTAGTCAGTGATGAGTAGACAAGTAGCAGTAGCAATACAGTAACACACGTGTCTAGCCAGCGCTCCGTGAAGATCGAAAACAGACCATTTCAAACGCCATCCTCACAAACGAAATTCTCCGAAGCAAACCAAGTAAGCACTGACTTTTAAACAAACTTTTTACACACTCAATACCAATATTCTGTAATTCAAACCACAAAAAGAAAATACAAGTTCTTGTTATTTATGTCAACAAGATTTTTTTGTTGTTATCGTTGTACGTTTTATGCATTTTAATTTCATGTCATTAATATCAAATCCGTTGCAGTCAACAAATAATAAAAACGAGGGAAATAATACCTCAACACCCAACTTACCTACCCCGTTACAGCTTTATCTTTGTAAAATGTGCGTGATCTTAGGTCTGTTGCTCAGTGGAAAATGTTACGATTAAATTTCTAACCTTAGGTCTCTGGTTGAGACCCGGAAAAAATTGAGTATACAACAGAAAACAAAAGAAATAATAAAATAATAATAATTTTCAATTCCCTTCAGAAGTCCGCGTTGCTTAGCATGCAAATATTCTGACAGACGTGCTGTGATCGCGCAACCTGATTGAGAATACCTATAATGTAAGATCTCCGGTTGAAAATGAAAAACTGTGCAGATGAATGGTGTATGAATATAATAACTATACCTGCAGAATGATAATAGGTATGTCTCCATTCACATAAATACAGTAGTAAATAACGTATGTTGGTCTGCAGTTGGAGATGCGTCTCAAGATGTGCTAGTCGAACTCTCTGCCTTCGGACAGAGAGGAACCCAGACGAGGCTATGCCGAAGGGCAGAGTCTCGTCTGTGGTGGTAGACAGCTACCCGACCCCGTTTTTTACGGGGTCTCCGGGGAATTTTTGCCCGAGCCTACGGACTTAGAAACCCCACGTTAAATTCGGCCTTGTGCCACATCTGAGCGCGTGAGGCGGTTGGCAAATATCCTGCAGATTGAGATTCGTCTCCAGCTCTGTCAGTCAAACGCCCTGCTTAGATGGAGTTATGTCGTATCGGGAAACTGCAACATGACCCCGTTTTATACGGAGTCTATAGGGAATTTTTGGCCAAGCCTAAGGTCTCGGATACACCACATTAAATTCGGCCTTATGCCACATCTAGCCGTGTGGGGCGGTTGGTAGGTATCCTGCAGTTGGAGATTCATTGTGGAATTCACTTGACTCAAGTCTAGCAGTTGACTATTGCTTCTACGCACCGCTGGCGAATCTTATATGTGTTGTCCTAGTCCTAAGTATTATCGTTCATTACCCACCTTCGTTTGATTATTCTACTCAGTAATCTTCCCTGGGTTACAACATTCTCCGAAGATTTTTAACAGTGATTTTTAGATTAAATTATGGTGATAAGTACTGTTTACCCAGCGTCAAGGATGATGTCAGATATAAATTACTTATGCATGCTCATTTGTAATTTTAATTACTCAACTAGAAAATACATTTGACAGGGTGTTTTAAACACCAGATGGAGGAGAGGATGGGGTCTGAAAGACAGATTTCATATGAGACATGCTTATCGGAAATTGAAATCAAAAAGCCAAAATAATATTCCTGCGACAAAGTCTGTTTTCACGTGATCCTCCTGTCTCTCCACCACTTCTTTCCTCTTCTATGAGTTAAGTAGTAGGACAGTAGTAGCCTTGGTTGGCGGCCAGTTTATGAGAGGGACAATCTGAATTCAATAGCGATGCCTGAATCCCATGACAATAGTAATAATAATAATAATATGCTTGGTAATTACCTGCCAACTGAATGCCTTAATTTATTCGAGAAAACATATCAGTGCCTTCATGAAAATGACCTGTTTCTTTGCGAGGAGAAAGAGCGTCGCAAGGTACTAAGGGTCATCAGGTGACATACCAAAGGATCCCGAGGCTTTGTAAGTGACATCAAACGACTCTATGTATGGCTTTATTTGATTCCCCAAAGCCTATAATATGGTGACTTATTCATGGATTTGGAAACACTCCAGATGTTTGGTATAGCAGATAGTTTTATTACTGTTCTCAAAAACAGTATTAATGATCGGAAGACTCGTTTGTATTCAAAAATATTCATCTTTACGAAGTGATAATAAAGAGAGGCATTTTTCAAGTAACTCATTCTCACCCTTGTTCTTTGCTATGATACTCAGAGAGATAAGGATGGACTTAAATCATTTACTCTTAATGGAAGTTTTGACGCTGTTTGCAAAATCAGAGAGCCATATTGATTCCTTATTGAAAACAGTGCAAAAATCTAGTACCAGTGTAGCAATGCGTTTCTGGATTTCAAGGTGTGCTGTATTCACTATAAAGAGAGCAAGGAATGCGGTTTGCCGTGGCATCAAACTACAGTACGAAGTAATAGCGGAGCCAAATGAAAGTGGTTACACATAACTTGGAATTCTCAAATTTGATAACATACTACATAGAGATATGAAGGACTTACATATCTGAATAGGCTTAAACATGTATTACAATCAAATCTTTACTCTCGGAACTTGATTGCAGCATTCAACAATTTTCCAATGCTATGATTTTG
This sequence comes from Acanthosepion lycidas, assembly GCA_963932145.1. Taxonomy (NCBI): domain Eukaryota; kingdom Metazoa; phylum Mollusca; class Cephalopoda; order Sepiida; family Sepiidae; genus Acanthosepion; species Acanthosepion lycidas. Next base: position 76,603,244 of record OZ010580.1, on the reverse strand, counting down.
AATTGGACACATCTCGGAAACATTGAAGATTCTTACAATGTATTTGGCACTTCGCCGAATGTATAACATCGGAAGACTTTAGATAAGAGTTCTCATGGAGAACAAAAGCTAAATGAAAAAGGTAACTTGGTGAACAGTGAGGAAATGCTGCAATATGCAGCATTTTAAATGAGTATTTTGTACAGGGGAAGTAGAAGGAAAAGTAGAATTCGAGACAGATAAGGTGCGGAAGAAATGGAACCAATTATTGAACACACAGTTATATGGGCAATTTGAAAAAAAAAACGGAAGGATTGAAATACCATGATGACGCCCATAAATGGTTGTAGCAAGGCGGTCTGAAAAGATGGACTACTTTTTAATCATTTCCCACCAAGCAAGGCGATAAAGCCACTGAGACGCAGGAAGTAAAGGAATAGGAAAAGAAACACTATTAATAAGAAAAATATACTAAAAGTACAAGAAGACAAAAGATAACGGATCGCATTGCATTTGAATCTTTAAGATCAAAATTGTTTAGAAAGCATGAAACCGGAAGTGATTTCCACAAGCAAGAAGTGCGATGGAAGAAACTGTTAGTGTAGAACATACGGTTTTATATAACCATTTCAATTGTGCAATAATTAAATCTTGCCGCCAATCTAATACTGCGCTTTAATACATAATGCCCAGGTACCAGAAAATCCATCAGAACAATGACCATGAAAACATTTATAGAAAAGGCACAGGGAACCTACATTACTACGGTGAGAAAGTTGCTGAAGCCGAGACGTCGGGTCAGGAACAATAACATTGCAGATTCTTCTTTGGATTTTATCACGAATCTTTAAATATATATCAACGGCACAAGGCTAGATATGGCAGCTCTATTGAAAGCAAGGACGAATGGTTGACTTATAAATGTTTGAGACAGATGTTGACGAGACAAATTTTCTAAAAGTGAACCAGATTTGCCAGAAGCATGCCTAGCAATTGATTCAATATAATCTTTCCACTTCATTCATGAAAGTGTGATCATGGTTTCTCAAGAACAATCTTTACAAATGAAAACTTTACCAGCAACGTGTACTGCACTATAGATGACCCAATATATAGGCTTTGTAGGAAAATAAAGCGAATTTCACGTATGTAATCCGTGGCTTTAAAATATTATTACAGCGAGAGTAAAAAGACGACATGACCAAGTTTGCCATATGCTACAATGGCTCTTGGGCATAAAATAAGGTAATAACTTTTATGAGAAATGGTATAATCACGTACCATTGTGATTTATGGAAAGAGAAGACAAAACAATGATAGCCTGGGACTATGACTATCAAACAGAACGTGTTATTGAATAGCAAAAACCAGATATAGACGTCCTCAACACGACTGAAAATAAATCCCAAATAATTGATGTCGTTATACTTGCTGATAACAATATGACAGCAAAGAAAATAGAAAATCTATTCCTCTGAACTGCAGGTTGATATTGTCAGATTGTAAAAAAAAAAAAAAAAAAAAAACGGAGAAAAATGTGAGTTATCCCGGTAGTAAACGAGGCACTTGGCTCCATCCCATTGCCTTTTTTAAGAATATGTCGAATTACTTGGTGTAAAATATACTTTACAAACTGTATAGAGATCTGCTTTATTGGCCACAGCAAGCATACTTCGAAAAGTACTTTCTGTCTGAGGCCCATGTTGTGACTTAACAAGCAGTAATTTCCCTGGCACTCAAGACATCCATAGAAAAACAGTACCATTATACGTTCAGAATAAATAAATAAATAAACAAATAATAATAATAATAATAGTATACAAAAATTGTTCTCACGAGAACAGCCCACACCTTACGAAGGGCTTTATCTATGTAAAATATATGTGTCTTTTTTTTTAATTGGTCATGATGCCATTTCCAACCTTAGGTCTCCGGGCGGGACTCGGAAATAAAACAATAATAATAATAATAATAATAATAATAATAATAATAATAATAATAATAATATCAACAACAAGATTAAGGAACTAAACCAAGATGGTACATACAAATACTTAGGAATTAATGAAGGAGACGGAATATAACATTCTATCTGGAAAAAAAAAGATCCGAAAAGAATTTTATAGGAGAGTGCGTTTGTTACTAGAAAGCGAACTTAATCGGGCCAATAAAATGTAGGCTATAAATACCTTAGCTGTACCCATACAGCTTCAACATTATTAAATGTAATTTGAATGACATTAAAAGATTGGATGCCAAGAATACGTAACATCGACATAAAATTTGACCAGGTCATCAGACTAGAAATATATTCTATATATTAAGATAACTGCAGGTAAAATCAACATACAAGCTTTCCAGAAGTTCGCAAAATTCCTCCTGGGAACATCTCATAGTCTAAAAATGTGATATCAATTAAATGACTATTCTCCTATAGGGCCTAAGAACCGTAGTTTGAACCTGGATCTACAGGATACAAAGCAGGAACATACACAAATAATAATAATAATAATAATAATAATAATAATAATAATAATAATAATTTTGACAACTGGCCAACTTGCATCAGGTTTCATGGTATTCGAATCAACAAAAGATAAATCGTGGCATTACAGCATGGGCCAATATCAACACTGGGCAATCTACAACTTTTACGGCAAGGAAACTGCAAGAAAATTATATGATCATAATCTAGACTCGCTAACAGACATAAGACCTGTGACAATTTTATAGGACTTTACAATACACACAGACGGAATAATCACAGCTAACCGCCCAGATATCATGATCAAAATCCACAAAAGAAAATGTGCTTTCTTATTTACATAGCAGTTCCTGGGGACTGTAATATCTTCAAAAATACAAGTATCTTGAAGTAGAAATCTTAAAAAGATGGAACATGACGACATCAATGATACCAGTTGTATTTGAACCTTTCATATTGATCAGAAAAGACATATTGACGAGATATCTAGTAGCACAAGCCTTAAAGAAATACAAGAAATGCTCCCAAAAGTAAAACTCACATCTTACGAAGGGCTTTATCAATATATTTACATATGTGTTTTTAGGTTGTCTTATTTTTATTTTTTTTTTTATTTTTTTACAAAAATGTTCAGTGAAAATGTCATGATACTACAGGGTGGCCCCCCCAAAATGGGAATTTTTTAAGTACGTATTGCCAGACATGAGCAAGTGGCAACACTGCGAGACAGTGACTTTGAGCAAGTAAACATTTCGCCATTTTGAATTCAAGATGAAATTCACAGTATCCCAGCTGAGATGTTGCAGCAGTCAATGAGGAATCTCAACAGCAGATTTCAAGAATGCATTCGTACAGGAGGACGCCATCTACAGGACGTAATTTTAAAAAAATGAAAATTCTATCATTGTTTCTTAAATGGCATGTTTTAAGGTTTCAATTACTATGAATAAAATATTTTTCTTCCATCACTCTTGATTTTATTGGATTGTTAAAAAGTTCCCATTTTTGGGGGTCACCCTATATTTTTAAACTTACAGAAGGAAAATAAAACAGAAATCGAAGTTAATAATAATAATAAAAATGTAATAATAATTATATTTCTTCTTGACATGACACTTTCTATGGACTGTAATGTATCTTTGAAGAGCTTCACAGAAACTGTTAAAATACAAAAAAATGTGGCACATGAGGACATCAGTAATTCCAGTTGTAGATGGAGCACTCGGATTTATTGGAAAATGTTCCGATAGACTCACAAAAGGGATTCCTGGTAGTCCATGACTTAAAAAATACAAAGAAAAATGTACTCACAAGTAAAGCCCACACCTTACAAAGGGATTTATCTATATAAAATATGTGCGATTTTTTTTTTTTTTGAAAACGGCTCAATGTAAAATGTCATGCCATTTCTGACCTTAGGTCTCTGGGACCCGGAAAGATATATATATATATATATATACACCAGAAACCACATGAAATAAAAGAATAATAATAATAACGAATGATTATTAAGAAAATCGGCGATCTCATGGATGAATAAAAATCAAATTCTGAAATGATCAAGATGAGAATATAAATTTAATTGTTCTCTACGGAAATTTTACTGTATCACTGTGAAAACCATTGGAATCGATCTACCAGAGGTGAGAAATTTTAAAAAAAGAAAGAAATAACATATGTTGGAATCGACCAGCAAGAGCACGGTACCCGCAGAGGTACTTTCAAGTCATTTAGAGAAAATGAGATTAAGAGGATTTGTTCCTTGTGCGAGTCAGGATTATGTAAAATGAAACTGCATTCCTCATTCAACCGGTCTTTCTTTTCAGTTTGCATTCAATCCGTCAGTTATGTAACATGCGTGATACACGCTTAGGCAATCATGTACCTTTTGATATATGACTGATAAGGCAGATTCTTTTCCCGCAGTAGGTTGCTATTTCTTTCTGCGGTAGACCAGTTGCCATCCAAGGCTACAGAACCCGGTCTGTCCTGCTACTTACCCATAGCCTGGGAGGGGAGAAGAAAAGGATTCATACCTTTCCCAAGGGTATTAGCCCATAAGGGAATGTAATGGATTCAACTGGAATTCGAACTCGGCTCTCCTATTCCTCAATCTGAGCCGCTATTTATTACTCTATAGATATGAAAAAAATGCAGCTCTCTTAGACATAATCAAAATGAAGTTTATTTTCTACCCAGAATCAATCCAAGTAAGAGCTGATATCAGACGTTATATAACATCGCCGGCATTTCTTTTTAACGTGAATAAATTCCGTTTTGACGAGATATATTCCTGGAAAGATTTCAGAATTATTCTACCATTTACTGGTCTAACCATTTCTATTCAGCATTCCTCTGATTTACTTTTATTTTCTTTAATCTATAATCTTAATTAAAGTTTTAATCGAAATAATTTTATAAATATATTTCATTTTTAATGTATTAAATAAATATGTCCAGCAATAAATGTTCTGTTTTTTGTTTCTTTTATTTCTCTTTTTTTTTTTTTTAACTGTATTCTGTGGAAAAATGTATAACAAAGGGGAAATATTTTCTTGTGCTGAGTTTCGTTCTTTAGGACTTTATCGAACTAAATTTCTTATATTAGTCCGACTACACATGCACACGAACTTGGGATGCTGGGAATTTTGAATTTTTTTTTCTTTTTAATCTAGCTGATGTCGTTTAGATTCTTTTTTCTTTTCATCACTTTCGTTAGTAGATATCCAGTTCTGCCAGAAATCGTGAAATGTTGTACGAGCCCGGATGCAACTTTGCTATGTATAACATTGCGATCAAGTCACTCTCTAGACATTTACATCGTAATGAATTGTTTTCTTCTTTAATCAAAGTTGCATTTTGTTTATGTCAAAATTGTGATCAGTCTCGTTACGGTAGACAACCAACGTATTTGATGTATTGTTTTGTAAAATGTCTTCTTTTTTTTTGTGCGTTCATATAATCTTTTATTTGGATTCTTTGAGACCTCTCAAAAAAATTTGTGATAATTATTACAGACAATCGAGTCCTTCATGATTTGGCCTATTGTTTTATTTAGTATTGACTAAGTATTTTATTGTTTTAGATATAGTAGTAACAAATTTTATGTTGAGATTAGATAGATTCTTTCCAATTCTAGATGTGATAGACTTAGTTGATGGGACACAACAGAAAACAAAAGAAATAATAAAATAATAATAATTTTCAATTCCCTTCAGAAGTCCGCGTTGCTTAGCATGCAAATATTCTGACAGACGTGTTGTGATCGTGCAACTTGATGGAGAATACATATAATGTAAGATCTCCGGTGGAAAATGAAAAACTTCAGATAAAGGGTGTATGAATATATTTTTTTCATTCTTTAACTTTCTCAGGAGAGGCCGTTTTTCTATTTTTGAATATTTTATAGGCCTTTTGTTTCGCATTGAATACAAGATAATTAGGGCACTGAAGAATCTTGAAGGTGTTTTCAATGTATTTCTCCTCTTCGTGTACATATTGAGGGCTGCAAATTCTGAGTGCTCTTAAGTAGAAACAGATGATTATACCGGACTTTATTTTGTTATGATGAGAATAGAAATTTATTCTATTCTGTTCAAAGTATTTCTGTCTTCAGTTGTCGTGAAATTAGGCATTTCCCTTAGCGTTAAAGATCAACGATGGAATGTTTTCTACAAAGCCAGGATTTCAATATATATAAATATATATATATAATTATTTATTTAAAAATATGATTCCAACACGCTACATAAGAGGTCTCATGTTTCAAAACAAGAGCCGAAAACTTCAAAATAATATTTGAATTAACTTGAGTTAAAGTAGGCTCTGTTCCATCTTCAAGCGAAATTTTTTGGGAATGACTTATTTCTGAAGTTTACGAGTTTTAATAGTATGGCCAGAATTGAAATCAAAAATTTCCATGGTAACATCAAGGGCGGATTGTTTGGAATCGGCAGGGGTGGGGTGTTAATAATTTGTATCAGTATAGAGTTACTTTCATAGATGTCAGGTCACGGTAAGGTGGGGGTTGCTAAATTTACGACGGAGGAAGTTTTCGCATAGTCTGGCTTGAGCGTCTACGGAGGTTTATTAATTTATTTTTATTTTATTCTTTTATTATATCTCTTTATGAAAGGGATTTGTGTATATGAAAAGGCCGTAACTTTTGTTATTTGACGACTTCATAAAGGGTTATCAATTTTTGTGGGTAATTAAAACATGTATATGGGCTATGGATTTTAAAATTTATATGCGTGTTGTAGGCTAGTTATTCAGAGCGTAAGTTCTGTTGTGTCGGCAGAAAACCGTTAATTCTTGCCGGTTGTTTAATAGGTTTTTATTGTTTAGGAGCTTAATAATGTGTAGTTTCTCATGGAGGCACAAAGGGCATGGGTCATCCCAAGTTTTGCAAGTTCTAGTCCTGTTAATGATTTTCCATTTTACTTTAGGTGTCCTATTTTTTTCTTTCAGGTGCCAAAAATATTTAGATAGAGAGGTCTGATGTCTAAAGTTTATGTTGTTGAAGGAGCATTTATGCTGCCTCCATCTGGTTTTAAAGGCATTTTTCGTTGACCCAATGTATATCATATTATTGTTAGGGTTCTCCGTGGATGATATAGTGCATTGGTATACCACAGATTTGATGCAGCACTTATTTTCTAATGGGCAGTCTACCGGGTTTCTACAATCGCATAATTTTTCCCTATCATTATCTGATTTAAGTGTAGAGTTATTAAAACTGTTCAGGTAAGGGGGTTTTTTCAGGATATTATTATTGTGTCTTCTTATTATACCTTCTAGATTTTCAGTGCAGCAATAACTCAATTTTAGTGTGTTCTTATTGAATATATTACTAAGGCTACTATTGGTGGGAAAGTGTTTATCGATTAGAGCTAAGAACTTCTGTCCTAGTTTAATACTAACCATTTGGTTGAACAGAGGTGTATACCAAATGATGTTTCTTTTCCTGTTTTTTTTCTTTTGGTTATTGCAATTGTCCCTATATTTAATGTTAGCATTTTTATAACCACTATTTTTTAGGGCAGTGTTGTAGAAGTCATATATATATATATATATATATATATATATATATATATATATATATATTACAAGTTAAACAAATGTTTTCCATTGGAAAGATTGTCGCGCAAGTATGTTTTATCAATCCATTTGACCTTGTGACTATTTCTTCTTTAATCAAGATGTGTGATCATTACTCTCAACAACTTCCTATCCTTTGAGACAAAGGATAGAAAGTTGTCGTCAGTAATACTTTACCAATGTTTATCGCTTTAGTAACCATGCCACTCCCAGTTCTACTACTATTTTCACAAGCTCGTTAGACAGTTCACTCAAAGTTTTCCCAGCATACCTCTCGGCTTTTATATACAAGTGTCAAATTCTCTAAGCCCTCTTCCCTCGTTATGTGTTCCAGAAGTGTGAACTGTTTCTTTTTATACTAATATCAGAGTACTTTCTGTTACTGTTTTCTTTAAAGGTTCTTCGTTATTCGTATATTCCGTCAACAGATTCCTCAGTATCCTTGTGTAGAACTATATCTCTGTTTCCTGAAACTTCTTCTTTAGCTGTCATTAAATTACCCAGCATTCACTTCCATGTAGGAATTTTAATGTTTACAAAGCACTTCAGAACTTCTAAATATCTCTACAGACAAAATGGAGGGCCGCTTTCGTGGCCGATATTGTGCAACGAATTCTTCACCTCTCTCTCTCGCAAGTTCGAGATATTTATCAATCGTTTCAAGTTCTTTCAGACCTCCTCAGTAGACTGTCAGAAATAAACTCTCTAACATGTTATCGTTTTCTTTATTTTTTTTATTTACGATGATCACAGCTAATCTTCTGGATTGGATTCAACGAGCTCTTTGAATTTCCAAGTCACAGAGGATTTTTCATTTCATTCTCCAAGACAGATTCTTGTCTCTGTACAATCAAAATGCAGACAGTAGCACATTTCACAGTAGATTACATTTCCTCACCAGTTCTTGTATTCTTTTTAAATTGATTTGCTAATTTTGACTAACTTACTACATTTTCGGATCATATCACAGACTCTGCCTCATACTTATTGATAAAGACTTATGAATGTATTGATTATTGTTGTAATTGTTACTAATAATCTTATTCTGATAATAGGAATTTGTGCTTGTAGGATGTATAATAGTGTCCGAAAAAAGAGTGAAGTTGATGAGACAAAGTGGAAAATTTTACTAAAGATGCGTTTCGGTTTAATTGAAAGAACGACGAAACTGTGTGTGGGGAAAATGTCTTGGCATCTCAGAGGATAAGTGGGTATCATAAATCAAATTAATTGTCCTAGTTTACCACCTACTAATTTCCAGCCATAAAGACTGTTTATTCAATTGTGTACTGGTTTGCTTTATCTATATCTGTATTTGTCATGGATCCTTACCTATAACTACAGAATGAACTCTTCCTAACACTATGTATACTACGCCTCTCAAGAGAGAGAGTCAAATCGAGTCGAGCCGATAGTAGTTCACTCCAAACCAGGCTGACAGTCATACTAACACCTTGCACATCTTGTATTATTATTTCGTGTAATATACCTTCGTTATTTCTACTCTTGTGTTCGTGTTGTTCTTCCTTGGCTCTAGCCTGGACCATATATATATATATATATATATATATATATATATATATATATATATATATATATATATATATATATATTATTAGTTATATATTAGTTATTCCTGCTCTACTTAGCGTATTGCGCACTGTACGTTTTAGTTTTAGTACGCGCTTGTTTTTTTGTTTTTTTATTTGGATTAAAGACTTGAGGCACTGAACAATTTGTTTCTCCCTGTTCTGAGAATTTTAGTTCTCTCTTTTTTTTCTCGGGTACCGACTTGTTTTGACATATCTACAAGTTGTGCTATCCCAGGTTTTTTCCAAACGAGTATTACTATTAGTGTATATATATATATATATATATATATATATATAAAGTCATCCACAGACAGACTGTTTCGCTGTTTCACAGCTCTTCAGTGTGGCTAGACATCCGGTTGCCTCTAGATCCGGCTGAATTGGCGTCAGTCGGAGATTCTACCACTAAGCCGTCGGCGCACGGCAGGGATGAAGGTGAATTTTAGCGTATTTATTTTTAGATAAACTCACACAGTGACCAACAGTTACTCAATTCGCTTTCGCCGAAGAGTCTCGCTATATTAGCCATAATAGTCACTGTTTACAAACTCATACCTCCTACCCAAAGAGCTCAACTGAAATTAATTTTTTCAGGAGCCTATATGTGTTAATTAGTACATATATGTGTATCTACGTTTTGGCGTGCGACTAAAGTTTTGCTGGATTACCATCTCGTCGGGCACAAGATGTATATACATTAGTACATATACGTAGGTACAAGTATATGTACGAATTGACATATATTTTTGGTCTGTATAACCATATCGAGATCTATTATGTTACACTTCATTTATAAATTTGATTACTATTTATCTGCTTGCTCGCTTATGCACACCACCACGCGCATATATCTAGCCGTTTGATTTATCTATCATATATATATATATATATATATATATATATATATATATATATATATATATATACTGCCCATGTATAGAAAACAGGAAGGTCACATTGCTATAATTGAAAGAAAAGAAGGAAAGGAGAGAAAAGCTTAATAAATGAGTGTAAAGTGAAAAAAAAAAACGAAGAAGACAAATAACCACGACATTTTACACGGACGCAACTACGCGCAGTCGGGCGTATTCAAGATTATCTTGAATAAGTTGGAAAATGATCCTGGAATAATATATATTCAATCCTTCATGAGCTTTCGATCGTTAGCTATGATTAATTCATGATGAACATATCATTTTCGTTTATGATCGATTTCATCACAATTCTTCTGCTAAGCTTGGAGAGAAATTATGCATTCTCATTGAGCAAAATTGCGTCCACTAATGCTATAAAAATCTCGGAGAATTCCAGTAAGATATCTTTAATCATTTCTAAAATACAATGGTTCAAATTATATATATATGTAAATAGATAGATAGATAGATATTAGTAGTCAATATATATATATATATATATATATATATATATATATATATTCCCAAGAGGATATAATCCAGGTAAAACTCAATGTCCACGACGGAGTAAGAATATAATATAAAAGGCTCAAACACTAATATTCCATGGTTATAATTTATTACATTGGAATCATAAATACGATCCTATTCATCAGACCTACAAAATGAATTGGATCGTAATTACGATTCCAATGTAATAAATTACAACCTTGGAATATTAGTGTTTGAGCCTTTTATATTATATATATATATATATATATATATATATATATATAGAGAGAGAGAGAGAGAGAGAGAGAAAGAGATTGAAAGAGTGTGTCTGTGTGTGAGAGAGAGAGAGAGAGAGAGAGTGTGTGTGTGTGTTGGGGCAGCAGGTCATTATTCAAGTATATATTGTTAAATATAACAGACAATGAATGTCTATTGTGTTTGATCATGAGCCGTATATTGGCTTTAGCTTCGGGAGAAAATAAAGACGAAACTATCCAGCAATTGGATACTTTTATTATTATTATGTATCTCAATAAACTTAATAATACCACTAGCAAAATCAATGATACTAATAATAATTGTAACTAGATTAGTGAACGTCAAAATAAACATAATACCATTAACTAATACTGTTGTAACCAAATGCATAATAATTACAAACACGATGAAAGAACACTCAGAAACATAGAAATGTTAAACCCATTAATAATAATAAACAATTTAAGCTCATCATATATTATAAAAAATTTAAAACAATTGACCTCATAGTCTCTCTCCAATAACTCTACAACCACGCTCCCCCGTAGACTTACCTGTCACCTTTCTGATCTTAGTTCCATAAAACAATATTTCTTAGAAAAACATAGCTATGTACATAGTAATAGACAAATATTAGTTGATAACACAATACTCACACATACACGCAGTAAAATGAACCTTAATATATTGGATGTTATACAAATTATAACAATGTAGACCACACCTAGCAAAATTACATTTCAAACCAGTCACAACATATTACAATGCATTTAAACACATGGTTCTGTTGATAACATATCTTTTTCTTGCGTGCTCATCTACGACGTCATAGAATCGCATTATGAATTTACGACCTGCGTCTGCTATTCCGCGGACGTCATAGTCGCATAACAAACTTCTATGTAAACATAAAAGAATGTCACATTTCATGATGAACATCTCTATTGTAATGTCCATATAAACCATTCTGATGATGGCTCCTGTGATCCGAAAGCTTAGATCGAAAAACGACATAATAAAAAATATCCAAATGTTTTACAGTTTTTGTTTTTATTTTCTATGTACGACTCTTAGAATGGCTCATGATCAAACATAATAGACATTCGTTGGACAGTTTTTTTTGTTTTTTTTTTCTTCCGAAACTAAAGCCACTATACGAAACATTGAACAACTCATGATCAAACATAATAGACATTCGTTGTCCGTTATATTTAACAATATGTTTCAATATATATATATATATATATTATGCCATTCGCAGACAGTAATGTTTCGCTGTATCACAACTCCTCGGTACAACTAGACATCCGAATTCCTCCAGCCAGGATAAAAAGCCAACTGATTTGGTATCAGTCGGAGTTTCTACCACTGAGCTATCTTCATTCGACAGAATGGAACAGCTGAATCTAGCATATTGTTTTTACAAATGTAAACAAATGCCAATTAGCCCTAGGGCTCTATTCATTTTACTGAATATATATATATATATATAAATATATATATATATATATATATATATATATATATATTAGGCTGGTGCAAAAATAATGTCGTTTTCTCACATAGTAACATATGTGAGAAAATGACATTATTTTTGCACCAACCTAATATATATATATATATATATATATATATATATATATATATATATATATATACGCACGTGTATATATATTAGAGCCTTTGTTTTCTGTGTATTTCTAAATCATCCGATTCCATGGCGATATCTGTCCGTTTCTCCGCTATTTCTTATATCTAATTACGCTATTATTGTTATTACGATGATCCGTGAATTGACGTATGGACCCAGTCTTGCGTTTACTATTGAGAACTGCAAGATTAGTGCGCTATCAATGCATTTCCTTTTCAGTGAATTCTTTTTTATCCTGATCAATCAAAAAACATCTGTACTCAGATATATTACCGTGAACTATCAGATTGCTGTTATGCTGGATATCTATGCCGAATATCTATGTGTTGGTAAAGAAAAGAAAAAGCAAAAGAAAAGAAATAATGAGTATCAACTTCCGGTAGGAATAAGTCTGCAACAGTCTCTCAACCGCAACACTTATAGCCAAAATCCAGTTCAACGACTGTCCGACGTAACAATCCAACAGACCACGTAGAGACGGCAAAATTGGGTCACACACCTAGCCTTCGCTTCTCGCCAACAAAACCGCCACTCTTTCTCCCAAAGGACGGCTCGCTTTATACAGCCGTTGATCGACCATAATTTACATACGAATCACTAGCCAACGAAATTTCGCGTTAGTCGTCCGAGAACACCTCTCATAAAACATGGGCGCCGCCATTTTGTTTGTCAGTCGAGCAACTGGACTTTACATGACGCACAGATTCGTGGACGTTTTCAAAGTAGGGCATTCTTTTCTTTCCTCGTTCGTCCAATATTTTCATTTTTGCCAGGGACTGTTGCTACATTTGCGTAAGCGTCCACTATTCTGCTTACATATTACGCATGCCACTCGTTGTCTCTTAGAACGGCGAACTGTAGTCAGTTCAGCAGAACCCACAGACTGCTGCATTTCAGTTACGCTACATCTGCCCATATAATCATTTTTATTTATGTTTCTAGATGTTTCGCTGATGTATATCAATGGGCATTTTGTGGAGTCTATATGGTATATTATTGCCTCTGTTCTGTTGTCGCAATCTCGTTGGATGTTAACTAATTTTTTAGAGGTGGTGTTGATGAATTTTATGTCACCTTTGGACAATTGTTTCTATGGTGGAAGTTATCAAGTTGCTAGGTAGCGTTTGATTATGTTAAGGCTGTCAGGATTATTATCATTTGTATATCTTTGTATATCTTTGTATTTCGTGTTAACTGTTCTGATGAACTTTTTTCCTTAGTGTTTTTACTATATGGATTTAAGTATGCTACTAGATTTTCAACTAGGTCTCACCGTTTTTATGTTGAACTGGCTAAATGCAACCGTCAATTTTATTCTAAAAGTTTCTTTTCTCTCACTTATTACCTGTGGAACTCTCTTCTGATTCCTTTCTTGCTTGCCATCTACATTCTTCAAAGAATTTTAATTCAACGTTAATCGCCATCTTCTGTTTTCCAGAACTCTGTTCCTGTAATGTTAAGGTCTTCTCATTCTCTTTCCTGTAAACCCCTGCGTCATAGTGGCATTATCGCCTTCATTGGGTTGAAATGATTAAGAAAAAAAACTAAAATACTAATCTCGAGATCGTCGAATTGTCAGAAAAGCGGCGTCTTGATAATATCAGTGCGAGTAGACGATTATATTAAGCAATAATTTTCGGATGTGTCAGAAAATCATACCGTACTTGTGAGGCGACGCCATAGTTGACGTCCGTTTATCCTGCGAGATAATTTTAGCTTCTTTTTTGGTCAAAATTTACCCCTTTGATGCTAAGACGGGAGTGACCACCGGAGAGCGCTAGCCTGTGTGATGGTATATGTGGGATGCCCCCTTCTCCCAGCGGTACCTACATAGACCAAAGAAATATAGGCCATTACATCTGGCTCCGGCGACGGTAGATTATTAGTGTTGATTACAAGAGTTCATGTTATGTTATTGGTTTAAGTTCTTTCAGCATAAGAGAAATTTATATGGTATATTTAATGTGTATATATAGATATACAAAAGAAAAAACGTGTTCTTTTTTATTAGGGTGCAGCCTCATTCCCAAATAACTGCTACATATGACTACACCGTAGACTATTTCAAAATTCTTCAATATGAATGAAACGACGAAACGTGATATATATATATATATATATATATATATATATATATATATATATATATATATATAGAGAGAGAGAGAGAGAGAGAGAGAGAAAGTGGATTCTCCCATCGTATTCGGCGTATGAGGGTCAACCAGCTCACTTCTTAGGAACCGACAGCCCTGACATCAGCACCTATGATTTGATTATAGTTGTGGATGCTTTGTGAAGAACCAAACAGACATTTTGAAGAGCCGAATACAGAGACTCGGTGCACTACGTGCTACAAGGTCCTCAAACAACCCTCAGAGTTGACCTTCTTCTAGACCAGTTGCCATACAAGACTATAGAACCAAGTCTGTCCTGCTATTTACCCATAGCTGGAGGGATTAATACCTTTCATAAGGGTATTAGCACGTAAGTGAATGCAATGGATTCGAACACAATTCGAGCCGCTAACCACTAATCCACTGTATACATGTATATGTGTGCATATCTATATTAGTGAATACACATAATATTCCACGTCGATAGGATGACACAGAGTTTCATGCTATCATCAGGTGCTGAGAACTGATACTTGTATAACTGCATGAAACCCCCGAGACGTGCTATCGACGTAGTTATATATATATATATATATATATATATATATATATATATATATATATATATATATATATATATATATGTATATATATATATATATATATATATATATACATAATCTGCTGCCCCAATACAATATATATATATATATATATATATATATATATATATATATATAAATTCATGAATCATTCGTACAAAAAACAAATATAGAGGTAATGATTTAAATAGCGAGAATTCTCGCCATTTAAATCATTAACCTCTATATTCGTTTTTTGTATGAATGATTCATTAATTTATAAATTATAATTGCACCTTTTAATTGAAATATATATATATATATATATATATATATATATATATATATATATATATATATATATATATATATATATATGTACTTAATAGCTCTGTTATATACAATTGAGAACTGTTTTATAACACCTTCCGAAGAATAGCCTACGGGGATAATGATTACACACATTCCATACTTGTCACATTAAAAGAAAAGGGCTCTACATTCACCCCACAAGACACAGACATTACTATACAGACAATTGAAATAGCAGTAACAAATGACGTAAAGAAAAAAAATAGCACGTAATCTGACACGTAACAATATTACTGAAAGGGAACCTATACGATACGTTGACACATAGAGAGGACCTAATCATAACACAGGCTGACAAAGTGGGTGCCACAGTGATCAAAGAATGCATTAAAGAGGCCAACAATCAGTTACCTGACAAAGAAACCTACCAAAGCTTACCTACAGACCCTCTTCCCGAATACGAAAAAGAATTAACAAGTTCACTAAACATGATCCTTCGCAACAATTTACTCGACACGGAAACATGCTTAACACTTACGCCCACAAACATCACACCTTCTTGCTTCTATCTCCTTCCCAAAATACACAAAAGTAACAACCCAGGAAGGCTGGTCATTTCATCATTCAACTGCCACAGACCAAAATTTCCAAATACGTAGACCGTTACATACATCCCCTAGGAGGCGTTAAATTTGACCATCCAATTGTTGCCCCAGTTAACCGATTGGAGGTCCATTTCAAGACGCACGGCCAGGTTAGTTTTGACAGCGACACTAGAACAATTTACTCCTGCCTCAAAAACAAATCTAGTGTCGCTGTCAAAACTAACCTGGCCATGCGTCTTGAAATGGACCTCCAATCGGTTGTTAACTGGGGCAACAATTGGATTGTCAAATTTAACGCCTCAAAAACTAATCTACTCTCCATTAACCACCATAGAGATCCTTACCTGTCTCCCATTAGAATGTCTGATAGTCAACTTCTTGGGAGCAACTCTCTGCGTCTGCTCGGTCTCACGTTGACTGCTGACCTGAGATGGAACAAATACATTGAGTAAATTGTGTCGTTCACCGCGAGGAAAGTTGGCTCTGCTGCGCCAGGAAATTTTTCTCCCCTGAATCGATACTTCAAATATACAAAACGACCATTCGCCCTTGCATGGAGTATTGCTGCCATATATGGTCTGGGGCACCTTCTGTTTACCTCGGAGTTCTTGACAAGATCCAGAGACGGATATGTAATGTGATTGGCCCTGATCTGGCGTCTCGCCTGCAGACACTATCTCACAGACGCGCCGTCGCCTCTCTCTGTCTCTTCTACAAATACTTTCATGGTAATTGCTCCGATGCACTGCTTTCACTGGTTCCCAGTTTCCATGAATTCAAGCGCCCTACGAGGCTGGCATCCTGCTCTCACCCTTACACTGTATAAACTTTTAAATGTAGCTGTCTCTTCTACTCCAATAGCTTCATACCTCGTACCTCTCGCCTGTGGAACACCCTTTCCCAATTACTGTTTCCCTGATAGCTATGATCTCCAACTATTCAGATGTAATGTCAATCGACATCTCCAGTTACCTTGATCTACACACTATCCTTCCCTTCATCCTTTCTTCTATCACTCCTATCTGCTCTTGCTCCAAATCTTCTGCACCCCCCTGCTTCCTAGTGGCTTCATGCCTTGCTCGGGGCGCAATGCTTAAAAAAAACAAAAAAGGTAAGGAAGTAAAATCCTACATCAGAGACATAACAGATCTACTAAACAAAATTAATCACATACAAACAATGTCAGAAAATGCTATTCTAGTGACTATGTACGTAAGCTTACTTTATTCAAACATTAAATACATCGAAGGGCTAACCGCCCTTCTGAAAGCACTTACTAAAAGAAGAAAACAAGACCCTCCGCTCACAGAAGTTATCATAAAGTTCATGGAGCATATTCTTACATTGAATACTTTCAACTTCAATGGAGCACACTACCTGCAAGTAAGAGGCTGTGCCATGACCACCATTGCAGCTCCATCATATGCTATAATATTCATGGGAAAATTTGCGGAGACCCATATCTATACCCTCATCAGTAGCGGCTAAACCCTAAACACAGTACACGACTCAATTAAGTTTGACTATGAAAATTCATTTTTAGATGCCCGCATTTACATAGATGAAAGCAGAAACCTACAAACGACACTGCACACTAAAATCACCGACACTTATAACTATCTACACTTTAAGTCTTCCCACCGTAAACACCTCAAAGAGAACCTTCCTTATTCTGAAGCATTTAGACTCAGAAGGATTTGTTCTAACAATGACGAACTAAATAAGCACACCCAAAATCTGGAGCATCAATTCACAAACTATAAAAGACACCTAATCAGGGAACACATAAATAAAGCAATTTCCACACCTAGATAAGACACCCTAATGTACAAGATTAAAAATAAATCTAACCGCATTCCTCTAGTAACTACTTTCAACCCCACTCGGCCTCCACTATCCCAAATAATCAAAAGTCGCTGGGAAATACTACATCTCAAACCACACCTAAAAAATTGTTTAAGAACCCGGACTTCTAGCATATCATAGACCTAAGAACCTAAAGGAAATTATAGATAGTAACCACATTTCAGGGGACAAGGTAATCCGTAATAAACCAAAAACAAAAACAACAGATTTTTCCCAACCATGTAACAGCAAAAGGAGCTTATGCTGTAATCACATTAGACACACGAATTCATTCACTAGTTCAGTCACTAAATCTTTCAAAATCTACCACGACTCTAACTGTAGAAGTCATAACATAATTTGCCTCATCGAATGCACACTATGCCAGAAACGTATGTAGGAAAATCTGAATGGCCTTTCACTACAGAATTAATAATTATCGCAATTGAATTAGGTCGACTCCCCATGAAAGATTATTACCTGTCGAACATTTTCGCCTAGAAAAACACGATTTTAAAACCCATGCCAAAATCACTATAATTGAGAAAATAGAAAAGTTCAGAGCAGATAACATTAGAAAGATTTTAGAAGGCCATGAAAATAAGTGGATTCTGCGCCTAAAAACACTCCATCGAGACGGGCTTAATCACAAATTTAACAACATAGATAGAATTAATATATAATCCTACAAATCATGACCTACCAACATTTCTGACCCACACAAGACAAACACGTTTGCGGTGGCGTTGAGACCTCACACTTATATACACACTCATATAAATATACACACTTACACATATCATACTCACTTACTCCCTAGGAACCAAATAACACTCACACTTAACAGATACAAATCTCCTTTCCAGGAACCAATAAAACTGTCAAAATGACCAATAGAATTCAGAGCAGCATAAATCCGTCCAGCGCTTATCTTAAATAACAACCTAAAAGAGACTGTTTGACCACACAAGGACTGACCAAAAGTCATGTTAAAAAAAGAAATAAACAAACAAATGAAAACTACAGACAAAAGTTCATTTTCTCCATCAAGACATTCATTTCTATAGTTCACTGCTACCAGCAACCAAGTCTTTTTTTCTTCTGATGATGACCATGTTGGCCGAAACTAGTTGAAGAATCTAACTGAAATAATAAAAACGAAAGACGTAATATACAACCCTGTGTGTCTGAAGATTTTAATTTTTTATTATTTTTTATCGTTCAAAACGTATATATATATATATATATATATATATATATATATATATATATATATATATATTGAAACGGATATCGTGATGTTTAAATATATATATATATATATATATATATATATATATATCAAAGTTTTTTTGACATGTAGTATTTTTATTTCGATTAGATTAGCATTTTTTAATGACTAAGAAAGGAATTCAAAACAAAATCAATGTTTGGTTATTCGGTCAGATATTTGAAATAGGTCGACCTGAAAAACATTCAGCACGTCTTCGTATTAGATATTCCCATAATTTTTCGTCTAGATTTTTAAAAATTCTTGTTACGGTTGCTACATTGTGTTATTTGTTTGTTTATCTTGGGGTGAATTTTTTTTTTTTCGTCTTTGTTACAGTGTTTTCGTGCGAATGATTTTTTTCAAATACAAAATGACTCAAGTTTGAAGAAAAAATTTCTGATAAAAATGGTACCAACATCCCGTGCTCCTCAAATACGTTAAATGTTGCTTTTAATGGCTGACCTCCCCGCGTGAAAGAATAGCTCGACGTATTATATATTTTGCGAGATTCTAGTAATCAGAGGTTTTAACAATAATTCTTTAATCGTTTCAACCTAAGCAAGGCAACAATACCACAAGGTCGCATGGGGTTACAGGGAGTGAAAGTGAAACAGAATGAGAAAACTAAGAATGGAGAAGAGAAAACAGGAACAGGGTTCAGGGAGACAGAAAATGGCGATTGACGTTGCATTTAAATTTTTGAAGATTGTATTTATCAGGGAAGTATAAAATCGGGAGGAAGTTCCACCGGAAGGACGTGAAGGAAAAGAAATTAGTTGAAGTTGCTTTTGCATCTAGCTACTTCAACAGTTAAATGGTAGGACCTAGTTGCTTATCTAGTAGACCGCATGAATTCGTGTAGTCGATTTATACATGTGAAAGATGGATTCTTAGGAGACAAGAATTTCTAGCACAACACAGTTAATCAACTTGCCTTGCAGTAGACGTTGTCGTTATAGTCATTCCATTGTATGTCTATGGTTAAACATAATGCCAAGAATACAGAGAATGTTGCACTCTTAGCATCAGCCATGCAAGTTTAGAATCCATGCTTAGAATCAGCATCATAATATATCAAGATTATTCAATAAACATAAACAGGTAGTCAATTTAGGCCGACTATCGCGAACTTTAGACCTACATATGGCATACAAGAAGCTGGGTTATTTTAAAAGATATGTTTATTCAAAAATATTGAAATATAACAAGAGATTATGAATTTAACGATTTCTTTTAAATTTTAAACATTTTTATAGTCAGGTATGTTGGTTTCACGACAGGAAAAATCAAGAAAAAGTTAGCAATTAGTAAAATTAGTAGTAAATGGTACAGCCTAGTCTATATTTATAAGGTATTACTTTTGGTTAAACGAGCCATGATGACAATTAAACGAAAAATAATAGGAAAAAAAGATCACGAGCCGATAAAAGTGTATTATATCCAAATGTAAACAAAAAACAAATTAAAAAATCAAGCAGTTATTACAAATGAGCAAAACAGTACAGATACCATTAAAATTTTATTCATCTTCAAATCCATAAAATTCGTCGTCATCATTATCAAAACTCTGATAATCATTTTCAATAATATTATCATCGTCGTTAAATAATGCGTCATCTTCCGTTCCATTGAAAATAATGTTTATGTCATACTTTTTAAAAAGATTCCACACCATTTTCTGGCCTAATATTATCCCAAGTTTGCTTCACCCATTCGCAGACTTGTGCAATGCTGGGTCTTTTTATTCTTCCTGTAAGTGTAAGGTCGTGATCAGGCATTGACACCCAAGTGTTCCATTGCTCCTTCATTTTTACATCTAAGCTAATACGGGTTGCCAGTTTCGGCCGACTATCGCGAATTTTAAACCTACATATAAGACGCTGGGCTATTTTATAAGATATTTTTAGTAAAAGAAAGGTGCGCCTTATATGCCGTCAAATACGGTCATTCTTTTCGGAATGGAAATATTTGCATAAATCCAGTACGCAGATTTATATTTCGATTAGAATAAGCATTTTTTACATCAAATTAGTGCTTAAATTTATTTCTATGAATAACTAATGCATTCAATAAATTATATATATATATAAATCAAATAATTAAAAAAGACAGAAACTTGAGGTTTCCTTGACTGTAATTTATTTCCTCAGAAAATACATTTTTTTCTGGTTCTTGAAATCAAATTCGTTTTAACTAACGATGTGACCTGAAGAAACAGAAAAAGTATATATATATATATATATATATATATATATATATATATATATATATTTGATATCTGAGGAAATAAATTACAGTCATGAAACCTTAAAGTTATGTCTTTTTTAATTATTTGATTAATAATTGCTCTGGTATTACACTGAGCTTTCGAGATTACATCCTCTTTAGAATTATCCGCATAGATTACCAAACCCTTCATTACCTTACTATATATATATATATGTGTGTGTGTGTGTGCGTACGTGTGTGCGTGTACTTAAGCACCATATCTTCATTCAAACATGTTTGGTTGAATAATCTAGAGATATTATGCTTATTTATTTTTATTTTAATCATGTCAATTTCACGAATTTCTTAGTGTCTTTACAAAATTGGTCAAGAAAAAAGTCATAATTATCCATATTATTTATTTTCCAAAGTACTTTCAATCACATCCAAGATCATATTCAGAGGTCAATTTGCTAAAACAAGAAATAATGTAAATTGTGAGCATGACTGCTGTGAAATTCTAAAAAATTACCTACATGTAAGGGAGGTACTTTAATTTATGTAAATTCTTATTAAAAATTGTACTTACGTGTTTTAACAATTAAAATTTAGATATTTTAAAACCTTGATGTTATAAACATTTTGGTACTTTTTTCTATATTCATAATTGATTTTATTTAATTTTGATAGTATTTATTATGTAAAGGATTCCATAATTTGAATTTTTTTTATTATTTTCGTGGTGGGGTATAGTTTTATTGTCGTTTAATATTGGCAGGTTAATGAGGGCAGGAATGTTCCTTTAAATGTTGAGAGATTGAATTCAAATCATTGATATGAAATGTAAGCCTTCTTGTCTTGGTTTTACTACCACAACACTGACAAGAAGACTTATATTTTCAAAAATAATGGACGATTTAATTAGATAGAGAAATTAACATTTATTTAAAAATTAGCAGGATGGCCCGGCGTTGCCCGTGCTTGATTAAAAAATCCTACGACTCATACAGCAATTGCTATCACTTGACTTAAAATATTTTTGCTCTTCCTTGCCTTTAAAGGAGTGCCCTTTGCCGTGCTGATGTTGCTACATGCCTTACTTCTTGCCGATCTCACACTGCGAATTTTTTCTAAGCTCTATACTAAACATTAAATCTGTTACGAAAAAAGAACTAAACAAAATGAACACAAAACGATCAGCTTTAAAAAATGACTCGTAACTTGAAAAACCGAATGAAAAAAGAATGTTAGCAACAAATACTTTTTCACAACCAACCCAGTTCTGCGGAATCAGAATCAACATTGAGTTTAAGCAAGCGAATGAGCCAATTGGAGTAAAGTGTCATGCAGATTTAAATTTTTCCCACTTGTGACGAATGCAGCTATCGATTTTTTTTTTTTTTTTTTTTGCATGCTAGCATGCTAGTTAACATTCGTGTCATCCAGCTGTTGGCTCTCACGCTGGCCAATAGAATCTTCCTGCCTATTCGTGGCAGCCAGCTATAGGCTCTCACTCTAGCCAGTAGAAAATGGCCGCAAACTACATGAAAATTGACGTAGAAGCATGAATAAATCGATTATTTCCACTATCGATGGCAGTTGGGAAATGCAAAGTTGGTCTTGGACTTCCCGCTAATTTGGAGCATGTGCATGTAAATTTTGGTGCAAATCCGTCGAAAATTGCGGCCGTGCATTCGTTATACACACACACACATCCTGCCTTTTATAGGTAGAGATATCGAAATATAAAAGATATATACATTTACTATGGAAAGATTATAAATAAAATCTTCAAGTTAAAATACTAATCCTTATAATATGTTTGGAAAATTTTCAAAAAATATAAAATATACATAACATAGGGTTCTTTTTTTTTTTTTTTTTTTAAATTAAATTACAACTATTAGACTGAATGTCACAGTCGTCCTATTTAAACCCTATTCTTTAAAAATGCTGATAAATTAAAAGTAAAATTATAGATATTTGGAATAACATCGATAAAAAATTTTAAGCTAATTATATGAAAAACAGAAGAATACCAAGCGCAAACCTCTCTAAATAAGTTTTTAATAAAAATCACATTAATAAACATTGTTTCTTAGCATTTTTATTCTTATATGCACCTATACTTTAAATAAAACGTATGCAAATTAGAAATTAATTGTTAATGTAACTAAAATTTGAGGTACAAATTATTTCATATGAATTATTAGATTAGATTAATGCGTTTTCTATTATTGCGTCTCTTTTAATGTACATATAAGCTGCACTAATCGAAGGATTACTGTAGATACTGGAAAATAACTCGATCGTATTCCAATTAATAATTTTCCTGTGTTTTATACTCAAAATTGCTGTTTGTTTTATGTTTGCCTTAATACTCTTGGTGATAGATTTTATTGTGCAAACTCAACATATACAGATCAGCGATGATAATTGTTAACATTAAAACACTTCGGGTTATCACCTTTCGTGATCCTAACAGCAGGCTGTAGATCTCAGTGATCAAACTCAAAGTTGCATGATTCTAGCTGCAAAAGCATGATCATATGTTACCGACGATGGAAAGAAAATGATGCATTTAAGCTAAATCTTTCTAAATATTAACATCAGTGATTTTTCTCTGTTCGTTTTCCTTTACAAAATATTCAAATGTATATTTTTATCTATAATGAAAAAAAAATGGCTAATAAGATTTTTATCGGCAATATTTATGAATGCAAATGCTTCCCGCTAATCAGTTGAAGTCTCCCGAAAGTTCGATGTTAGATAATTTCTTTTTATGGAAATTACAGCATATTTTTATCAGCCATATCTTAAAGACTCTTTGTGTATCTAGAATAAATTTCTTTATCTGTATAAAATTGATTTTTTTAAGGAATATTTTATCAAACAAAAATGCCCGCCATTCAGTCATTGTTCGCCAGTGGAGAACATAAACTGTAATCTTGCATTTAATTTCGTTGTATCCTTTTCTTTTCTTTCTTTTCTTTTTTTTTTTATTGATTCATTTTCTACAGCTTATTAACCTTTTTCGGATTATTTAAACCAGAAAATATTTTGGGGTTGTAAGATTCTTTTTTTTTTTTTTTTTTAGGTGATACTCATTAGCACGTAGCTGGGGATGAGAAAAGGAGGATTCAAACTTTTCTAAGGGTAATGTCACGTGACTATAACGAACCCAATAAGAAAATAGAACTCCACTGTCCGATTAACAATTCCGAGATATCATTCATTACACCACCCGCACACCAAAACTTACAGCACCTAGTATACCTAAGTGGTCACCCATATAAGTACTGACCAGTTCCACGTTGCTTAACTTCGGTGATGGAATCTGCCTTTCAACTTCATCTAGTCCTAAGCCTTTCATCTGTCTTAAGACATGTAAAACATGTAGATCTTTAAGTATATAATTCATAGAGCTCTCACCGGATGCCAACGTTAACATTCAACTTGTTTTTCATGTCTCTGTTTCTGAGGGGAGGTATTTTAACTATTTACATGATTTAAATCGTCCGGACTGTTGTCCTCATCTTTATTGTCATATTCACGACGTTTCATTTGCTCATTGTACTCTTCAGGTGATATGCCCTGAAATTTCGAAAGAAACTCTTCATTTCGTCCACTGCGGTAGATTGTTCTAGTTTCCCGGGCCATGCTTTTTCTGGGTATTTCAGTGTCAGTTATTTCACTGGATTACTTCAACTAACTTTTATCCACTGAGTCATGTGATCCCTCTTCTCCTTCCATTGATTCTGTTTTTGCTCTTACTAGATTTTCGCTCAATACAAGACCCAAGAGCCATTCGAGGTAGATTATTACTGAATGTGTTTGTTCTATAGATATAAAAGGAGCTAGTAATTGGGAAGTATGATGATATGTTGTCTAGATAAATAACGGTTGACTTGAAGAGGTTACGATTATAGCTGGACTATTCGACATTTCTAATTCCACTAATATACGCAAAATACTACTAAACAATATATGTATGGAGTACGTGAAAGGTTTGTTGGTCTTAAGAGGGGACCATTCTTCTTCGAATCTTGTCTGACGCTAGATAATCACAAACAAAGAATAGTAAATGTAAGTCGAAGAGAAAATAATAACATAATCAAGATAGATAGATAGATAGATAGATAGATAGATAGATAGATAGATAGATAGATAGATATGAACAGACATAGAGATAAATATGAACAGACATATATACATACATAAATATACGCACAAATAGATCGATATATGCCTGTTCATATCTATTCCTGTCTCTTCATATCTATCTATCTATCTGATAGATCGATATATACGAACTGACATAGATAGATAGATAGATAGATAGATAGATAGATAGATAGATAGATAGATAGATAGAACTGGGCATACATTGATAGCTATGGACATACATGGATAGATAGATATGGACACACATAGCTAGCTAAATATGAACAAACATATATACATACAGATATATATATATATATATATATATATATATATATATATATATACGAACTGACAGAGATAGATAGATATGAACAAACATAGATAGATATGAACATTCATAGACAAATATGAACAGAAATATATATATATACATAAATATACAGACAGATAGATAGATAGATAGATAGATAGATAGATAGATAGATAGATAGATAGATAGATATGAACAGACAAAGGTATTAAGAAAACAGAAGATAATGTTTGACCTTGCATTTAAAGTTTTCAAGTTCAAATTTGACTCGAAATCATGAAGCCGGAACCGATTTCCACGAGGCAGAAGTGCCCAAAAGGAAACTGTTAGCATAGGACACAGGGTTACATCTATTCATTTCAACTGTAAAATTAGAATACCTTGACGCCGATCTAGTACTGCGCTTAAATTCATAATGTCTAGGCATCATAGTGGAAAGTTAATCAGAACAATCGCCATTAAATTATTTATAGAAAAGGCGCAAGGGACCTCCATTTTGGCGGCGAGAAAGTGACTGAAGCTGAGATGTTAGGTCAGGACCAATATCATTGCGGATTCTCATTTGGATTTTATCAAGACTCTATATATATATGAAAGGAGTACCAAACCATGTGTGGCAGCAATATTCAAAGCATATAATGGTTAGTTATCTATTTTTTGATATTCTGTTTTCAACGTTTCAATATGTTAGAGCATCGTCAGTATAAGAAAAATCCGAGGAACAAACATAATCATGTAAACCGTGCTACTTAACCATGTGATTAATTTAAAAAAAAATAATTAACGATTAATAAAATCTAAATCGAAAATGTTAAAATAAAATGTAAATATACTGAATTGATGTCGGAAAATAAAAATTATTTTTAGCAAATTATATCACGTATATTCAAAAATTGCAGTGAAAATTTATAATGCAAATTGTAATTTATTATAATATTAATCTAGAATTTTGAAAATCAAAATTGGCTGAAAATCAAGAAGCCGGAAGTGATTTTGACAAGCGAGAAGTGCGAGGGAAAAATAGCATAGAATTTACGGTTACATTCTGCCAATTAAAATGTAAATTGATGAGACATTGTTGCCAATGTAGTACTGTGCTTAAATTCATAAAATATAGCGACCATAGAGGAATGTCCATGAGAACAATTACCATAAAAGTATTTATAAAAAAGGCACAGGGAACTTACATTATGGCGGCGAGAAAGTAACTGAAACTGAGATGCTGGGTCAGGACCAATAACATTGCGGATTCCTATTTGGATTTTATCGAGAAACTCTAAATATATAGCAGGAGCACCAGACCAGATGTGGCAGCAATATTCAAAGCAAGGGCGAAGGGCAGATTTATAAATATGTAAGATAGAGTTAGCCGATGTCTGAGCGTATATATTCCTAAGTCGACTCTACTGGTGGTTCGGTATATCAGTTATCGGCGCCGAACAAGTTCAAATCCATCCGAGTCGGTTCGCCTATGCCAAATACACTTGGGAAATGTGGGGCACCTCGACGTGGTGTAATGGTTAGACAGCTTGTCTTGCTAGGTCAATTTCATATTCAAAGTTGAGCCCAATAGTGTTATAAAAACCTTGGAAAATTCCATAGTGAGCGAAATAAAAGGTTCAGTTCGATATTCCAATCACCTGAAGAAGTCCGGATCGTACAACGGCCGAAACGTTGTGATAAACATGGCGACAAAGGTGAGGTTAATAGTCCGAATAATGTAAATAGTGTAACATAACACCTCATCTCAGAAATATAGCAGATCTGACAAATCGTTTAGTTGCAAGTATTGAAATAGAGATTAGGCTTGTATGCAAATTTATTAGCTTTTCAATTATAAAGACATTTAATTTCTTTATACAAAAATTCTGAGCATGTGAAGACAATTTCAATATATCTAGTCGCCTGTCGAAAAACTCATTTCAATCCGTGCGTGTCCGATTCACAAGGATTTATCGTTTTGCGTTATCAGGGTGCAAGTAATTACATGTGTTTTATATGGTTCAATTGACAACATAAAACCCAATATGCTTCCCATCGTGCACATTTGTTTTTTTTTTTTTTCCTTTAGAAATGTTGGGCGAAGTATGGCTTCTTATTTTGTAGGAATCAGGACAGAATGCCGTCAAAAGTGGGCGATAAATAGATTTGGCATTTCTAGAAGGAAGTACTAACAATCGATCAGTACAGAGGTGGTTTCAGAAATATCAGCGTAGATTATTAAAAATGCGGCACAAAGAAAAGTTTTTGCAGTTCAGAAAAATGGCGGGAAATAACATGAAAGTTGAGGTTTCTTCTCTGACATAACATTTGCTTACAAGAATTATTAATTAATTGATATGTTTTTACGGTTCATCGACCCTTTGTGGGTTATTAACAACCGGAATATATTTTGAGGATTGTAAAAATAATTATTTTTTTGTGAGTGAGGATTGCATTAACAGTTTTTTGAATATAACAATGATTTTTCCAGTTCTAAGTTCGACAATTTAACACATATCTAGGAGGATAAAAAATGGTTTTAGGGAAAACTATATTTATAGCTAAAAGTGACCAATATCAGGGATAGAGCGTGTGCAAATAGAAAAGTGGACACTGATGTCAACCCCGTGTAGCGACAGTTAGTTTCATACGTGAGCGCAATC
This sequence comes from Acanthosepion lycidas, assembly GCA_963932145.1. Taxonomy (NCBI): domain Eukaryota; kingdom Metazoa; phylum Mollusca; class Cephalopoda; order Sepiida; family Sepiidae; genus Acanthosepion; species Acanthosepion lycidas. The sequence goes on along the minus strand of OZ010580.1, from coordinate 76,574,713 downwards.
TTCAGGCCATTTGTGCTATCTGGTGGCTCAACTATTTATATTCTGGTCAGTCGGTTAGTATTAAGGTCAAAGATAGAAGCTATAAGACATCTTTAATTAGACTCAAAGAATGTAGGCATACCAGGTGTAAAAGCAAAAATATCCAAAGCATGTAACACCATAATTATTCATCTCATAAAATGTTTAATGCCTAAAAACCACTACACTAATTGAGATTCTTTTTCTCGGGTTTTCAGATAAGAAATTTAGCCATCTTGACACCCTTTGTTGTAGGAATTACTGAAAAACCCTTTGAGGTATTCAGCTAGAAAGAGAACAGGTTAAAATTGATTTGCGTCTTCCCAACTGAGCAAGAAAAAAGATCATTCAGGCTTTCAGTAATGGTATTCTTATGGGAACCTATCCATAATAATAATAATAATGGACTATTCCTGACATTATAAATTATGCGCCTCTCAAGCGGTATGGTGGAGATTGTAAGACGAGGAGAGATAATTGAGAGCATATTGTAAGGACATTGGACTAGTGATACTTGTCGAGACAACATAGTTCACTCTAACCAAATCTGATAGTCATTACTAATACTAATACTTCTTTGTATTATATTTCTCTTGTAATATATCTTTGTATTCCATACCTGTGTTCGTGTTATTCTTTCATTGGTTCTAACCTTGGACCATCACTGTGGTACAAGGAACTTGGACCAAAACAGGTACCAAGATTCATACTCTAGCTTCCATCTTTAATATCCATTTAAGAGCTATCAACAGAAAGATGAATACTTTTGAAAAAAGAGAGAACTATAGGCAGGAAAACTGGATTAGGAGATCACAATAGGAAGAGGGACCATCATTTCAACTTAGAGCTAAAGAGAACAATTAGAAAAGATACAACTCAATTTACAAGACGTCCGGCAGAGTTTCAGCTATGACAGTCCCAAAAGCAGTGAAAAAAAGACTTGAAAATTAAATCGTACGTTAAACCTGTGAGGCATCTTGTTACTCCAGAACAGAATATTAGAAGGTTAGAGAGAGCGAAGATCATCTTGAATAAGATGGAAAATGATTCTAGAATAACACACACACACACACACACATATATATATATATATATATATATATATATATATATATATATATATTTATAAATTTATTTCAATATTCATGAACTTCTGATATTATTAATTAATGATGAACAATTATAAGCGATGTCATCACGATACTTCTGTTAAGCTTGGAGAGTAATTATACATTCTTAATATTCAAAGTTGAGCCCAATAGTGTTATAAAAACCTTGGAAAATTCCAGTAAGATATCTTTAAGCATTTCTAAAATGCAACGGTTCACAGCTTAATCTAACTATTGGACAAATTTGCAGTTACACGATTTGGACAGTTTTACTGTTACACCCGAGAGGTTTAGATTACACAAGACTCAAAAAGGGTGGGAGCGGTCCAATTTTCACTAAATTCAAAAATATAGAAATTGGCGTACACTAGAACAGAATAAGGTAGACACGGACTGTTTGCACTATAATCAAAAAAAGGAGACATAGTCCCTGTTTAAACGAGAGTCAGACAGGGAGACAGAGTCCTTATTTTCACGAGAGTTATTAATGTAGACTTTACACTAGAGTTATACGGTTAAACATTGGTCGGTTTTATCTTTGAGTCTATAAATATTAACACGGAAGTTACCATTTTTATGAGGTGAGAATCTTACTTCTCTGCACTCTGTATTCTAAGCGGCAGAGTTAAATCAATTCCTCAGTGCGCCAAAGAGGAAACTTAGTATTTATTTTCTCGTCTTGACTTGGTGTGGCATGTGAGACGCAGTAGATATTGCTTTGCAAAATGACTGAAGAACTGATATGCACTCAGGGTAATATAAATAAATGAACTCTCGGATGTTATAGTTGTATAATTCTCTATATTGCCAGAAGTTGGATTTATAATAATATAATAAATAATATATAAATGCATAATAACATATAATAATATATGAATGCTTATTTTAAAAAGATACAGGACTGCAATACTTGAAAGTTTGGCGCAAATCAATGCTTTTTCCACCACTTATATTTGACTATCTTTTCTGAGCGATGCCTTCCTCTATCTATATTAACCATTATTTATGTTACAAAAGTATATTTCCGTCATGTTTATTCATTTAAAGCACACCTAAAGATCAATATCAAATACTTTTTTATAAATTTTTATTATAATGTTTTTAAATTCTAATTCAATTTTTATTATAATGTTTTTAAATTCCAATTCAATTTTTATTATAATGTTTTTAAATTCTAATTCAATTTTTATTATAATGTTTTTAAATTCCAGTTCAATTTTTATCATAATGTTTTTAAATTCCAATTCAATTTTTATTATAATGTTTTTAAATTCCAGTTCAATTTTTATCATAATGTTTTTAAATTCCAATTCAATTTTTATAATAATGTTCTTAAATTCCAGTTCAATTTTTATCATAATGTTTTTAAATTCTAGTTTAATTCAGGAGATAGTGTCGAAATAAGACCCAGGATTCAATACTATAGAGGAATGGGAGCAAAACGATAATTGTGTAAACTTTCATTAATATCTCTCATGAAGTTTATGTTACCCCATACCATGTCTGTGTAGCGTTTCAAAGGCTCGGTTAGTATTAGACAGTCTGTTGTATATTTCTGGCCAGATCTGGCGTTAGAGGATATGATGTTGACAGTGTAGTTGGAGTTCCAGACTATATGTACATTTCAGAACAAGCGCAGGTAGAAATCTGGTTATACTGTAAATTGTGTAGATACATAGTTAGATCTTTTTTTACAAATATATCTTATTATTATTTTTCTTCTTCTATGTGCCGTGTCCCATTGGGACGTAGAGGATCATCGCTATCCACAATATCCTGTTCTTTGTAGCACTAAATAAATTTTGTCTTTTTGTTATATCTCCTAAACTCTGTTCCGCCATTCATTTACTTAAGCTTACTATGTTATGCGTTCTTTTCCTTTGTCCATCTTGCCTTCAAACTGTCCTTTGAGTATCAGATTTTCTAAGCCCTCTTTCCTCGCTATTTATCCTATAAAATTCAACTCACTTTAAATGTTCTTTTCGTTGCCATTTTCTTTAAAACTTGCTCACATAATCGGTCCGCGATATACTAAGCTTCCTTCTGTGGAACCAGATTTCTGTTGCTTCAAGTTTCTTTTTCATCTTTGAGGAGACTCCAGCATTTGCTGTAATTGTAGGAGAACAGAATCACGTAACAGTTTAGTATTCTTCTCTTTGTTTCTAACCAAGTTTTTTTTCTATTTCTTAGTAACCTGCTTAGCTTTTGGAATGTTTCATTGGCTATCCCAATACATCTTCGGATTTCAGTGTCACACTTTCCGTCCTCTGTTAAAACACTTCCTACATATATTATTTTATTCAGTTCTATTCTCATTGTTAGATGTACAATTCATTAATTTCTTGATTTTTTTAAAAATTGTTTATTATTGAGGAATACTTATGATATTGTTTGTTTTGTTTAATGGCATATCTTGTCCTAGTGAGTCATCTAGTATGTTGCAAGGAGGGTTGTGATTTTATTTGTGTATTACCATTTCGTAGTGAAATTAAGTCCATAATACACATAAAATATTTAAGAACAAAATGCTATAAAACTATTCCATTACTAGAGAATCCTAACATATTTTATCTGCGCTGGGGTGCAGATAAAAACACACTACTCAAAATCTATAATACACTAATCAGATAAATATTTCATATATGGATCTGCAAGAAAAATTTCTTAAGGAACTAAATACGATACACCACCAAGGACTTAGCCTAGTCTTAGGAGCCTTCACCACATACCCTGTAGAGTACCCGTATGCAAGCTCGCTATCCTCCTAAGAATAAAAAGGGATAAACTGGCAGAACAAGGTTATATCAAATTAGCATCATGTCCATCAAACCCAACATATAATTTTGTCTCCCAGTGCTATTCATTATATTACTGCTTTTTATGCTTCTATCAATATGAAGTAAAAGTCCAATGATCCAATCTTCTTAATATCCAAAGTTTAAGCTTAAAGTTTTACTTACTATTATCGGTGCTGCTATAGTATAATGTCTACCGAGGCATTTGTGACGTAACCCAAATGACGATGCGCTCATTATTGTTGGAAAATGCCCGGGAAAAACGACGACCTGTTTACTGTTTGTTTTAAATTACGTCATTTTCAAACGGGTAAATGTAGCCGTCTTTTCTACCCCAATAGCTTTATGTCTCGCACTTCCTATATGTGGAACTCCCTTCCTCTTACTTGCTTCCCTGATAGTATAATCTCCAAATATTCAAATGCAATGTCAATCGACATCTTCAGATGCCTTGATCTCACGACCTTCTCTTCATCCTTTCCTCTATCACGCCTACTCTTGCTCTCAGACTCTGTAACCCCTTGCGTCCTAGTGGCACTCCCGCCTGGCTTGGGGTGAAATTGCTTAAAAATGGGCGGGGGGGTATGACTAGTTTGCACCCCCCCCCCAAGTTTTGAAACGGAAATTAAGAGAAGTAACATGCAATGGCGAAACATCGGGTTCATGTTTATTTTTTAAAATTGTCAAAAATTCAATATTTTATTGAAATATTTGCACCACATTTTAAATTTTTATATTGTACAACTTTTCCAAAACACTTTACACAGGGGTGCTAGTATAGGGTCGTTTATTCTCAAGCATTTAATTTATTCCCGTGTTTAGCTTCAGAATCAAGAGGTCCTATTATATATGTTGCAATAAAAATACGGTAGGCGCTACCTGTCAGTATCTCTCTTCATAAAGAACTCTTCGAAAGAATTATCTAAGTATCTGCTTGTCAGTTAAAGGTTGCCGAAAGTTAGAAGTCAGATAACTTCTTTTTTTATAGATTTTATAGCATATCTTCTTTTAAACATAATGTTTCTCCAGAACGTAGGCAATCATGACTTCCACATATTTATTTTCTCTGTTAACTGTAGCCATTACGTAATTGGAAAGAGTATGCTGTGCTTAACAATTCCACAGTTTCGAATTTATTATTACATCTTATAGGATAAAAATCGCGATCACTTTATAGATAGCTAGACATAAGTATGGTTTACACATTTTCTTCTTTATATGCCGTGTATCTTCAGAAAGTTCGCGATCATTGCTCTCCACAATATCCCGTCCTTTCTATTAGGTTGGTGCAAAAATAATGTCGTTTTCTCACATAAAGTTGAACGTCAAAAACGACATTATTTTTGCACCAACCTAATATCTCTTAACAGATTTTGTCGTTTTGTTATCTCTCCTAAAATCTGTTCCGTCAACCATTTACTCAAGCTCATTAAGTAAATTGTTTTCCTCTGTTCCTTTTGCCTTCAATCTGTCCTGTGATTATCAAATTTTCCAAGACCTCTTTCCTCATTACGCGCCTTGGAAATTTCAACTGTCTCTTCCTTGTGTTAAGAATAAGTGTACTATCCTTTTCCTTTACTCGAAACTTTCGTCGTTACTAAGATTTCAAGTCCATGATATGGTAACGCCTTTTTGTCGATATTAATCATTGCTAACTAATATTCCCACGCTACTGTCGTCCCGTGCTTGTGGTAACCAAATATGTAACACCACTCGTCCGTCCTCAAGTTTCATCATACCGCCATGGTTACCATTTAGCTGAGTCTTCACTCGTTAGCGCGTATCTCGTTTTTTTCGGTGGTATCGTGATGTTGGCGAAGTTCCACGCGATGTAGCTGGTGTTTGTCTTTTCACGAGAATTCACGCCTCCAACACGTTGTATTTTTGATCTCAGAGGGTGAGAAGATTGCTGATTGAGCAGACAGAAGTGAGGCTTGATCCGACAGCTGGAGCTGCACAAAAAAAAAAAAAAAAAAAAAAAAAAAAACATCCTTTCGAATAAAGAATTAACTCAGGTAAAAGTATGTAACAACGGTTTGATTTATATATGATTTGTTGTATACAGCCGTTTTAACTCTTCCTACTTATTATAATCAAATGAGACTGGGATCCCCTTCGGAGTCTGAAACTATTTTAGTAGTAAATCAAATTTCAAAGATCTGCTCTGCAGTGCCAGTACAAGGTCATGGTCAAGTATCAGTATTTGGGGAACTCTTTCTTCCTCTGTGTGTGTGTGCTGTTCAAAATCTCCAACTTATATGGAGTCCTGCCTCCGGCAGGGGTGGGGTTGACTAGGGTGTTTAGTTGTCTTCTAGCCCAAGCACCAACCTTTTCTAAATTTCCGTATATAAAAATACATTTACTGTGGTTTTCTAAATTTGGGGTTGTCCAGCCTCATTTTTAGAGTGGTCTGAGAGATCAACAACCACACCCCACCCCCAACTCCAACTCTCTTTACGCTTCATCTCGCACCATAGGTCCATATAAGCGGTGCTAATCTCTGGGATTTATTGATGTTGCACGTCTACACATGCGAACGAAACGAGAGATACTGGTAGTTTCAACATTTTTGATAGGATATTTTTGAAAGAATATTTTTTTAATCTAGTCAAATTCATTTGTTTTCTTTTTCTTTTTCTCTCCATTACCTTTGTCTCTAACTATCCCCAAAAAATAATTTCAAAAATATTCTTTCAAAAATTTTTAAACTACCAGAATTTCTGTTAGACTGAATGGGTCGCCAGTCGAATCAGCTAGGTCAGAATAGACAGTGTTGACCAACCTTTCCACACTTCCCCTCTGGTCTGGTGTAAAAAGGCAATGAATTTAATATATTAGCTAAATAAGACATCAAGAAAGACTAACGGATGAAACGCGTCACAAAACATTTTCCAGTTTGTCATACTATTTTTTCTAAATAATGTTTGTAGATATATAAAATTATGCAAAATTATACATGGTTAAATATATATATATATATATATATATATATATATATATATATATATATATATATATATATATATAGGCATCATATATTAATCCAAACATGGGTTGAATAATCTGGACATATTATCAATTTATTTCTTTATAATCCTCTCAGATACTCTGATCGAAGGTTTGTATTTTTCTTCTCTTTTTCCCACGTACTTTCAATCTCATCTGGGATCATCTTCAGGAGAGAATTCGTAAGGATTAAAAATATGTTTATATAAATATCAGTATTGTGAAACCCGAACGCAGTCTTCAGGCCATGTGTTTACTGTGGAGGCTTGACTAATAATATGCTGCTCAATGATGCCTAATTAACCATAAGGTCAAGTAATCCGGTTTATATATATATTAGGTTGGTGCAAAAATAATGACGTAATAATGTCGTTTTTCGACGTATTTTTTAACGTCAAAAAACGACATTATTACGTCATTATTTTTGCACCAACCTAATATATATATATATATATATATATATATATATATATATATATATATATATATATATATATATTATACGAAGTGATTGAAAAATAACTCTCGATGTTTCTATGAGTGGCCTGCCAAGATCCAGCACTTAAAACATTGTGATATTTATTTGGGGGTTGGTTAAAGAAGCAAGACTACTGTAGACCCTAGAATTACTTAAAGGACAAATAGAAGACTACTATACCACAGGAGCTCCTGGTGAAATCAGTTGATTCGGTCCCTGGGCGGCTCTAGAAGCTGGGAGCAAAACATGATGCTCATACCGAATTTTAAATATAACCGGATGGTAAACGCTTTCCACTCATATGCATTTCTTGTAAAAATTATAGTTAATAGATAAATTATAAGTACTTTAATATGGGGTAGTGTTGTGGGGACCTACCTACAAATGGACTCTTCCACGCCTATATAATATGGCGATCAACTCTGAGTAGAAAAAGACCGAGTCAGAGTCAGTCAGGACACCAGTGAGAGAAAATACTGTCCAGTCCACATTTGCCTTTGTACTACGTTTCCGAGAATATACTATTTAACCCTATATCCGAGTCCGTGTTCTACACCATAACTGGTAGTTAATTTTCAATATATAAATATATATATATATATATATATATATATATATATATATATATATATATATATATAGCAACTGCTCTGACGAGTTTTTTTTTTCCTAGTGTCCCGACTACATTTAATTTACTTGATAGGCCTGTAGGCCCCGCCTTTTTACTGCCGAAATAGCTAAATACAATCGCCACTGCCACTTCTACTTCAACAGTTTCTTTTCTCGCACCACACACACACAAATATATATATATATATATATATATATATATATATATATATATATATATATATATATATAGTTAAACCTAGAGAGCCAGACAAACCTACCAAGGTTTCACCTAAGCGGATCGTCAGGGAAGGCTGGCAGTGCTTGACGATTATTTTCGGCTAACGTACATGTTCTTGGCTCTTTCTTTTTTTATACCTTTTTTCCCTTTCGTATTGGTTTGATTATTTGCAAATCAAGACACCGAAGGTTTTCCGGACGAGTATAATTTCTTATACTTATAAGATTATTACTACGATATATATATATATATATATATATATATATATATATATATATATATATATATATATTTCACATGTTGGTGTTAATAAAATAGTGCTCGATGTAATATAAAAGAGCTATAAATTATATAATAATTAATATACCTTATTCCTCACGGGTAGCACGACTCAAAAACTTCATGCAGACCGCAATCTTTGGGTGCTGAACGGAGACTGAATTTAGCGCCTGAAGATTGCGTCCTACATGAAAGTTATAGTCGTACTACCGGTTCAGAATATATATATATATATATATATATATATAGATAGATAGATAGATAGATAGATAGATAGATAGATAGATAGATAGATTAAGAATCCACCATTCTTATAAAATATTTTATAATGAAAATATTATATACATAGTACTGTAAAATTTGTTTTCCGACATATTTTTTCATTTTATTTTTGTGTTAGGATGTCGAACAGCTTAATCTGTGCAGTAGATTATCCGAGCAAATTGAAAAAATATCAGTGCCTATAAGAAATCGTGTTTTAGACTCATTTATATCGAGTAGAGAGCAATCCTCTATTTTTCAAAAACAGGCCAGTACAGCCAGGCAACAATACTATAACAGTGCAACTGTGAAAGTGTTAAATAAAATCAATAGCCATGTTTAAATTTCAAATTTAGTTTTAATTTGTAATTCTTAAATAGCATATGTCTATCGTCAAATGATTTTGAATATACATGATCAGGGTCTTGAAATATATTTTATGATAGAATGTGGGAATCTTCGTGGTGGGATCGTCGAATAAAAATAAGCAACAATAGTAATAAATTCAATATGAAATAATGATACATTTTAAATAATATGTTTGTTTTAATAAAAAAAAACAACTTTTCTAAATACAAATTTCCATTACAGACTATTTCTTTACAAAATAAATATCTTTTTATTTCGTGCGATATATCATCTCGTGTAGCCGTTAGTAATATTTCTTTTACTTTTGACTCTTATGATATTGATATAATTTTCTTTTGTCAGAACCTCACGAAAGAAAATACAAATATTGAATCGTACTTATTTGGATGAGAGCGGTGTAGACATCATATTATTACATTATTATTTGTAAGTTGCAAATTTAACCAGAAATTGCTTTATGTTTCCAGCTTAAGATTTCTTTACGGTACTGCGCTGTTTTTTCTAGTATTATGATAACAATAAAAACTACTGAAAAGATAATTAAAATGCTATTACTTCAAATCCTTCATGAGATTAGAACAGTTCTTTCATATGTTCTGTACAGCATTAAGACGTCCATATCCATGAACATCTGATGTCTTAAATAATCATATATTTAGCTATGATGTTTCTATCCATCAAAGTCTTATGCCTTAAATAGTTATTTATTTAGTTACGATGTTTCTATCCATCAAAATCGTATGCCTTAAATAGTCTTTTATTTATCTACGATGTTAATATTAGGTTGGTGCAAAAATAATGACGTAATAATGTCGTTTTTGACGTATTTTTAACGCCAAAAAACGACATTATTACGTCATTATTTTTGCACCAACCTAATATCCATCAAAATCTTATTCCTTAGATAATCATTTATTTATTTACGATGTTTCTATCCCTCTAAATCTAATGCTTTAAATGGCCATTTATTTAGCTATGATATTCATATCTAAATATTATCATTAACATTTATAAAGATCTGATTTTTATGTCCATTAAAATTTTATGACTTACATAATATTTTAATTACCTATGAATTTTACAAAAATAATATAAATATAACTTTCAACGCATTTTCAATGTTATTTTTTCTTCTTTGAAATCTTTGCATGTTTTTGTTCTTTGTTTTTGTGTGTCACGTGCGCGTGTGTGTGTGTTGATACACCTGGGGACTGCTACAATATGAATAAATAATATATATATATGTAATTCTACACTGAACTAAAAAGAACTTTAAACAAACATTCCTTAATAATGACTTTCCTAATTACATCGATGATGAAAAAATTAGACAAGCCATTCGAATATTAACAAAAATCAAAAAGAACATAACACTTTCTCAAGTAACCCTAAACACATCAACATACTATGCCAAGATGAAAAAAATCCTAAAAGGATAAATATATTCTCCACTGATCCTTGTAAAAATAAAACTAATTATATACTATAGTAAATTTAACTGAACCAAATTAATCATACGCAATAACACTTCTCCATCAACTAGTGTTTTGGAAAAGACCAACATTGTATATCAGGTTAAACGTCTGTTGGAAGATTGTATTTCTGACAACAAAAGTAAGTACATATGTTGGATTGACGACCACAAATTTATCAAGACGTCTTCCACGGATCTTTCTGATACAAATTCTATCACCTAACATTTAAAGACAAATTCCTGTCCGCCTTCACAATACAGGAAAATACTCGTTGACAACACCGACATACTACACTATGCATATAATAAATAAAAAAATCAAATTCTCGTGGCCATCTATATGAACATCAACCAATCCACAGTGAACAAAATTTATTACGAGTGTAGTAGCAATGTTTTAAAATACATTTGTCTAACATTAAAAGCCATGTTGTATTTACGCCATCTCTGGTTACATCCTTTGATAAACATCGTAGATAAAACGGATAAAGTTAAAATTTAACTGTATTTAATGTAACTGTGATCGTCGTGATGGTGATTTCTATAAACGCGTGTTTATAGAAATCACTATCACGACGATCATAGTTACATTAAGTTTGTCTTCGCAATTCACCGCTGAGGAAAATCTCGGAGGAGATTAAAAGTTCTTGGGAGGCCAGAAACTATGGTGCCTTCCTTAATGAATTTCAGCTTAACATCAAGAAGTTAATTAGGGAAGTAGAAAAGGATTATTATAAAAAATAAATAGTCATAATATATCTATATTATTGAATGAAACATACAAGGTGCGGTGAATAAATTGTCATCTAAATTACTCAAAAATGAAAGTAACATCAACATCTCATTTTAATATTAGGTTGGTGCAAAAATAATGACGTAATAATGTCGATTTTTGACGTTAAAAAATACGTCAAAAAACGACATCATTACGTCATTATTTTTGCACCAACCTAATAGGTATATTTATCAAAATTGACCCAAAATATCTTGAAAAGAGTAAATTTATCTAATAAAATCGCCATTAGCTTCAACCACAGCCTTCAGACGAATTCTGAAACTCCGACAACTCTTCTGAACGGTCTCCTTGTTTAAGTTGGTGAATGCTGCCATAATCCTTGCACTGCACAGATTGATACTCAAATATTCTGAAATGTTCGTATTGAAGCCTCCGGTGTGAAAGCAAAGCAATACAGAATGATATTTCCGAATTTCTAGCGGAGCGAATTGCGTCATGGTGTTCTTTTTCTCATAGACGGTGCACATTTGTCTCTGTTATACTGTCCAATCGACAAAATCAAAAACAAACAAAGCTCATGCGCGAAATTACAAATATAAAATGGTGACAATTTACGCATCGCACCCTATATATCCCTGACGATCCGCTTAGGTGAAACCTTGGTAGGTTTGTCTGGCTCTTTAGGTTTAACTAGGTCTGCTCTACTTACTGTATTGAGCACTTTATTTAATTATTTTGCTTACTCGTATCGGGGTTTTTTCTTTGGGCTTTGAACTCGTATACTGGACGATTATTTTTGGCTAACGTACATGTTCTTGGTTCTTTCTTTTTTCATACCTTTTTTCCCCTTTGGTATTGGTTTGATTATTCGTAAATCAAAACACCGAAGGTTTTCCGGATGAGTATAATTTCTTATACTTATAAGATTATTATATATAAATATATATATATATATATATATATATATATATATTGACCACTAATATTATCAGTATCTATATATATATATATATATATATACATATATATATATATATATATATATATATATTTGTGTGTGATAGAGAGAGAAAGTGTGTGTGTGTGTGTCTAGGATAGATAAAGATGGAAACTTGACTTGAAGAGTTTAATATTGTTTAATAAGCATCTATGTGGTAGTCTGTTCCAAAAATGAACTGTTCTTGGAAAAAATGCTGTGTGGCAGTTCCTCCTTACTAATGGTAAACTTAACGTTTGTTCGAATCCGTGGTCGTAGCCTCTAAAGAATTCATTTTTCTTAATGAATAATCTGCGTTCTATGGTATTAGGTTGGTGCAAAAATAATGACGTAATAATGTCGTTTTTGACGTATTTTTTAACGTCAAAAAACGACATTATTACGTCATTATTTTTGCACCAACCTAATAGTAATCGAACCTTCGTGATTTCTCGAATATTCAGATTGTAGACGAAAATGAATAAAGAACCTGTTTAATAAATAAACTGAGCGTCTAGTCAAACATGTGTACCCACTAAAAATACCGTTTATTATGGTGAAAATTGTCAGATTAATAAATATTAGGTTGGTGGAAAAATAATGACGTAATAATATCGTTTTTTGACCTATTTTTAACGCCAAAAAACGACATTATTACGTCATTATTTTTGCACCAACCTAATAAAAAATCCATTACTTCATTAGAAGTATAATATATGTTGTTTTGTTTTATTGCTAAATTTGCCAGAATTCATATTACCGTTATTTTATTTTATTTTTACCCGAGTATTTTCGAATGTGACAAAGATTGTTCGGTATGTAGTTACGCAACTGGTTTTAATACCGGTGTTCTCACGTTTCATGGAATCAATTTCTAACGTTTGATGGAATCCATTTAAAACGTTTGATGGAATCAAATTAAAATTACTCTAAGGTGATATCATATAAATTGTCAAACTGAAATTTTCATGTCTGTGTGTGTGGTTATATGGAGAAACATTTTGTGACTATTGTCTGTTATAAAAAAATTTGTTTTTAAACTAAAATTTGTTTAGTGCTAATATTATTTTGACTATTGTCATATGTGCTCGAATTGCAATAAATTTCTATAAATGAGAAGTTAACCTACGAAGAAGTGTGTCGCTTATGTGTCAAATATAAGAATCTAACGTCGTTTGTTGATTGTTAGTATTGGATATACAATCTCCCAAAGAGTATAAGAATTCATAAACAACATTATTTTTTACATAGGTTAGATTTTTGAGGTAAGGTATTATTTATATATATATATATATATATATATATATATATATATATATATATATATATATATATATATATACATATATACAGAATGTCCCCATAATGTCAGCTTAAATATTAATAAACACTAAATTTTGTCATTTAATGACGGGGTACGTTTTGTATGGGACACCTATACACACACACGCACACACACACACACACGCAAACACACACACACACATATATATATATATGTATATACATATGTATATATATAGGGTAATTAAAAAGTAAAGATACTCACTATTTTATATAAAATAAGGAGAATAAGAAGTTACTTTTCAATCATCTTGTGTATGTGTATATATATATATATATATATATATATATACATACACACACACACACACACACACATATATATAATATAGCACACCTTAAGAGTATATTTCTTCATATATCTATCTATCTATATATATATATATATATATATATATATATATATATATATATATATATGTTAAAAACATGTGAGAGTTTTGTTTGTCAATACGTACATATATATATATATATATATATATATATATATATATATATATATATATATATGCAAGTTGATAAATACTTTAACTGACAACGAAGTATATTTTTGGGACACCCAATATATATATATTCATATATATATATATATATATATATATATATATATATATATATATATATATATATATATAGAGAGAGAGAGAGGGGGGTGGGATGAGTGAAAAGTAAATATATATATATATATATATATATATATATATATATATATATATATATATATATATATATATATTACTGAAAGACAAAAATTTGTTTCTGTGCTATTCATTAACAAAAACGCTCTTTGCAACGTTCTAACTAGATTTAGACTCTTAAATGAAAAGATTTTATGAAAGATTGTATTTATAAAATTCCACACAAATATGCAATAAAATCGAAATCACTTGTCTATATACAATCCACCTCGAGAATCCTACGAAACACCTGTCCACTGGCCAAATATTAGGTTGGTGCAAAAATAATGACGGTTTTTGACGTTAAAAAATACGTAAAAAAGCCGTCATTATTTTTGCACCAACTTAATAGAAAATGTCCTCTATGATAGACCATCTCCAGAAAGCGATTAATACGTATTACTCTCTTTGGAAAGAAAGTCAGATTTTTTCAACAACTGGGGTTTGGAACGTCTAAAAACACTGTATGTATTAACCACTTTCCAGACGGCGAAAATAAAGCTTGTATATGAGAAACGTAGTGCTCATTTCTCAGCGGGAAAGGAATTGAAAAACAGGCTGGTGAATAAATGACAATCTCCTGTCGATTGCTAGAGGCTTTATGCTTCATAAAGCTAGTTAAGATAACCGATACCATTCGATATCATTTTCTTTTCGCTAAATTAAATGAAAACTTTTTCTTTTAAGGATACGAACGGAATTTCGGGAACACTAGAATCTAGCAGACGTGGAAGTTTAAATACATGGGAAGTGTCTTGACAGAGGACTGTAAGTGCGACACTTAGATTCGTAGACGTATTTAGACGGCCAAGGACGCATTTCAAAAGCTAGGCAATGTACTGCGAGACAGAAGAATATCTTTGTCAAAGAAGAAAAGAATACTGAACATATGTCCTTCTTTACCGAGCGTGTGAGCAACGTTGATTACTCTGAAGGGAAAAACACGTAGTTTGTTGTTTGGAATTGAAACAAATGGTTTTTGGCGTAAGTCCTGTTACTTTGCAGACAGACTTCATACATTAATCTCTTATTAATCAACTGTCCGAAAAACAAATATTAGACGTGTGTAATATTTTTGTAATATTTTATCCACAATCGTTCCATCTTCGGCAGAAGGGGTTAATATATCCCTATAATTAATTTGGAATGGTGCCAATCAAAAAGATTCGTTCATGACATAATCTATTAATTCGAAAATTGTGTGGCATGAGATATGCCTTTAAGATAGTCTTGAAAAAAGAACAAGAGTTAATGAAAGAAAATTATCGTCTCAGAAGCAGACATTTTTTTAAAAATCATTTTACCCCAAGCAAGGCACTAACAATTAAGGGGTTAGTGTGTGTAAAAGAATATGAGAAAAAAAAACATTTTTAGGGAGAGAAAACAATAAAAGAACAGGAATTAAGCAGACAGGAGATAACGACTGACATTGCATTTAATTTTTTTGAAGATTGACTTGAAAGCAAGTGGCCAGAAGAGAGATTAACAAGAGAGGAGTACGAAAGAAAAAAACTATTTGCATGAAACCTACGGTTAAATCTAACAATTTAATATGTAAAATAAGGAGACCTAGCTAGATTCGCAAAATCCAGGTAGCAAAGGACAAGTACAGTAAGTCCTCCAGGTTACGACAGTCCAGACCTACAACAGACTCGGGGTTACTATACTATGCAATCTCCATTAATCTTCTTTCGACATATGCCGCTTGCCTCGTACATACGACGCGGCGGGGAAATACAAAAAAATAATCCTAATTATGTTAACAGATGTCATACAAATGTGTTGTTTTGTCCTAAGCTGTTAATTTACTATTGTGTTGGCACTGGTGAGGGACGTAAGTCTTTATTCACGAAAACTCGTCGGTACGTTCCGACTTAAATGGAAAATCGCAGTTAGACGCATCGTAGCAACGGAACTCTGTCGTAAGTCGATGAATCTATGTAGTATAAAGTATTTATAGGAAAGCCAAAGGAGAAGACATGTTTCGGAGGTGGGAAGCAACTGAAACCGATGTGCCAGATCAGGACCGATAACATGGCCGATTTTTTATGTGATTTCATCAAGAATCTCTAAATACATAGCAGAAGCACTTGACCAGATGTGACAGCCGTATCCAATGAATAAATGAATGGTAGACATAAGGAAAGCAGTGAAAATGTGGATAAGAGCGGGTCTAACACTTTTGCTCGCGTTCATCTCCGCCAAAAGAGGGTACAATACAATGTAGTCAATAAATTAAAACCTGGTCGCATTTCACAAGGCTATAGTCAATATCAAAGATTTACATTCACCACCCGTGGCGCCATCAGAATTCCAATGCTTCTGATCAATTCGCAAACTGTATCCTCTTTCTTTGTCCACCAAAGCAGGTGTTCAATTATCGAATCCTTGCAAGAAGACGTGAACAGAAAGCAAAGTGAGCCATAAACCGCTCTCCCACTAACCTAACACTAACCAACTTTGACAAAGAAAAGTTTGAGATGACCTGGGAGGCTAAAATTCGGCCATAATACCGAGAAGACAAATAATTCGCTTATGTCTGTCTGCCGATCGACGATGTATTTATACTTTGTTGAATTCATATTTTCTCATCTTTCCACCATTCCGTTGTACGGCTTATTCCATTTTTATATGTTTGTCTTTATGTATATTTGAGCACAGAACTAGTAATCCTGTCCCGTAAAAAAAAATAACTTATTGTGTAGACTACAACGCCAACATCTCGAGTCTTGAGGCTGTGACCCAATACTTTACAATTGGAGTGTACGAAACTTGAGAAAGAGATAGACTTTGTGACTAATTCTGAAACTAATGAATTTAGTTCGACATTCAACAACTACTTATGTTTCAGTATAATCGGCCTTCTTTCTGTCGCAAGGCTTAAGGCCATATCACATTGAAACACCGGTTCTCGGACGATCGCCGATGTTAAGGAAACGTCGAGCCTGGTCAGTACTTACATGGGTTTAGTTTAGTTTAGTTTGTTTTACGGTATATCAACCCCAATGTGTTATTTAATGCTGACAAGATTTTTATTGCAAGTAATTTTCTTTTTTTCAAAAATATTATGCTGGTAATAATATTTTACAAGGTATTTCTGGTATTAAAACCTCTTTTTACACTTTCATAGCGCCCCGGCCTCAGCCCGTGGGCCAGCTGCTTGCCCATAGCTAGGATCCCAACAGGTGCCACCACTCCTGGCCTGGGTAGAACAGGGAACACCAGCTATTAAGTGGTAGTTCCACGCTCCTCAAAACTTCCTGATCAGAAGCCTTGCTGTTGGACGTAGTTTGTCGTCTTACCCAGGACGCGGATGTAGTTTGTCGTCTTACCCAGGATGCGGATGTAGTTTGTCGTCTTACGCAGGATGCGGATGTAGTTTATCGTTATACCCAGGACGCGGATGTAGTTTATAGTCTTACCCAAGATGACCTAGATGGGTGACCGCCTGGGAATATCAGGCGCCGCAAACTTGGATGTACGGATGATGGAATAGATAACGGATCGGATATCGGAATATCGCTTTGCGATTCCAATCGGGTTCGTTATATTCACATACTCGAAAATACCATTGGGTTAGATATGTATCCACTTCTTTTGCCCCCACCAGCTACGGGTTAATTAGTAAGACATGTGTCATGGGTCCTTACCTATAACTACAGAATGAACTCTTCCTAACACTATGTATATTACGCCTCTCAAGAAAGAGGGTCAAATCGAGCCGAGTTTCTCGGCTTGACGGTCGAACTCTCTGCCTTTGAGCAGATAGGAACCCGGACGAAGCTCCGCCGAAGGGCAGAGTCTCGTTCAGGGAGGTTGACCAACCCGATCCCGTTTATACGGGTTCTACGGGCATTTTTTGGCCGAGACTACGGGCTCGGGAAACCCACTTTAAACTTGGCTTTGTGCCACAGGCAACCCTCGTCGGGAGTGGCTAGATACCGAATCGACCCGAGCCTCTCGGCTTGACGGTCGAACTCTCTGCCTCTGAGCAGAGAGGAACGCGGAAGTGGCTCCGCCGAAGGATAAAGCCTCGTTCGGAAAGGTTGACCAACCCGATTCTGTTTCTGTTACAGTTTCTACGGGCATTTTTTGGCCGAGCCTACGGGCTCGGAAAACTCACGTAAAACTCGGCCTTGTGCCACATCTTTCCCTCGTGGGGGGGGGGGCGGGCAAGTAAATATCGAATCCACATATTGTATTATTATTTCGTGTAATATACCTTCGCTATTTCTACTCTTGTGTTCGTGTTGTTCTTCCTTGGTCCTAACATGGACCATAGCAACATGGTTCTCTGAAATCATTATTATCGAAAAAAAAATAAATGAAATTACATACAAAATATTAAGATATGTCTATATTTCAGAGATGAAGTATTGTAATTATTTACATTATTTACATTGGTCAAACTGTTGCCCTCATCTTTATTACCATATTCACGACGTTTCAGCCGTTGTACTCTCCGGCCTACTTCAGGGGATTGGAATTTCGAACTGAACCCTTTATTTCGTCCAACCGCCCAGTTGGTTGGATCCAGTGATTTGACACAAAGAGCTGTGAGTTCAATACCTGGCTACTGCAGTGGTGAACAAAATCCTGGAGAGTTGAGTTAAAGGGAGATAACTGAAACATCTGGAAGAGACATGGCTCGTGGAAGTAAAACAATTTACCCCGTTGGACGAAATAAAGGGTTCAGTTCGAAATTCCAATCGACTAAAGACAGTCGGAGTGTACAAAGGCTGAAACGTCGTGAATATGTCAATAAAAATGAGGATAACAGTTTGGATAATGTAAATAATGAAAAGAATATTAAGATTCCGACATTAAACAACCCATAGAGGCATTGATACGCCACTAAATAAAAGCAACCAAACAGCATTAGCAAATCGTATACAATGGTCAGCAGGCTTGTTTCGCTAGATCAATTACGACTGAGTAGTAAGTTCAATAATCACTTAGTGTTCCATATTTCGACCATATGTCACATCTAAACTACGTTTAGTAAATCGTGTTTAAAATCACTCATTTCTCAAAAGAATCTTTGAAAATTTAACAAAGGACATATCCAAGGCAAGAGGGCAGGGGAAAGCCTCGGGTAAACTACCTAATGCCCTTGTGTAAATGGATGGCAGAAGGACTGAGAGGAATATTAAAGGAATAAAAACTTCGAGCTACAAAGGAGTGAAAGTTTTATTGAGTGATAGGTTGATTTTTTTTTACAGCTTATTAAGCATTTGAAGGTTATTTAAAGCCAGGAAATATTATTTTTTAGATTTTAAGAATTTTTTTGAGATAATAATGAGTTACTGATAGTTTTCTTATTGATTATCCCATAACTGAGGGAGAAGAGTTGAATTCATACATTTTCCAAGGGCATTAGCGCGTAAGTAAATCAAAACAATCTGACGGAAAATGCAACTCGGCTATCCTCTTAACAATTCCAAGCCGTTATCCGTTACATCACTCGTACATTCAAGCTTACAGCACCTGATATTCTAAAATAATCACTCATCTAGATACTGACTACTGACCAGGTTCGACGTTGCTTAACCGGTGATCATACGAGAACTGATATTTAAGCTTGATATGGCCGCAATCCAAAAATGGCGGTGGACAAGTCAACAATGCAACAATTTGCATTTTTTTCTAGTTGGACAATACAGTCGCCGTAGTGAAGATGTTCAATGACACGTTGAAGATGTTCTCTTCTTAGGTGTAAACACCTAAGAAGAGAATCCGTTTGGAATTAGGAAGATATCATCATCTTGAATATATTATTTTCTCTTCGGTTTACATGTGCTATTCATCTTAGCTCTTGATGTCGTTGATAGTCCTCAAATGATGTGGTTTCTGTTATGCAGATTTGTTTGTGATTCTGTAGCGCCAGTCCACAATTTTCAAAAAAAAAAATTATGATATTGGCCAAGAGCCTCAGGCATCACTCGTTCATAATCCTTTTTAACCATTGATCTTACACAACGGTTGTATACAGTTGAGAGTTTAGATATTTCCGACCGGATTTGGCGCCGTGCATGACGTCGTCCAAACGAATGACTCGATCTGTTGATTCTATTTACAGAAATAGCAAGATTTAAAAACATGTGGCTTCAGTATGAATTAATTGAACGAAACATGGACGTCTCGACAGCTACATTTTCAATTTAGTTTATTTTATTCTTTTTCCACTGGAAATAAGCATTAAAAATTATTTGTAGATATGAAACAGCATTGATTGTTCTGTATTCGATGAGATATATTAAGTGCGCTTTACTACGAACTGCGAAATTTTGGTGTCAGTATTTCTATAGTTAATCACAGACGTTATTTTCGATGCGATTGTCAGGAGAAATGAACCAAAAAAGCATCATGGGAATACTTGTCAACGAAAAATAAATTATGCTTTAGTGGATTCTTTTTAATAATTTCGCTCTAAGCAAGACAACAAAGGCACTAACACGGAGAGTATGAAATAATATAAGAAAAACATTATTGGGGAGAGCGAACAATGAAAGAACAGAAAATTAAGACAATGCAATGAAATTTTTGAAGATAAAACTTAGATGGACAGCAAGAAGTCGGAAAAAAGTTCCATAAGCGGGAAGTGCGAGAGAAGAAACTGTTAGCATAGAACTTACGGTTACATCTCACTATTACAACTGCAAAATGACGAAACCTTGACGCCAATCAAGTGCTACGCTTGAATTCATAAGGTTTATAACAGTCAGTCTGTTATGTGCCATGCATGATACACGCTTAGGCGATCATGTATCTTTCGATACATGACTGACGAGGAAGATTTTTTTCCCCGCAATATGTTGCCATTTCTTTCTGCGGTAGACCAGTTGCAATCAAAGACAGAACCCGGTCTCTTCGGCTGTTTACCCATAGCTGGGCGGAGAAGAAGAGGATTCATAGCTTTCCCAAGGGTATTAACGTAAGTGAATGTAATGGATTCGACTGGAATTCGAACTCGGCTCCCCGATTCCTCAAACCGAGCCGCTATCCATTACTCCACTGTTCCTCCTGTTTATGTAGGTTTATGTAACATAGATGAAGTTTCATCTGAACAATTACCATGAAAGCATATTTAGAAAAATGTACAGGGAAGTTACGTTACAGCGGTGAGAGAGCGACTGAGGCCGAGACGCCCGGTCTAGAACTAACGGCATTGCAGATTCTTCTTCGGAGTTTCTCAAGGAATACTAAATATATAGCAGGAGCACCAGATCATATGTGGCAGCAATACTCCAAGCATAGATGAACGTTCGACTTGTAAATATGTAAGATAGATTCGCGCAAGAAAAATTAATAAGCAATTATTTCTCACACGGCTTTAAATTAAAAACGTAAAGAGACAGTCTATTATTTGGTAATATCTGTAGATATTACCAGTGGATAGAAGAAGGTACTATACTAGAACACTAAATACATGTGATGAGTACAGGGGGTAGAAACTATACTTTGTCAATATTTATACCTATTTAAAGCGTACTGGGGTAATGAGGTAGAGACTATGCTTTAGCAATATCTATAATTATTTAACGAGTACTGAGGTAGAAACTATAATGTGCCAATATTTTACTTATTTAAAGCGCTGACAGGTAGGTTATGTTTTGTCAATATTTATACCTATTTAAAGCGTACTGGGGTAATGAAGTAGAGAGTATGCTTTAGCAATATCTATAATTATTTAACGAGTACTGAGGTAGAGACTATAATGTGCCAATATTTTACTTATTTAAAGCGCTGACAGGTAGGTTATGTTTTGTCAATATTTATACCTATTTAAAGCGTACTGGGGTAAAGAGATAGAGATTATGCTTTAGCAAGACCTATATTATTTAAAGCGTACTGAGGTAGAGACTATAATTTGATTAATCTGTATATTTATTTCAAATGTACAAAGGCAATGGCAATGCTTTGTCAGTATTTATTCTTAGTTAAAGCGTGTGGTTGTTTTGGACATTACAGTATTCGGTATCTGGTAAAAAATAAATTTAAGATTTTTTCGATGTACAATTTTTTCATGACAGTTTTATTTCTTTGAATCTAGAGTAGTTTTTACGAGGAAATGAATTCGAAAACTATCGAAACAGTACCGTAAAGAAATAGTAAATCAACAAAATTGTTCAATAATAAATATAAAAAAGGTGTACTAGTTACAATTAATTAACATTAATTTTTTTTTAAATTCGGGTACTTGGAGGCAAAAGTTCCCCGGCCCATCTTTAGCTCAGTGTTATATTAATCTTCAGTCTTTCATGTATTTTTTTCAGCGTTTTCATAACTGTTGTACGTTGTGTATTCAAAACAAGAGAAAATGGGTCCGATATGAAAGACACTCAACATCAGTCAGCATTTACAGTTTTTTTTTTTGTATGGGCCAAAGATCAAATGCTGATAAAATATGGATCAGAATCCGACAAGATGATAAAATAAAGAACAAATAGGAAACTTATATCAAGCTAACATGTTTCTCATTATTAAAGCTTCGTCAGAGACTGAGAGAAAACAGACAAAAAGACCGAAACTCTTGTATTTTCAATTTTTTTTTTTGCTCAGTTCTCATTGGTCAGGACACGTTACGTGCATCAAAATCGTACATAATTCCATATGTATGTATGTTTAAAAAGATTCTTGTATGTCTAAGCGGGCACCGGATGAAAATATGTATTTACAATTATGCACTTGTCTGTCTAGTGGGACTTCTAATGTCTTCATCTTAGCGCGGTCTTCATTCTAATCTATGGCTGGTCTCTTTAAGCATGTATTCTTTGTATTAGATAGATATAAGTTATAACTTAGTTATAAGTTCTTAGTTAAATTAGAACCTTTGAAAGAATGGATTCAAAGAAAGATAGCGTGTGTTTATAGTTGGTAATAATAAAATTATTAAAGTTTCAATGTATTTTCTCCATAAAGACTTATGTTCTTTTTTTACTTAAGGTGATATTAAAGTTATGTCCAGCATCGTTTCCATGCAAATCGAGAGCGTTAGATTGTTTGTTTAAACGCATGTCTCTCATTTGTTCACAGGATGCGGGCTTTTAGATCACGTGATTTCTCTCCCACATAAATATTTTTGCATTGCAAACAATTTGTTTGATAAATTCAGGCATTTGAATTGGTGTTGGGTTCATTTTTCTTCCTAATTATATCTCCGATTGTCTTGGTGTTGTTGGTAACGATCGTAGTATTAGGGATGACTAAATTGCTTGAGTTTAGTAGAAAGAGTGTCGTGTAAGACTTTTCTATCTATTCTTATTCAACACAATAAATGTCAGTAACAATATATGTAATCTCCAATGATTTACATGAATGCAAAGCGAAAACATCGAAGTGAGATCTTTCTGTCAAACCACATTTCATCTGAGAGGCGATTTACCAGCATTCACTGCCATTTGGGAGGATTGATTTTACACAACTGTTCAGTGTTCTTTTCTTGGTTTCTAACGACTTTTTTTCTGTTTCTTTAAAAAAGAAAAGTGGATGTAACGAACGCGATTGGAATGCTAACTCTCTCTGATTTTTTCATTCAGACCTACTATCCTTACGCCCCCCCTTACATATCAAACTTACATTAGGTAAACGATAATATGAAATATATTCTTCTTCTATGTGATATGTCTCTTCAAAACGTAGGTGATCATGGCTCTTCACTTATTTCCTGTCTTTTGTAGCTCTTAATAAATGTTGTCTTTTTGTCACCTCTTCTAAAGCTTGTTCCGCCATGCATTTACTCAAAATCACTAAGTATGTTATGCGTAACGCATAACATACTTAGTGATTTTATCTATTCATTTTACCTTCCTGTGACTATCAGATTTTTCCAAACCTTCTTTCTTCATTCTGAGCACTAAAAATGTCAACTGTCTCTTCTTTATGTCAAGCATAAATGTCCTTTTTGTTGCCATTTTTTCTAAAACTTCGTCGTTGGTCCTATGGTCAGGTACTGGTATCCAGAGCATCCTTCCATAAAACCAAATTTCAGTAACTTTAAATCTCTTCTTCATCTGTGAGGAATTTTTCCAGCAATATAGGAGAACTGATATTACGTAACAGCTCAGTAATATTTTCTTTGTTTCTAACGATTTTTTTCTGTTTCATAATCAGTCAGTCAGTTCTGTGCTATGCGTGATACACGCTTAAGCGATCATGTATCTTTCGATACATGACTGACGAAGCAGATTTTTTTTCCCGCAGTAGGTTGCCATTTCTTTCTGCGGTAGACCGGTTGCCATCAAAGGCTATAGAATCCGATCTGTCCTACCATTATAACCCATAGCTGGAAGAAAAAGATTTATACCTTTTCCAAAGGTATTAGCACGTAAATGAACGTAATGAATTCGACTGGAATTTGAACCCGGCTCTCTGACTCCTTAATCCACACTGTGCCTCCTCCTCCAATCTAGTACTAAATTTATAAAGTTCAGGTACAACTGAGGAAAGTTCATCAGAACAAATTCTTTGGTATAAAACGAAGCACACACAAGATGAATTAACAGGTGTTTAGTTATCGTCGGCCCAGATATATTGATGTAGTTATACAAATTACTACATTAACCTTTTTTTAAAATTTTGTTAATAAATCCTCAGGCTTGACTACCATTTACCAAACATGATTTGGAAAACAGTAGCAATTTATCATTCACTCAATCAGTTATGTGTCATGCATAATACACGCTTAGGTAATCATTTATCTTTCGATACATGACTGACGAGGCAGATTTTTTTTCCCGCAGTAGGTTTCCATTTCTTTCTCCGGTTGACCAGTTGCAATCATAGGCCATAGAACCCGGTCTTTCCTGCTATTTACACATAGCTGTGAGGAGGGAGAAGAAGAGGATTCATACCTTTCTCAAGTGTATTAGCACGTAAGTGAATGTCATACTTTGCTTAAATTAGTGAAGGTATCTTTGGCTATCCCAATGCGGATTTCAGTGTCGCACTTTCCATCCTCTGTTAAAACACTTCCCAGATATTAAACTGTTGCATTTGATTGATTTTGATTTCTCCGATTTATAATTCGCATGTTTCACTATTCTTTTTTTTTTTTCCTAACAGCACGGCCTTCAATATACCTCTCTACTTCAATTCAGATGTGCGCAGATTGTAGAACCAAGGCTGATGCGTAATACCCCCAAAACCCTCGACCAGAGGAGGGGTTGATAGGCGGTACTTTGTGACACTCGCTATCTTATCAACACTTTCTACCCACATTTATATAAATTGAAAATTAAATTAAGCACAACTGACTATTAAAGGATAAAAAATTTTCACGGATTCAGACTTCATTCTGGCGTCTTTTTTCCGTTCAAATCCATGAATTTGTTTTGCTCACAAAAAAATCACACTATACAATTTATCCCTAATGTTGAATATGTTAAAATTCTTCAACTTTTAACAAGAAAAATCAAAAAATAACCGTAAAATTATTGATTTAAGATGGAATGATCTATTATGACATGTTTTTGTTTTTAGATGCATTGTATTTTTTTTCATTTTTTCTGCTTGAATTGTTAAACTATATTGTATATGATACATTATCGTACATAATTTTTTATTCTAAGTGCAATCTGTGATACACACTTATGCGATCATGTGTCTTTTTGATACATGACTAACGAGGCAGATTTTTCCCGCAGTAGGTTGCAATTTTTTAATCCGATAGACTAGTTGCCATCTAAGGTTATAGAACCTTATTTAACATAGCTGGTGGGGGGAGAAGAGGATTCATATCTTTCCCAAGGGTATTAGCACGTAAGTGAATGTAACTGATTCTACTGGAATTCGAACTCTGCTCTTCGATTTCTCAATCCGAGCCGCTATCCATTACTCCTAAAATTTGCATTTCATATGAAAACTACCTTATGAAAATTGATACACCGTATCATGTATTGGGAGGGAGGGCTGTATCATAGATTCCGGAGTGGTACATGGGACCCTTGCACTGACCCTGTGTAGAACTATAGTAATTCAATACAAATTAAGAACAGTTATCTACATATAGGAAAATATAACAAAAACATCGTATTATTTTCTTCCTAGTAGAGAAAATGAAAAGGTGAGAGTGAATACAAACAAACAAAAAAACTACCTCTAGATCTTTTCTATCAAATAGTAAGTGAAACGGACAAAAACTTCTTTCATCTGACCGCTGGATAATGAAAAACGAGATTTACTTAAGTGAATGTATCAAATGTCATGTTGGGTTCAGCGTACCAATCAATTTTCGCTCGAATTTTACGCTCGGCATTGTCTTGCGATATATTTATTCGGCTTACTCCGAGGATTTAACATGTGACAGGCCATTTTTGTACGTTCAAGCTGAAGACATCAGGTCGTACACATGATCTTAGGTTTCTTAGAGCCATGCCCGCAGTTGTCTTGAAAATAGATTCCAAGTTGCCATTTTCTAGTTAGTTCCATTTTTATTTATTTATTTATTTTGGTGGGAGAGTAAGTTAAAAAAAAACAAAGAATAAAAACCGTTTAACATGAAATAGAGAGAACGGATATCTTACATAAAACTCAAATTTATGCATAAAATAGTGTTATTTTTTTTTTGTTTTGTTTTTTAGGCCCAAAGATAACATCTACACTTTAATAATATAAATAAAATTAATTTTATTTAATCTTGTTTAATGTTTTGAAAACAACTTAGTCGAAATATTGTTGGTGATACATCAAGATTACGTGGCATCTACATTCAGGAAGATTTATTTTTTCTTTTATTCATCTCAAACCGAACACGGATGTCTAATAGCGCCAAAAATATTAACATTCCGATCTCGTACAAACGAGGAGAGAGACGTGATCAGAAAAGCTCTCTGTTTCATCACATCGTTATTCCTGCTACATAAGTTAGTAAGTGAAAAAGCGTGCTGAATTTTGAACAGTTTCTAAAGAAAGTAAGACGACATCTTGAAAAATTAAAATTTGCATAGTTTGTATCGATAAAAGGTGTCAATCAGATTCCAAAATATCCGACCGAATTAATTTTTACAACGTTTCGCAATTTATTTGAAATTCCAAAATTTCTTATGACGCTAAAAAGTGGCGAAAGTGTTAAATTTATAAAAATCCCCACCTTCCTTTATTTGTTTATTATTTGATATTTTGGGCATCTCGGCGCGGTGTAATGGTTAGCAAGCTTGTCTCGTTAGATCAGTTACGACTGAAAAGTGAGTTCGTTTCTCACTAGGTGTCCCATACTTTCGGTTTTGTGCCACATTTAAGCTACGCTTAGACAATAACTTGGGCACCTCGGCGTGGTGTAATGGTTAGCAAGCTTGTCTCGCTAAAACAGGTACAACTGAATAGTGAGATCGATCCTCACTGGGTTCCCCATACTTTCGGCCTTGTGTCACATCTAAGCTACGCTTAGAAAATCAATATTATTTGATATTTTCAAAAGCTGTGCCTAAAGTTTGGGTACATAGGCAAAAATGCATATTTTCAAGAAATGAAATTTTCAACATTTGATTGAAGTGGAATATTAACAAATAGCATCTTCAATATAATTTAAAAAAACATTTGGGATGCAAAGATTTATGGTCTTTGCAAGATACGCATGAAATCGATGCAATAACTGCACATTGCCGTCAATTTTAACACATTCTCTCTTTATGCATTCAATCAATTGTTGCATCTGTGATTTTCATTTAGTACACATTCTCCTTTAGCATAAGCCAGAAAAAGAAGTGATTTTTTTCTTCTTTCGACAAAACCATGTTTAAAAATTGGTGGTAAAAACATAGTTATTAAGATTTACTATGTATCCAGACCTTAGGGATACTACATACATATATATATATATATATGTGTGTGTGTGTGTGTGTGTGTGTGTGTGTGTGTGTGTGTGTGTGTGTGTGAAAAGTGTGTGTATATAAATATAACTATATATATATATATATATATATATATATATATATATATATATATATATATATATATATATATAATCATTTATATATTATATGCTCGGTACTTATTAGAAAGCGCTCAATATCAGAGATAGAGCTAACATATTTGGTTGGATTGATGTGAGTTTGTGATCCGGGCTTTCACGCTTTCGACGATCGCAAAAGCGTGAAACCCAGGGTCACAAACTCACATCAATCCAACCAAATATATATATATATATATATATATATATAATGTAATGGAAAACAAACCACTTTATGGTACCATTACGATAATTTATTTCACCTAAATCCTTTTTTAAGGATTCAGGATCATCAGGTAAAAACTTCCAACAACGAATTGAGAGGAAAAATAATTTTTTGATATATAGATTTGTATATGAATATATGAATTGTATATGTATGTATATGTGTATGTATATGTGTATATATATATATATGGATGTATATATGTGTGTGTGTGTATGTATATATGTATATATATATATATGTGTGTGTGTGTGTGTGTGTGTGTATTTATATATGTGCGTACGTGCATGAATTGATTTTAAATGAAATATTGGGTCTTTGTAATGACATTTTAAATTTATTTTCTTAATTTGTAATGTCCTTCTTTTGTAATATTCTATAGTTTAAATTTTGTTTTCTTCTGAAGGGAGTTTCATTTCTAAATTGATAATTTAAATTTAAATATACCATTCTTTGACTATTAATAATAGTAATAATATTAGCTAAATTCCTTTAAAATGAAACACTTCCGAAATCACATAAAATTAAGTTTTAACTGTGGAATTTAACCAAAATCTATATATATTTCAAATTAAAATATAGATAAAGATTGTAAAATGTATATATAGTTTATGTACGAGGATAAATGAATTTTTGTGTAAATTATCTCAAGTGTTTCTATATTTTTTTTTGTTTTTTTTTTTTTTGTTTTTTGGACTTGTTAATGATCGTATGTATGTAGGGATTCACATGAATACATTTGTGAGACATATATGAATAAATGAAAATTAATATTACCCTCAAATACTATTAAATAATGAAACCTAATCTTTAATTTAGTTTACCAATATAATAAATAAATTACATTCACAAATTAATTTTAAATATTAAAATAGATGTTATTGTTATTTTTTTTTTTTTTTTTTTTTTGATATTGTGGAAATACAATTAGTCGGGTGAATAAACTATTAAAATTTTAAATATTTCTTTATGTCCTAGAGAAATATGTTTATTACAATAATAGTTATATTTAGTCGTGAAACTATTTACTTAAAAAATTAAAGATTTAAGTTAATAACAAAATTTTTTTCAGACATCGAATTTTCTATCAAACATTGTAAACTATCTTTTACATAATTTTGTTAAAAATAAATTATAACAACTCCATCTCTTCCCCCCCCTATCTCTCTTTTTACCATTTGACTCACTTGATTACATTTTCTACAATTCATTTCCGTTTTATTAACCATCTAAAGAGGTCAAGCTTCTGTCACTCCTCCTACTCCAATATAAAACATACTTAAGAGAGATATAAAATTAACCCCTCCCTATACTTTATATTGTCTGTTTAACTACCACTCTCAACCCCCTCTATTAAATTACAAAAATTACACTACCCACCAATTTCTAATCCCATTTTTCCTCTCAATTCGTTGTTGGAAGTTTTTACCTGATGATCCTGAATCCTTAAAAAAGGATTTAGGTGAAATAAATTATCGTAATGGTACCTTAAAGTGGTTTGTTTTTCATTACATATTAGCTCTGTCCTCACATTGAGCTCTCAGGATTTCATCCTCTTTGGATTTACCAATTCGGTTTACCAAGTTCCTTATAACTTAATTATATATATATATATATATATATATATATATATATATATATATATATATATATATATATATATATATATCCAAAGAGCGCGTAAATTTTCTTTAATTAGATTTCTCAAACATTAAGGCAGGTAGACGAAGATGAATATTCTTTTTATTAAATAAATGGAGCGTCTACTCAAAAACGAGTAGCCACTAAAAATAGCGTTTAAAGTATGAAAAATCTTTTCTTTATTTTCAAGCAACTCGCCCCAAGCAAGGCAGGAGTACCACTAGCACGCAATGTGTTACAGAGAGTGAGAGTACAAGAAAAGAAGAATGTTTGAGAAAAGGATAAAGAGAAGGACAGGGATCAAGGTCAGGGTATCAGAAGATGTCGATTGACATTATATTTGAATATTTGAAGATTATACCTATCAGGGAAGCAAGTGATAGAAAGGGGGTTCCACTGACGGGAGGTGCGAGATAAGAAGCTGACAGAGATGTCAACCTAGTAACGTGCTTAAATTCATGCTATTTGGGAACCATTGAAAGTAGCTCGTCGGAGCAGTTGCCATGAAAGTTCTTGTAGAAAAGACAGAGGGAAACCACAACCGTCGGATTAATAAAAATTAATTTACTTTCTCTATAAAAATTGTTTTGTTTTATTTTTAAATTTGGATACGAAACAGTGTAGACATGAAAAATTTCCGGAGAACTAGAACTAAAAATTTAGCTCTCCGATATATATATATATATATATATATATATATATATATATATATATGTGTGTGTGTGTGTGTGTGTGTGTGTGTGTGTGTGTGTGTGTGAATAGATAGATAGATAAGGATGTATCAATAAGTCTTTTCTCCAAAATGAAGTTATTAAATGAATTTTGATCTGTTGTTTTTTTTTGGGGGGGGGTTCAGTATATAGTTCAAACTATGTAATTATTATACACAAGTGTATTGACAAATATGGGTACTGTATGTGAAAAATAATTTTTCTAAATAGGCTACGAAGTTTCAGAACTAGGTGCCTCTCTCTCTCTCTCTCTCTCTCTCTCTCTCTCTCTCTCTCTCACTATCTATCTATCTCTCAACTTATCATCCAATAGTTTGTCTCAATGTCATTTTGCTTAGTAAAATCTCCGACTCTGTGAGTAAATTCTGATCGTTGTGGAATAATTGCCTGTTGAAACATTTGCTATTTTCCAAGGTCATTATGGAAACGTTTCAGTACTAAAAGAGGTAACAACAGATTTGTACACATTGAAAAGCCGACACACTTTCTATCGTAAAAAGGTTGTTTTTTTTTTTCGAATGATTTGTGTGTCAAAGTTTTGCTGAGTCAGTTCTACATTGCCTGACTATCTACTCCAGTTGGTTCTGTTTACAATGGACATTTTCCGAAAAGAATTGTGCTCGTTCAAGCGGAGATCTTCAGTGTGAATGTCATGAATTTCTTTATCCAAATGGCGGCCGAGAAACCGATGAGCAGGTCAAAATTGCGCTTCGAACTACGCTTTAATATTTCCTTTACTGCATGAAGGATTTAGACTTGTCGCTTCGTTTTGGCTTATATAGGCACAAAGCCTCAGTCGGTATATTTTCCAAATTTCGTATAACTGCTTGGTGTTCTGATATAACATATTCTCTTTATTCTTTATTATGGAATAATTTGGTTTGTGTCCGACCGCCTTTTTTGTTTCTGCCGATACGCGCTCTTGTCTTGGGCACCTCGACGTGGTGTAATGGTTAGCAAGCTTGTCTTGCTAGATCAGTTACTACTGAAAAGTGAGTTCGGTCCTCACTGGATGCCCCATGCTTTCGGCCTTGTGCCACATCTAAGCATCGCTTGGAAAATCTCTTGTCTTCCTAAACGGATCTTAAAATCAGAGAAAAATATTAATATTTTAAGTGACGTCTCCCATCAGGACGTGCCATGGTCAGTGCTGAAATTTACACAGGGCCCTCTAGTCTTGGGCTCCTGATGAAACTAAACAAAAATCTTATATATAAATTATAGTTTATGCGTGTGCGTCCAAGCAACTCCTCCGCTCCCACTGGTTTGATTTCAATGATTCATAGCTCATTCAAAAGCCCTAGAAAATTTAGGCACAGGGAACGATTTTCGTTGAGCTCACATTCAGGCTTCCCAGATTATGCGAGATTAAAAATATATATTAATATATTATACTAGCCATTATCGTTGCTCTCATGGTTCACGGGGAGTAACTGTTATTTTCCTTTTGTATCCAAAATTGCAGTTATCCAAAAATTTTAAGCTAGCTTAAAAGCCGCTCCATCGGGCGGCATTTAAGCTAGTTCCTATGGAGGGTTCTTGGTTCGGCCCACATCACAATAGCTAGGGAGGAGTAGATACGATAGTCATCAATAAACTACAGAAGAACTCAGAAATTGAACGCTGCATTCAAGTATTGGATTAAATTTTAAACTTACTTTTTAAAAGTTCAACGATAATTCTTCTTCTGCCACTTAATTTAATGACGATTTGATGTACGTAGATCCTTATTTTCAGTACAACCAATTACTTTTATTTCATGGGTGACAGAACAGATGACAATTTATAAGATAAAACTAATATAATGTAAAGATAGTAAATAGAAATTATTAGGTTGGTGCAAAAATAATGACGAAATAATGTCGTTTTTTGACGTTAAAAAATACGTCAAAAAACGACATTATTACGTCATTATTTTTGCACCAACCTAATAGTGATACATTCAACATTTGAAGAGTTAGAGAAACATAAAAGTTAATTAAGTAAAACCTATATTATGGAATCTATATGAATAAATGTGAAATTGGCGCTCAGCATTTCCACCAATTCTGAGGTTAATTAGTCTTTAAATAATTATACGCTAAAAGCTCAGTATCTGTATTATATATTATCTACTTCTAGGCAATATCACTCTTCAGGTTTAATTAATTTGCATAATGATTCTAAAAAATTTAGTTCATTAATTAATTGTCCCTCATTACTGTTTTTTCATCAGAGAATTGTTTTGATTTTCATATCAAAAATAGTTCTGTTCAGGAATATTTTCATATATATTGCAGAAAAGTGTTTGAAATTTACATTTTACTTGGTTTCAACAAGTTGGCATCTATTTGTAAAACTTTCC
Source organism: Acanthosepion lycidas (assembly GCA_963932145.1). Classification (NCBI taxonomy): domain Eukaryota; kingdom Metazoa; phylum Mollusca; class Cephalopoda; order Sepiida; family Sepiidae; genus Acanthosepion; species Acanthosepion lycidas. The sequence goes on along the minus strand of OZ010580.1, from coordinate 76,541,451 downwards.
TTAACTATAACAAGGCAATTTGTGAATGAAATATTCATTTCGAATTTTTGTTTCAAAGATTTCAAGTAATGAATATATCTTAACTTTACGAAGCGATAGCGAGAGGGCGAAGCCTGCTTGTATATATTAGTCAAGTATAGAGTTTTTCATATCTGGCACATCTTTTTTCCCCCCATCCGTGTGCATTTAGGATGTGGGCAATCATGGTTCTCCATAACTTCCTATGCCTTGTAACTTTAACAACGTTTGTCTTTTATAATCTCGCTTTGTTCTCGCTTTGCTATCCACTCACACAAACACAGTAGGTAAGTTGTTTCCATCTTCATCTATTCTCTTCAGTATATTTTGTGAGTGTCAATTTTTCCAATTACTCATTCTTCAATCTTGGCCCAGAAAGTTTAATTATTTTTTATTTCTTAAGTACAAGTGTCCTTTCCCCCAGAACAAATTGGATGTTACTGGGAAAAAATGTGATAAATATAAAATACTTTACTTATATCTTCAATAATACTCGTTCCCTTGTGTTTGTGCCTTGAACTGTTGTTAGATTATTGAAAACAAAAGAAATCAACCATCATACCTCGGTTTAACAGGCCTTAATACCTCAACTGTTGTTTTAATCATCTCACCAAAAACAAGACAATAAAGCCACTAAGACGCAGGGGATTACTTATTGTGAAAGAATAAGTGGCCTCTCTTCTTGGGCTCCTGATAAAACTAAAAAAAATAAAGATATAAAAACGGAAAAGATTTGTTTATTTTCATATTTAATGGGGTTCCTTTGAACTAATTTAGAGTATTTAGGTCCCTCTAGTTGGAGTGGGTCATAGAAATTCGTTGGGGTCCTTAAAGGGGTCCCGTTTAGATTTTGATGCATCTTTTTTTTATATACACAAAGATTTTTGACTCTTGAGCTTGAGTATCAAACGAATTAGGTTCAAGTCCAGTGGCTTTCAGTGTTGTCTTCAACTGGTATTTCTGTCTTCGAAGAGGGCAAACCCGTGGCCCTTTTCCTGAAGTTAGCTCACTGCATAAGACTTGACGTGGAAACCTTGACTTTTCCATTTTTGCTACATGTGCTTTGTCATCGAAGATGGCGTTTCATGATCACCTATTCGATGCTTTGACTAGTAACTCTTTCCAGGATTTTGCTATTGGTTTCATAGTAATTGTTGGTCACATAGATTGAACAATTCTTTTGCTAATGAAAGTGTCCTAATGTTTGATATAACTAGTAATAAGTTATTAACAATGAAATGCTCTATCACTAAAAAGATTTATCAATAAAAAGTTGAAATAAAACTAATAATAAAATAATAATAGAAAAGTGATTTATCTAAAAAGTATCATTAATTAAATGGAAAAAATAATGAATAAATAATAGTAAAAATGTTTAATCATAAAAACAGTTATAATTGAATAGAATAAAACTAATAACAAAATAATACTAATGATATTATGGGGACCACCCCTTTTTAATATAAGTGGACTCTACCAAGTGTACCTGGACTGCTGCCGTTAAATACCCAGAGTTACAGTAGTCGTATGCCAGTAGTAGTCGTATTCGGTGGTCGGAGAGTCTGAAAATATACGAACGGAGATAGTGTGAGGTAACCTCTTGTAGAAGTCAGTTACAAGCAATTGGACTCTAAGGAAGTCCTACTTCGAGACTGTATATATCTATCGGTATTTGCTACTAACCAGGTTCCTGGACTTACTAACAGTATTACTCTTTGTATGATTGTGTAAATACATTTTATTTCTTATATTTAATTATTGCGTTTGTCATTCCTTGGAGACCGAATTCATCTCGGAATCCACAAATGAAATGCTACTTCTGAACAATTTTAAAATAATCGCGTTTTTGTGAAATAAATATCGACTTCCAGAGTTACTTTCTAGGCTTATATCTTGAAATCTCTCAGGTTGAAAATATTTTCTTCATCTTTCTAAATTCCATTCACCCAGTTGAGTTATACGTTATGGTTATCAATTCCTGTAAAGAAAATTAAATATAATTCTCGCTTACTCATCAAATATTGATTAAATAGATGTAATTCTATCGATGGTAAATTTCAACCTGTTGAAAGAATAATGTTAATCACCATAGAAATATTAAACAATTTAAACACATACTCAAGTTTGATAATTAAATATTGATTACCTATAATCGTTTTTTAACAATTACTTTCCTTCTCAAAAGACGGTGAAGTATGTATTTTTTAAATTGTTAAAAATCAATTGACATTTTTGTATGCAGCCTGAACGCATAGCTAAAATCAAGATGAATTAAAACATTACACACACACACACATATATATATATATATATATATATATATATATATATAATGTTTTAATTCCATTGACATTTTTGTATGCATCCTGAACGCATAGCTAAAACCAACAATTACTATTCTTAAAAGAGTCCTCAATACAAAGTAGAGCAGATATAATTATTTATTTAAAAAAAAAATGTATAACATAAATATGTTATAAAATCACTACAAAAATGTGTGTGTGTATATATATGTGGGTATGTATCCTTATATGCATGTATATATATATTTTTATGTGTGTATATATGTAAGTGTCTGCATGTTTATGTAGTTGTATATATATGTATGTGTGTATGTGTATATATATATATATATATATATATATATATATATATATATATATCTGTGTAGATGTACGTGTATGTATGTGTATGTGTATATATATATATCTGTGTGCATGTATGTGTATGTGTAAGTATATATATATGTAGATGTATGTGTATGTATGTATATATATATATGTATATATGTTTGTATGTGTATTGTTATATTGTGTACCTAAATTTATTTACGTATATTTATGTTGGTATGGATGTGTTTTTTTTATATATATGTATGTTAGGATACCTGTATTTTTGTGTTTGCATGTATATCGAGGTATGTATATGTATGTCTGTATGTTTATATATGTTTTTGGTTAAATGTCGTTGTATTTATGTGTATGTACGTATATATGTGTATTTGTTATTATAGATAGGTATTTTTATGTAGATATTTATGTGTATGTATATTTCTGTATGTGTCTATGCATGTATGTATGTGTATGTGTATATATATATATATATATATATGTGTGTGTGTGTGTATGTATGTATGTATGTGTAGGCATGTATATGTATATATGTCTGTGTGTGTGTTTACTTATGTAGGTTTGCAGTTGTAGTTGTATATATGTATGTTGACACCTACTGTATATGAAATTGTTTATGTGTACGTGTAGGTAGGGAAACTTGGGTATGTCATTACGGCCACATGGGTTAGTATATATGTGTATATATATGTTTATATTTGTGTATTGATGTGTATATATATGTATTTATTTGTAAGTATGTGTACACATATTTGTGTGTATATTTGTGGGTATATATGTGTATATGTGTATGTATGTGTATGTGTACTTGATACCGTGAAAATGTATACGTATGTATATGTTTATGTATGTATGTGTAGATATTTCGGTGTGTATGTATGTATGTATATTTATGTATGTGTGTGTATATATATATATATATATATATATATATATATGTGTGTGTATGTATGCGTATATGTGTGTGTGTGTGTATATATATATATATATGTATATGAGGTGGACATCGTAGTTACAGATGGGTGTTGACTTTGATGTCCGATTTTATATTTACATACACTATTTTAATGTATTAAATAATATTAATTTTAATCATTTTTATCTTTGTATATTTACTCGCTTAAGTTAGATTTCAATAGGTTGTTAACATTCATGCAATGACATTTTCTGTCTTAAATATTTATCGGTTGGGGTATCCAACTGTCTGGGTCAATGTCTGTGGATGTGTGTGCATGTATTTATATGTATCTATGTGTATGGAAAGTGCATTCACTTTTAATTGTGTATGTATGTACGTGTGTGTTGGTTTCCCTTCTCCCACTTCCCCCACTTCCCTCCCTTTTTTTCATGACAGAGCCTGAAGATGTTCTCTGTCTTGTCTCTTTTTGTGTGTGTATATGTCTTGGTGCTTATATATTAGAATCTGACTGCGTTTGTTTTACGCGTGAGTTTAGGACCCCATTCACACACCATGAGGATTAAAATGTATACATTGTAAAAAGACCGGATATTAAATATAGCTAAAGTAACTTCAATGAAAAAATAAATTGAATAACATATATCTTTCTTCTTTTCTCCTCAGTAATTTTATAGTTGTAAACTTAATAGCGAATAAATGTTAAATTTTGATTTTCTAATTAGCAGTTTTAAATTTTAATATTAAATTTTATCATATAATTTAGTAATTATTCGTTGGAATAAATTCTTTTTTAATACTACCCATATTTTAAACATCTGAATAGATATTATAACATGACTTCGTTATCAAGCTTTTTGAATTTTCCTATACTTATGTTTTGATTGGTCCATCTAGCCTTTGTAACAACGTTTTCCCCTTGCGTAGGATTGTTAATTAATTTGAAACTTTTAAAACCATTTATTTTACATTCAACGTCATCACTTGATAAGACACCGAGGGTGTTGAAACAAAATGGCTATTTTTGTAGTGATTTTATAACATATTTATGTTATAAATTTGTTTTTTTTTAAATAAATAATTATATCTGCTCTACTTTGTATTGAGGACTCTTTTAAGAATAGTAATTGTTGGTTATTGGAATTCATTCCATATACACCAATCATATACTTGGATATATATATATATATATATATATATATATATATATATATATATATATATATATAATGTTTTTAATATACATATATATATATATATTAGGTTGGTGCAAAATAATGACGTAATAATGTCGTTTTTTGACGTATTAACGTCAAAAAACGACATTATTACGTCATTATTTTTGCACCAACCTAATATATATATATATATATATATATATATATATATATATATATATATATATATATATATATATAATAATGTATAATGTTTTTAATTCATCCTGATTTTAGCTATGCGTTCAGGCTGCATACAAAAATGTCAATATATATATATATATATATATGTATGTATGTATTAGGGAAATTGCCGATATCATCTGGAAGGTGTTATCTGGAAGGTGTTATTAAAACAAACATTAGATTAAAATTTCCCAGTTTAATGAAATTAAAATATTTGGTCCATTTAAGTGTCCCGTCTACATGAGATTACCCTTGATTGGATCTTTTAGTCAGTCTTGTACTGATAAGATCTCCTCAGCTGACATGCACTACTTCACTTCTGTAGTAATTTTGATACTAGGAGTGTTTTCCCATCTGTCCGTAAGGATGTTTTGCCCACCAATCAACAGTTATTTATGGTTTTAAGTGTCGGTGTAAAGCCAACTATGTGGGTAAGATGATAGAAAGCCTGGAGGTGCGCACGGCTTTGCACATATCTGGCTTTATACGTAGACAGGCTCCATAAGCATCCGGGCATTCACAGGCGCATGAGTCTGGTATCAGCGAGAATTTATTGCGTTATTTGTAGGTTCAGTTATTCGGCGGATTTCTTCTTTGTACTAAATAGAACTTGGACGAAACACTATCTGTTGTGAATTCCGAGATGAAATTCGATCTCTAAAGAATGACAAAGGCAAGAATTAAGGATAAGTGCTGTTAGTAAATCCAGGAACGCGGTTAGTCGTAATAATATATATATATATATATATATATATATATATATATATACATATATATATACAGTCTCAAAGTAGGACTTCCTTAGAGTCTACGTGCTTGTAACTGACTTCTACAAGCGGTTACCTCACACTATTACTCTACCTCCAACTCAATCACAATCACTGTCTCCCTTTCACTGTCTCTCTCTCTATTCTGACTGACTATATTTAGTCACCCCCCCCCCACCTGGGCATCATGTGGCACACGGTCGGTTTAACGTGTGATCTCCGAGCCCGTGGGCTCGGCTAAAAATATGCCCATTGAACTCATATAAACGGGTTCAGGGTCGGTTTACCTCCCCGAAAGAGAATCCGCCCTTCGGCGTAGCCTCGTTCTGGTTCCTCCCCGCCCGAAGGCAGAGAGTTCAACAAATAGCCGGTCAAGACGTGAGCGACTCTATTCTGACTGACTCTGGGTATTTAACGGCAGCAGTCCAAGTAGCACTCTGGCCGAGTTCACTTATATGAAAAAAGGGGTAGACCCCATAACACTATCTTAACCTCTTGGAAACGTTTGTTATCATCACGTCTCGTCCGACGTTGTGTAGGAAGAGGGAGCTGAAACATAAACTGATACTCTTCGGGAATTCTTTGTCTTGTCCTAGGCAATTTTTTTTCATTCTCCTCCCCCTTGTCTATCTTAATTCTATTGTAAGATTTGTTTCCTTTCAGTAGTTTTTCTTAATTACGACGATTTTCTAACGAAGCCTCGAACGAAAGAAAAAACTTGTAATTAATATTTTTAATCGGAACAATAATTTTGTATCTGACTTTTTATTTAATAAAATGTTCCCTGTTTTCAGAATACTCTTTAGATGGTGTAGCACTAAAAATCGTTTTGCATATATATATATATATATATATATATATATATATATATATATATATATATATATTAAAGTTACTTAAGATCAGTTGACATTTTCTAAGTATTAAACTTCACCTCAACGACCTGAAATGAAGGTCATTGCTATCACGGAGTTATTTGCATCATATAAAACAAGTTGAAAAAGATCTGTGCTAAATTCAGAGAACGCTTACTATGTTCCTGCCGTTAGAATTTTTGCAAAGGGGAAAGACAACCGATTGAACATGAAACTGTAAGTCAATTCAAACACGTGTACCCACTAAATACAACGTCTACCGTAATAAGAGATAATCACCTAATTGCTTTAAAATGACTGATTACTTTTAGAGTATAAAAATAAAATTCACTTGTATAGATTTCGGAATGTTTCAAGGAAGCTTTTATTACATATAATGTAAATGAGCTTTGTTTTTTAGTACTAGCTTTCTTAAGGATAATGCATGCCTGGCTTTTAAAGTAGTTTCTCAGATTAAAAAAAGAATACAGGATCGATTCCTTGACGTAGGCACATTTTGTCTTAATTTTTCTTTTTAAATTTATTTAATTTTTTATTTTTATTTTTTATTTTTTAAATTTAAATTTAATTTTTAATTTTAATATTTTGTTTAAATTTATCGAAAAGCGCGCCCTTTTGAATTAGTAATCACCATCAGATTCGGTGTATTAAACATGCTAGATCGAACGCTGGTTCCTCTTACAAATGGAGACGCTGGTTCGAAGTCTGCTAGAGATCATATTTCTTTTACTAAGCCTTGCGAATGCACAGACCGGTAAACGTGATTCACACTGTTTAAAATAACGTGCCGTCCACTTATCTACTAAAGTTTGGATTACTACATGTAATTACTTTTGGGAGATATATGAATCCATCTCTTCTCCCTCCAGCTATAGATTAAATATTAGAACACTTCAGTCTTGACTGGCAACCAGTCTTAGAGAAGAAAAAATTTCAATTCAAAACAATTTGGCATGGAGCCAGTAGCTCGATCCTGTAAAAACCGGCTTGATATGGGGAACACATCAAACAATAATTAGCGTGCTGAGAGCTGTTGTCCCGTACTCCTCGGGGAGTCTACGGGATGTGAGCGAGTTTTAGCGAATAATGGAAGAATTGTTTATAGAATTAGCTTATCACTCAACAGTGCTCAATTAAAATATATTTTCAAGAGCAGTGAGTTTCACACTATAAAAGGCCTTGGGACCACTCTACGTAGAGGGGTACAGATTACGGGGCCAATTTTACGCCTAGACATGAACAAATTAAGATTGTAATGATCGGGAGACATATCCTCTTGAGAGTCGGTTCTACAGAGCAGTGGTTTGCGGGAAGAAGCTCTTCGAGTGGAATGTAATACAAAGAGAATGAGGGTGGTTTGCTACAAGGTGCGTATCATGGTGTTTCCTAGCCATGAAGGTTGGAACTGGTGGAACTAAGGAATGAAGTACTGAGCATTTTGGATGGGAGTATCGTTAGCGCAGCGAGAGGCTTGCGCATTTCATCTATGTGAGAGAGGATGCTGGATGAAAAATAATTTGTTACTCACAAGGACCCCGAGAGGCTTTTAGATACTCACCCCTTAAAAATAAGTATAGTAGGTTAAACGGGATAAAATATTAATGTACAGTACTATAAACCACTCACCCCAAAATAAAATATGAATGCACAGTACTTTAATCTGCTCCCTCAAAATATGAATATGAACGTACAGCACTTTAAACTACACTCATAAAAAAAGATATTAATGTACAGTACTTTAAATTGCTCTCATTATCATTGCTCAAAATAAGTCATGTTTGATAATGGGCTGCAAGAAGTTAAAATAAAAGTATTGACGAAATAATTCGAGTATCATCCGCTCAAAAAGATTTCCCAATCTCATTTAAAACAAAAATGACTTCATGCCAAATTTAGAAGGGTATAATCAACCATTTTCTTATTCATCTAAATTTGTTGAAAAATACAGTTAAGAAGTAATATTTTAATAAGTACCATAACAGTTTGTGTAATAATGATACAATATTACTTTTCTTGGTCAGATTTGACACACACTGTATACGCCACTTGCAGCAGGTAAACTTTTTCATTTCTCGACCTATAGCAAAACACCCCTCTATTAGCCTATAGCAAAACACCCCTCTATTAGTCTATAGCAAAACACCCCTCTATTAGTCTATAGCAAAACACCCCTCTATTAGTCTATAGCAAAACACCCCTCTATTAGTCTATAGCAAAACACCCCTCTATTAGTCTATAGCAAAACACCCCTCTATTAGCCTATAGCAAAACACCCCTCTATTAGCCTATAGCAAAACACCCCTCTATTAGTCTATAGCAAAACACCCCTCTATTAGTCTATAGCAAAACACCCCTCTATTAGCCTATAGCAAAACACCCCTCTATTAGCCTATAGCAAAACACCCCTCTATTAGTCTATAGCAAAACACCCCTCTATTAGCCTATAGCAAAACACCCCTCTATTAGTCTATAGCAAAACACCCCTCTATTAGCCTATAGCAAAACACCCCTCTATTATCCTATAGGTTTCAACTGGTTTATCAGTCATTATGAAATGATTTGCTCGCTATTTTTTTATTTCTTGAACCGAATTCACATCTCACTTTTGGTCTTTTTTTTTTTTTTTTACGGAGGTCGTTCTTTTAATCCGGTTGATGCATTGCAAACTGCCTAAGTTGTGTCTCAGCGTTTCATATATGAACTAAAATGTTGAACTCGGACGACTGCATTAGAACTACTCGACTGATAGTTTAAAATAGCTTGAAGTAGGGCGTTTGCCATTTAGCCAATTCGACATTTGATTTATCGCTACATCTACTTTTATTTTATTGTATCCAAAAGTAGTGGATGTATCTAAAATTGCTACTGATGTCGCCTTTCACTGGTAATAACATCAGCAGACGTCTCCTCTGCGATTTTATGAGATTAATAATTTAATCGGAAAAATGATTTTAGTCTGCAATGTTCATTTTAACATTGGTTTATTTGATAAAATATACGTCAATCTTTGCCATGGACTCTAGGATGTGCAGTTTTAATTCTCGAATTCTTTTTTTATAATTTTTTATCATTTCATCACGCACAAAGCAATAAAGCCACTAAGATTCAATGTGTTATTGGGTATAAACGAACACAAGAAAAACACAATTAAAGAGACGGTAAAATGAAAGAAAACGAAGTAAATAAACAAACGATAATAATTGACGTTACATTAAAACGTTTGAAAATCAAAGTTGATTGGTAAGCACGAGGCTAGACGACAGTTCCACAAGCAATACATTTGGTTTGGTTTCATTTCGTTTCGTTTCGCTTGTTTTCGTTTCGTTTCGCTTGTTTTCGTTTCGTTTCGTTTGTTTTGTTTTACGGCATATCAACCTCAATGAGTTGTTTAATGCCAACAAGGTTTTTTTTTTTTTCTGGTAATATATTTTTCAAAATGTATTCCTGGTAATATTTTATTATTCACAAATATATTAGAGGTAATCTCTTTTTTGAAAATGTATTGCTGGTAATTTTTTTTTTCAAAAATGTATTGCTGGTAATATTTTTTCCCCGAAAATATATTGGTGGTAATAAAGTTATCCTTCAAAAATGTATTGATGATATTTTTTCCCCAAAATCTATTGCTGGTAATATTTTTTCCAAAAATGAATTATTTGTATTAAAATTTGCCCATAGCTGGACTAACAGCAACAATTAAAAAGTGGTTCCACGCCCACCAAAACCTCCAGATCGGAGGGCCTTCTAATCGGATATAGTTCATCGTCTTACTCAGGACGGCAAGCGATAAGTACGAGAGAGAAAAAAAAACTGGAAGCATACGATTACATCTCTGCAATTTCAAGAGTAAAATAATGAGACCGAGCTGCCAATCTAGTACCGCACTTTAAATATGTAGAACTGAGGTACCAGAGGAGAAAGCTTATCAGACCAGTTATCATGAAAATATTTATAGAGAAGGTACAATGAAGTTTTGTTATGATTGTGGGAAAGTGACTAAAGACGATATGCCAGATCATGACAGATAACATTGCATATTCTCTTTTGTATTTCATCAAGAATCTCTAAATACAAAGTAAACCAGATGTGATAGCAATATTCAATACAGGGATGAGTAACAGTCTTATAATTGTGTTAGATAGAAAAATATCAAGCTCAAGCTGATGGAAGTAAAAAAAAATGATCAAATTATACCAAGGTTATATTGGATAACTATGTTCATATAAAATACGTTTAGAAAGAGAAAGGATTATCGAATTTCTATCAAACGTCTAATCTCCTTAACGATCTTAATCCGCCTGGTGAAAATCCATTGCTTTGATTAGGTCTTCCCAAGTTTTTTTTTATCTTTGCCTCTCATGTGTAGAAATGCGCCAATACTTTAACGTTCTGCCCCAATATGTGTTGATAGGGGCCTACCGCACCTGGTAAGCCTAAGCGGTTAGCCATCTAGGTACTGACAAGGCTGAATGTTGCTTAACTTCGGTGTTTCAGCGTGATATGTTCCTAAGTCTATACAGGAAATAAACTATATCCCCAACGCAATTAAATGCCCATATACATACCATATTAAAGTGGGCCCAAACTTGATTTTCTACCCAATAACGGACAATATTAAAACATGTAAAAAAACATTCCACAAAACAATACACGCCGTTTAAATCAAAGTGTCTATTGGTTAAAAATTAACATCACCATTTGAAATATTTGACCAATCAGAAAAATCTAGAAACTTACAGGAACAATTTCTTATAGAACTCTACAGATTTCGACTTTCAGAGCAGAGATGTGACACGCTCCAAGCCGTTCAAACACAAGAGAAGGCGTAGCTACATATCGTTTTCCTTTCCCACCAATGTTTAATTAAATAAACATGACTCAGCATCTTTAAATGAATCATCTTCAGTAATAAAAGTAGGGGTAGTCAGTGAATCATCGCTGACGATAAAACACTTGAACGACTGAATTTCCTACACTTATATCTAATCTACGTAGCTGTAAATGCTGGAAATCCCCTCAGAGATGAAGAAAGGACTTAAGGTGATGTATAATTATACCTAAGAATAAGGAGAACAGCGAGGGGAGAACATCAGGAAAGTTTTTTTTTTTTTTTTTTTTAAAGCAGTGAGAAATAAGTTAACGCTTAGAGAAAGCCGAAAAATAAGAAGTGCGAATTATGTCTTCCAGAAATTAAGCAAAGTATTAAGAGATAGAAAATGACCTTAGAGACATGCAAGATAATGCTGAACTGCTCTGTGGTATCTCGTTTCCTACATGACAGTGAGTTCTGGACAATCTACTCACAAATAAAAAAGATTATGTAGCAACGGGGATCTTGTTCTATGGACGGAAACTGGGAAACAGAAGATGCGAGCAGCGAGAACGTTTATGGAAAATTGGAACTAGAAATAAACTAATACGGGGAATCACAAGGAGACGGCGGCAAACCAAAGTTGCATAGTAATAACGTTAAATACATTTTAAAAACGAAGCAACATGTAAAGAGTTAGAGAAATATCCCCAAAACGAAGAAAAGTGGTGGCGATGTAATAACTAACCTCCTACATGACAGTTAATGGTGGACAATTTCCACACATGTGAAGAAGAGACTTGAAGCGAGAGATAAGATTCTGCTCACGAATACTGACAATAAAATGGACAGTATATGTGAACAACGAAGTGGTTTTTAAGACAAATATTATTCTTTTAGAAAAGAGTTCGGGTTTAATATGTAATATAAAGGTTGCAATGGATAAAATGACGAGTAAATTACGCAAAAACTGAAAATAACACTGATTTCTCATTTTAACACATATATTTACCAACATTACACAAAAATATCTTGAAATACTAAAGAGTTAATTTATTCAATAAGATCGCCATTATCTTTAAACACGACCCCCAGAAGACTTAAGAATTTATTGCATCTCTTCCGGGCGGTCTTCTTCTTTAAGTTGATGACTGCTGACATAATCCTTGCCTTCAGTTCATCTTTGGTGTTACAAGGAGTTTTGTTGGTCTCTCGCCCAACTGCTCCCCACACATAATAATCAAGGGGGTTGCAAACTGTGAAGTTAGGTGGCCAGAAGTAAAAGTTGATGTAGGCCTCTGTGTTGTGGGAAGATGAATGGAGGCATAACATCGCCATCACTAGTGATCATTCCAAATATCTTCGTAATCACTATTAGACTCATCCAACCCGTTTTGAATCTTCTGCAATGTTCGTATTGAAGCTTCCGGCACGAAGCAGTGCCGTTTCCAAATTTCTGGCGGAGTGAATTGCGTCATGGTGCTCTTTTTTTCAAAGATGGTCTTCAACTGAACCTACTATTAGGTTGGTGCAAAAATAATGTCGTAATAATGTCGTTTTCTGACGTATTTTTTAACGTCAAAAAACGACATTATTACGTCAGTATTTTTGCACCAATACTGCGGAATTGACAAAATCAAAAACACTAAGGTGTGAAATTAAAAATATAAAATAGCGACAATTTACCTATCACTCCCTGTATATATTATATACTCGTGTATAAGCCTAGGTCATGTAAAGTGCGCCCCCTGTTTTTTAAGTGGCGGACCACATTTTTTCATATAGCTCGTGCTTAGCGCGACCCCAGCTTCTCAGCAATGCTACAGGATGCCCAATAAAAAAAAAAAAGCGGTAAATTTATTCTTCGAGAAAATACCTCAGCTCTATTTAGTCTCTCTCAGTGGCCCTCTAAAAGCACAGAGCTGAATGTTATGGATTACTGTATCTGGAGTATACTCCTAGCTCACTTGGAAAACCGTCGTCGTGGCATCATTGATATTGATTCATTGAAGTGGAACTTAACTCAAGCTTAGAATGAAATTTCTCTTGACACTATCTGCAAATCAACTGCCTTCTGATTATTACGCTTATAACTTTGCGTTGGACATTCACGCAAACATATAGAACATCTACGATGATTGTTCAATTTGTACATGAATCATGATAGCTAAATAAATTTTCTTTCTGAATTTACTGCTTTTGTACTGGGCACTTTCTAGTAAGATACTTAAAGAATATAATAAATCAAAATAAATAAACAGAGGAAGACAGAATAAGGAACACAACTGAAACATCTATGGTATAGATATATATATATATATCACACAAAAAAGAGATGTCGTAAAAGCAATATCTCAGCAATGTAAACACACGCGAACGAAAACGAACGCAAATTGGAGAAAGGGAAAAATATTGTTAATCCTCCTTTATATATATATAAGGTATTTGTATAATACCTATACTTTGTATAAATTTGTATAAATGTTGCATAAAGTATATAATTTATTCAAAAATATAATGTTAAATATAACAGACAATGAATGTCTATTATGTTTGATCATGAGCCGTTCTAAGTTTCGTATAGAAAAAATAAAAACAAAAACTGTCCAATATTTTGATATTTTTTATTATGCTGTTCTTCAATCTAAGCTTTCGGCTCACACGAGCCATCCTCAGAGTGGTTATATGGATATGAAAACAGAGATGTTCCCCATCAAAGATGATAGCCTGTTATGTTTTACATAGAAGTTTATTATGCGATGATAACGGTCGTGGAATAGCAGACGCAGGTCGTAAATTCATAATGCGGTTCTAAGACGTCGCACATGACCACGCGAGAGAAAAGAATGTTATCAACAGAACAATGTGTTTATATTTTGTATATAATTTAAATAAAATATATCATTTGTATATAATTTGTATATAAGGTATCTGTATAATACCTATGCTTTGTATACCTATGATTTGTATATCTATGCTTTGTATAATACATATGCAATTTAAAACCTTGTATAATCTCCAGATTATATAAGGTATTTGTATTTATATACGGTATTTGCAGATGTTAAGCAATACACACAGATAATGACGTTCTTCTTTTAATGTAACAACAGAAAAAATCTAGGCTTTGGGAGTCAGGCTTACCCGTATCATTAAGGTTAGCCAAAGGTATCGTGAGATTGTGGGCCTTCCAGGTATGTTGCGGTCAGCGAAAATACACAAATTTTAACTCCTCTTGAAAAAGATTTCCTGATGAATGATTTTCAACCTCTTCAAAAAGTTACCCGTGTATAATGCGACCATAATTTTTTTGTTTTGTAATAAAAACTGATCATAAAAAATCGACCTATACACGATTATATACGGTAATTGTTTTTGCCATTTGTTATTGAGAGTAATTAAGTTACCAATTATCAACTGATGAATCTTTGTGTCCTTGTTATTATCATTAAATATTAGAATGTAACTTAAAGTTACATTTATATAGATCTTTATTACAAAACTTATTTCCTGTTTCCTTCTGAAAATTACCGGCACAAAATGCAGTGGCGGTACATAATCCTAAGGGAGCTTCCCTGTACCGTTAACGCTAGACAACGGTGCCGTGTGAATGTAGGCCTACCAGGTAGGTTACTTCTCCAAAAAAAATTATCTGTGTAGAATGCGACCCCTTTACTTTTTACGTAAAAATACCCTACAGCTTGCTCTTACTGTAAAGTATATACGGCAATCTCCTAAATACGGTGGCCCCACAAGGCTTTATATTTTTAGCTGCGTTGTTTCATATCTTCATCAACTCCCTTCCCTTTGTCATCAGTTTTCAACTAGTATTTATGCGAATGACACTAGTTACTCCTGACTTAATATTAAGTCCGATATGTAAGACAAAGTAAAATCAAAAAATACTGCCAATCAGTGATTAACTGGGGCAAGTAATGGCTTGCAAATTAAAATGCCTCCAAAACAAATCCCCTATCATTTATTAACCACAGAGAATAGTTTTCTGCCTACCACCAGCATAGATGATTCTAACCCCTATCGTGGCTTCTTGGTCTCTCATTTTCGACTGAAATGAAGTATATTGAATCAATTGCTAGGTCTATTTCTAGGAAAGTTTGTTCTCTGTGTCATGCCAGACACATCAGTTTAAGATCCTTTCCAATGCTTAACACAATTTGCGGAGAACTGAGACCAATCCCTCGTAAGCTCAAACAAAAACGATTAAAGTTTGCCTGTGAGTGCCACCAAGCGGACAAGGAAATTGTCTCATCCTTATTCCTATAATATCCTTTTGGAAGCATCGAATATTGATTTTTTTAGATACTATAACTCGGGACTCGGGTAGGATATTGGCGATCTGGGGAGAGCAATGCAGAACCGAAGCGTGTGAAAAGGGAGTTCCGATCAACCATAGGGAGGTCGAAGGATGATGATGATCGTCTTGCTTGAGGCGAAATGATTAAAATAAACATGGCAATAATTGCTTGGCAATTTACTTGAAGATGAATATAAGAATTGAAGCAAAAGAGATGTGTTTCTGCCGATATATTCTGTTCATGATAGGAATGAACAGAATGTGTGCGACAAAAACGTTTTAAAGAAGATAGGCACAACAAGAAAAATATAATCAAGAATGAACAGTTGAAATTTATAAGGAAAGAAGACATTGATAATTTGACACTCACTAAACATAATGAAGGTAAGAGAAGCAGTGTGAAACAGCGAATAAGCTACTTAACGAGTTTTTGCGAATGAGTAGGAAAACACCGATAAAGATGGAAGGTAAAGAGTTATTTAGACGAACAAGAGAGCTATGACCGCCAGCTTCTTGTATAAAAACAAGGTGCATAAGGGAAATCGTTTATATCTGCTATGAGGAGAACATGAGAGAAAACGAAGTGGTCGAATTAGCAAATAGAAAGATCCCTGACGAGTTAATGAAAGGGATAAAGATAATCCATCATCTTAGGATGTGGAGAACAAAAGCTCCTGCGTCATGTTTAAAGTTACGAAGACGGACATATTCAATGAAAAATGGCAATACTTAATCTCAGAACACAAGACGATGATAGAATGTTCAGATTCGGAGGAAATCCTAAAAGCAAAGAACGATTAAGAAACCGGCCTGAAGAATTCATTGAAAAATGATAACGCTTCATTTCAGAACAGCAGACAATACTTGAAGGTCCAGATTCGGGGGAAATAATAAAAACAAAAAACGATGAAAAAACCGGCCTGAAGAATTCATTGAAAAATGACAATATTTCATTTCAGAACAGGAGACGATGCTAGAATATTCAGATTGGGAAGAAATAATAAAAGCAATAAACGATGAAAAAAACTGGCCAGCATAATACATGGAATAATGTCTGTCGTTTAAAGGTCACATGTACAGAAAGACAAAAAAAAACAACGAAAAGGGAACATTAGAAAAAAGAGGGACAGTTAAGATAATGCATAGTTTCAGCAAATTCCATTTGCATTCTATCTTCGGGATTCGATGTAAATCCTTTTGATCGTATAAGATTCGTTTCTTTCAGAATTCGTTGGTGTTAAAATAATGCATTAATGAAATACAAATTATATCTTTATTTTTAGTTCATTTTTTTTTTGTCTCTAACCTCGAATGTCTTCTCGTTTCCGATCTACAAATGTCTTTGCCTACATACATATGATAAGTATTAATGTATCTGCCAGTCGCGCATGCGTATTCGAAGATAATTACTCAATTTGTTCTAATAGCGATTGCAACGCTATTACCGAGGCACTTTCGTCAATCAAAGATCGGCCTTAAGTGACGAGACTAAGAGCTCGGAAGTTCGGCATCCATCACTTAAGGTATTGAATTTATAACGCATTTAACAGCCAATTGTCACTTTAATTTACAAATATATATATATATATATATATATATATATATATATATATATATATGACACAGTGGCATATTGACATTCGCATATATATATATATATATATATATATATATATATATTTGTAAGTTAAAGTGACAATTGGCTGTTAAATGCGTTATAAGTTCAATATATATATATATATATATATATATATATATATATATATATATATATATATATATATATATATATATATATATATATGCGAATGTCAATATGCCACTGTGTCACACTTTTCAGTTTTAATCCTGGAGACCGTAACCCAATATATATTACCATTTTGGAATCAGACCAACTTCGTGAGCGAATTAAAAACATTCCGGGTCGGATCCAGACCCGCAATCCTGAAATTTTGATTCCCAAGTTGTCATTACTGCAGTTGTTTTCGGCATTTTTTTTTTACGTGATTTTAGCGACAATATTTTTTTTATAACTTTGAAATAAATTTGTGAATAATCGAAATTAATTCCGAAATCCAGCGAAAGTCAGCCTTAAAATAAAAATAATTGTTTGTATGGAAAGTAAGGACCTACGTACATCAAATTATCTTTAAATTAAGTGATGGGAGAAGAGTTATCGTTAAGGTAACGGGAGGCGCGGTGGAGTAATGGATAGCGGCTCAGATTGAGGAAAGCAGACAGCCAAGTTCGAATTCCAGTCGTGCTAATACCCCATGTATGTATGTAAAATTTCACATACAACTAAAGCATATTTGTAAAGGGACAATATGAATAAAGAGGAAAGGAAAACTTATCTTAGCCGACACGTTTCGTACTATGGCTTTATCGGGGCAAATACAATGGTTCTATTTTGCAACATTAAATAAACATGTTAGTTTTTCAAAATGTTTCAAATTTAAGAGATGCTCATAATTACTCATCAAGTTAACCAAAACATCTTGTTAAAAAATGGCGGATGCTAAGTGACGTAATTTAATGTCTAATAAACGAAAATAAGTAAATGGCGTTGATGGAATTCTTTTTCAATTTTTACGCAGTTAATGTTTGAATTAATTTAGTATAGGGATAAATGTATTTATTATATATTTTGAATAACAAGAGATTATGAATTTAACGATTTCTTTTAAATTTTAAACATTTTTATTGTCAGACATGTTGGTTTCACGACAGGAAAAATCAAGAAAAAATTAGCAATTAGTAAAATTAGTAGTAAATGGTACAGCCTAGTCTATATTTATAAGGTATTATTTTGGTGTGGATTGTAAATTAAGCGAAGGTCAGTTGCTTTATGCCAGTTATATGCTGAATAAAACTGATTTAACACAAACACACATACAGATATATATATATATATATATATATATATATATATATATATATATATATATATATATATATATATACACACACACACACACAGATACACACACACACATATATATATATATATATTGTTTATACATTATTTTTATAGATACAAATATTTAGGTAAATGCTCTGTTTATAATAAATACTATTAACAATATTATTCAGATTGGTAAATGTTGTTAATACTATTTATTATAAACAGAACATTTAATTAAAGCCATGATTACAATTAAACGAAAAATAATCACGACCCTATAAAACTGTATTATATCCAAAGGTAAAAAAAAAAAAATAAATAAATAAATAAAAATCAAGCAATTATTACAATTAAGCAAAACAAGACAGATATCATTAAAATTTTATTCATCTTCAAATCCATAAAATTCGTCGCCATCGTTATCAAAACTCTTATACATATTTTCAATAATATTATCATCGTCGTTAAATAATGCGTCATCTTCCGTTCCATTGAAAATAATGTTTATGTCATACTTTTTAAAAAGATTTCACACCATTTTCTGGCCTAATATTATCCCAAGTTTGCTTCACCCATTCGCAGACTTGTGCAATGGTGGGTCTTTTTATTCTTCCTGTAAGTGTAAGGTCGTGATCAGGCATTGACACCCAAGTGTTCCATTGCTCCTTCATGTTTACATCTAAGCTAATACGGGTTGCCAGTTTCGGCCGACTATCGCGAATTTTAAACCTACATATAACATGCTGGGCTATTTTATAAGATATTTTTAGTAAAAGAAAGGTGCGTCTTATATGGCGTCAAATACGGTCATTCTTTTCGGAATGGAAATATTTGCATAAATCCAGTAGGGAGATTTATATTTTGATAAGAATAAACATTTTTTACATCAAATTAGTGCTTAAATTTATTTCTATGAATTATTAATGCATTCAATAAATTATATATATATATATATATATATATATATATATATATATATATATATATATATAAAGGACGACACCTAGCATCCTATATATATGTATATATATCAGCATCCTATATATATATATATATATATATATAAGGGCGACAAACCTAATTTCGACAATAATCGCAAATCACGGTTAATTACTCCTTCTAAAACTGAATTAGGCTTAATTTCGAATATTATACTGAAAAGAATAACTCAGACGATATAAGTCATATACTATAATAATCTTTGGAAATATTCTTTGGATACTATAAAATGGTTCCAGAATAGTACGAATAAAAATAAAGCTACGTTTATCCAATTTGACATTATAAACCTCTATACCTCCATTTCAAAAGGTCTACTACAAAAAAGTTTAAATTTTGCTTAACATTACTGAGGATGAATTCTGCTAGACAATCTCTACTAATATATAACAATTCTACTTGGGTCAAAAGATTTAATAACTTTGACGTTCCTATGTGATCATATGGCTCAGCTCAAATTAGGCTCAAATTAGGCTCAAAGTAGGTATCTATATATTAGACACTCTTATTAGGATCACTGATCCTAAACAAGTAGGTCTTTACAGAGATGACGGATTTACATCATAAATAGTAACAGTCTTCTCTTTTCTAGAATACAGAAGAAAACTATAACGGCTTTCCAGTTCCTAGGTTTCAAAATTGAAATCTCATCTAACCTTAAGACAGTCAGTTTCTTAGATGTAACTTTCATCCGCTCTAACAATATATATAAGCCATTTCACAAAGAAAATCAACCTCCTATTTACATTAATATAATTTCCAATCAAACAAACTCAATAATTAATCAGATTAATAACACCGTAAAGACTAGAATAAATAAATTATCCTCTAACAAAAATATTTAATGAGAACAAAATAACTTGCAACGGAACCCTCAGCAAGAGCAATTTCAAACAAAAATTAGTTTCCCACGAATCTTTGGAAATTAACAAAAAGAGTAGAACCACAAACAGAAAAAGAAAGAGAATATAGTTCACCCACGTTCTGTAAGCTATCCAGTTTAAATATTGGTAGATAATTCTTAAAATCAATCGACCAAAACTTTAATCAAAATAACCCTCTACAAACATTTTCAATAGAAAACTCTGAAAATTATTTATTCCTGCACCAAAAACATACAGAGCATTATTAACAAACACAACGGCCAAACACTAAAAGCATTTTATGGCGGCAAAACAACAGAAAACAAGCTCTCTTGTAGAACCGAGACTAACTACCCAGTTGGAGGTGTCTGTAATTCGTAAAATGTGGTATACCAAGCTACCATTTTTCTGAAAGAAAAGAGCAATGACGAAAAACATATACATTCCGCTGGAAAATAGAAACAGTCACCGATATGCCTTCTCCAATGCGTCCTTAAGACACCAAATTGCGCTATCTAAGCATTATTAGAAGTTTAAAGATAGAGGGTTCTCTGTACAAATTAAATGGGATATCATCTGTCGATTTGAAGCGCCTAGCAACTTCCGGGACAGATGTAGAATGTGCATACAAGAGAACATTGCAATAATCAAATACAGAAACGCTAACTAGTTGTTGAATCAAAAAAACGAACTGATTTTCAAGTGTAGACATTAGAACGAATTAAAAATTCCCTAAAAACGTTATGTGTAGCTAAATTTATGATTGTTAAAAATGTTATGGTCCGGTTCCTTGTACCATGGTGATAGTCCAAGGTAGAACCAATAAGGAAGAACTCGAAGGCGGATATGGAATAACACAGATATATTACAAACAGGAATATATACAGAGAGGTAGAAAAGTGTTAGTACGAACAATTAGGTTTAGTAGTAATTGTCTGAACACGACTGTTTCGGACTGCCTCTGACTCGACTGACTGACTGACTCGCTGTGACTGACTGACAGACTCCTGACGGACTTCACTCCAGACTTCAGACTGAACATTATTTAGCCCCCCACCCACCAACGAGGGCATCATGTGGCACAAGGCCGGTTTAACGTGGGATTTCCTAGTCCGTGGGCTCAGCCAAAAATATGTCCTTTGAACCAGTATAAACGGGTTCAGGGGCGGTTTACCTCCCCGAAAGAGACTCTGCCCTTCGGCGTAGCCTCGTTCTGGTTCCTCCCCGCCCGAAGGCAGAGAATTCAACCGATCAGCCGGTTAGCCGGTCGCCCGACTTCGGACTGAACGGTATTTAGTCACACCCCACGAGGGTATCAAGTGGCACAAGGACGGTTTAACGTGAGATCTCCAATCCCGTGGGCTCGGCCAAAAATATGTCCTTTGAACCCGTATAAACGGGTTCTGAGGCGGTTTACCTCCCCGAAAGAGACTCCGACCTTTGGCGTAGCACGTTTCGGGTTCCTCCCCGCCCGAAGGCAGAGAGTTCAGCCGATGAGCTGGTCGGTATTTATCAATCCACCCACGAGGACCGAATGTGACACAAAGCCGGTTTAATGTGGGTATCTCCGAGCCCGTAGGCTCGGCCAAAAATATAGCCTTTGAACCCACCTAGACGGGTTCAGGCCCTGTCTACCTCCCCGAACGAAACCTTGCCCTTCGGCAAAGCTTCGTCCGGGTTCCTCTCTGCTAATGCAGAGAGTTCGACTGACGCCGACTCGGAAGCTCACAAAGGCAGCGTACTACACTTTGATCCTATTATTTATTCACCGAAAAGGGACAATATGACACGAGGGCTAAAAATGGAGGTGGGGAAAAGGAATGCTCTTCTCTAGTTCTATCTGAAATCTAACTAGTCTCAATCTTTGACCCATTCGTACTTACAATATTCCTTTCACCATAACAACGCTTTTACTCCTTGCTGTCACACCACAATCACCAAAATACCACATTTTCTCTATGAAAAAACCCTAACATGAAATTTTTATTTATACAATTATCGAGGGATGGGGAAAACATCATAAACCCAATGATTATATAGAATGAAAAACATGTTTGCAAAAGAAAATAAACAAAACAATATTAGTAGTAGGACCTTTCCCGAAAATGTGGCAGAAATCTCGATTAACTGGGTTAAAACAAATCCAGAGAAAAGAGACATCTGTCACCTAAAAAGTGGGGTGGAGTGGAAACAAATAACTAAAAGAGGACAAAAAAGGCGGGACTTATGTACTTGCATGCACTAGCTATGTTGAAAGGAAAATATTTAGCCCTGAGAAGGCCAAAACTGAAAAAGAAAAAGTCCTATCTTACCTTAAAAACCCTGGGATGACTGATGTTTCGATTCGAGTCCCAAAATCCTCTTGCCTAAGTTGCATCCAACAACCACTCGAGGTCAGCACCTCTCACTCGCACCAAGCGTGAAACTTTCACCCACCTTTGCCGAATTTCGACGTGGAGAGACGCACCCTCTCCGCCCTGATCTGAACCTTAAGCTGATGCCTAAAGAAAGAGCCCAGTTGCAAGGAGGAAAACCTCTCACCTGCGTGAAACTTCTTCTGTCTAGTCGTCCACACTACCATTCGCATAATGCCGAGCAGACACAAGAGCACATAGTGCTGATCCCTCGACATTGACGGAACCACATTAGCACAAACGGAACTGGCTTCCAGGGCAAAAAACTTTCCGCCCAAGACGCGAACCATGTAGCCTTCAATCAGCCTGCACCAAGGTCGCACAACGTCGCAGTGAAAGAAGGCATGTTCGATTGACTCTTCCCAGTCACCACAGCGCACACATTCGGCTGTAATCGCCAAGCCCGCTGCACAGAGCTTTTTGCTGACCGAGAGAGCCCCTCGCAACACCAGCCAGGTGAGAGATGCCTCGTCGTTATTCAGACATTTCAACCGGGTCGCCCAAGGCGAGACGGAGCGAAACTCCCCGTTCGTAAGGCCCAGCTCGCTCGGGTGCTTGTCCTTGGCCTTTCCCCTAACAACCACCCGATACAAAGCCTTCCGTAACAAATCCCGAGTATCAGAGAGGCGTTCTTTTACCCCAAGGAGGCAGCACAGCGCTTTCCTACATTCCCGATAAAAGAGGCATTCACCATCAGTTGAGCGGTGCGCCTCTACCTCGTCGGAATGCACACTTTCCAGGGACGGAAAAGCTTGACGATCGTCTTCCTTCCAGAATTCGCCCTCATCGTCCTTTGGCGTACACATCCGTTCTAGGAAATTCAAGCGGAGCATGGGCTGAGGTGTCTCGATGCTTGGCATTCCCAGACCGCCTTCGGCAGGATGGAGGCAGAAGACCTCGTGACTTACCAAGTGAGCCTTTCCTCTCCAGAGGAAATCGAAAAGCTCTTTAACGAACGTGTCTAGTTCGGTAGACGGGAGTGGAAGAACCGAAAACCGGTAAAGGAGGATCGGGTAGATGTGCGAAATGCACACTTCCGCCCTCCCCTTCAAGGAAAGATTCCTTCGAGTCCACAGGGGAACTGCTTCCTCGACCTTCTTTCGAACCTCCGACCAGTTGGTGTCTAGCTGAAGTCCGGGCCCGAACCAGACACCGAGTATCTTGACGGGCCCGTCCGTCCAGCTGAAGGGACCGAGGAGAAGAACACCCTCCCACTCACCCAACCGCAAGGCGACAGACTTATCGCGATTGATTTTGGCCCCTGCCACCGTCTCATACCTGCAAACTTCTTTGCTGGCTTCGTGAATCTCGGCGGTGTTCTTTACGAAAACAGACACGTCGTCAGCATAGGCGGAACACTTGGCCGATTTGTTGGCACCAGGTAAAGAAATTCCGCGAAGGACCGGATTCGCCTTTAGCTTGCGAAGGAAGAGTTCCAAAGCAAGAACATATAGCATAGGCGAAAGCGGACAACCTTGACGAATCGATCGAGACAAGGTGAAAGGCTCCGACCTTACCCCGCTCACTTCCGCCAGTGCCTCAGGAGACCTGTACAGGAGACGGATCCAGGAATGAAATTGGCACCCGAAACCGGCAGCGGCGAGAACAGCCTTGAGAAAACGATGGTCCACCCTATCGAATGCCTTAGACTGATCCAAATTGATCAGCGTGGCTTCACCGTCGACTTTTTCTATGATATGAAGGTTGTCCTGATTAGTCCTCCCCCTCACAGAGCATGTCTGTTCGGGACCTATCAGACTATCGAGGACAAGCTGCAAACGGTTGGCCAAGACCTTCGCCAAAATCTTCAACTCTACATTCTAACTATAGCATAGTTAAAGGGTGGAAATTACCTATCCCATCCCCTCCACTTTTGCTCTTGCGTAACAACTTGATGACACCCGTGGGGAAGCGTTGGGGCATCGTCTCGTTCCTCAACCAGTGGTTGAACATCAGTGCCAGCAGCGGAACAAAAACGGGCGACAGCCTCAGGTACAACTCGTAGGAAAGATCGTCTATACCCGGAGTCTTGTCTCAGCCGGCCTGCTTCAAGGCTTCCCAGATTTCCGCCTCGGTGACGGCCTCTTCGCACAAATCCGCTTCCCCCGTCTCGAGACGTGGAAAGTCGGCTAAATAAGGTCGAAATTAGCGGGGCTCAGACCGGGCTCCCTGGTGAAAAGTTCGCGGAAATAAGATCGAAAGGCCTCGCAGATGCCTTCGTTTGTAGTCACCCGTCGTCCGTCCAGCGATGTGACGCTTGGAAAGTACTGATCTGACGCGCCGCGCAACTCCTCTTGCCTGAGTTCTGCAGCCATTTTCGTCGCATCGGCAGACATTTTCTTCAAACTAGCCCTAACTACCAGAACTTGATCCTTGTTGATTAGCGAGGAGGCCAACTCTGCCCTAGCTACTGCTACTTCCCCACTATCTCCCGACTGGATGGCACCCTCTAATCTAGATTCTGCTGCCGTTTGCGCTGCTAGTCTATCTCTATTGAGCCGACGACTATAATCAGCTACAAACGACCTGATGACTGATTTAAGGTGTCCCCACCACTTATTCCCAAGCACACTCCCCGTCAATTCCCTCTGAATGGTTATCAGTAACTGATCACGGAAGTCCTTCACGTCGAGCAATGACGTGTTAAACTTCCAGTAACTATTCATTCTAGGTTTAGGCTTATCTAAGTTTGCTCGCACCCGGACGAGCCGATGATCCGAGTAAACTATTGAATGAAAACTTGGACACTCTAAGAGCCCTACGTCGACTCTCCTAACTAAAACCCGGTCGATGTAGCTCGTGCGAACTACAGAATCCGGGCCGCCCCTATTTGTCCAAGTCCACGCTACTTGCCCGGGGTGTTCGTTTCGAAACTTATCGACGAGATCAGATCCGTCGACAAAATCACGAAACGGTTTCACGTCCCGGTTGTAAGATCCCGATCTTAACCCGCTACGATCTAATTTGGGATCAAGGACGCCGTTCCAATCACCCGCTAAAACTACCTGCCGAGGCGTCGCCAAAAACGGCTCGACCGGACGAAAAAAGTACGCCCGCTCCGCCTGGTCGTTGGGCGCATAAACCCCGATGAAGCGAAGAGACTTCCCTTTTATGGTGACGTCCAGGACACAAAGCCTGCCCTCCGGATCCGCGAACACAAGAGAACACGACGCCGCCAGGGACCTGCTGATCAGCTAAGAAACCCCTCTTGAGCGACTATCAAAATAAGCTGAGTAGAGGTGAAACCTCTTCGACAGAATATTCTTATAGTCGCTGGCAATAAGATGTGTCTCTTGTAGACAACAAACATTCACGCCGAGATGCTGAAGGTCACGCACGAGCCTCGCCCTGCGAGACTCCGACCTCAGCCCTCGCCCATTCAAAGTTGCCAACCAGAGAGCCATTGTGAGACACTTACCTTAGGGTTGGGCGTCGCCCTGAAACATAGTCGAGGTGAGAATGCCTACAGCTTCACCCATGGAACCAGTGCCCATCGCAGTCTTGATGGAGCCATCCTGGGACAAGCCTCCGACATCCAAAGGGAATGTTAATTTTAAAGCCCTGTATAGGGAGGGGTGAACCAAAACAGGGACCCTCCCACAAGAGAACTGTTTCAGTTTATTCAGATCGTCATTGTTCGTGATGACTATTTGAGAAGGCACCGGGAAGCTCTTTCTCTCCTCCTCTATCATGCCCCAAATCTACCGTGATCCAGACCCGATGCGGACGACAGAACGATCTACACTTTGATCCTAGCAACCGGGCCGAGTGAACTCTCTGCTTTCTCTTGAGGCACAGTATTTATTACGTATGGAATAGTCCATTATGTTATTATGGGTAAGGTCCCATGACACATAATTAACATCTTTAGCGTTATTATCCATACATCATCTTACTTAGATTTCTCATACTATATTTTCGTTTAATTTTTTTATCTTTTGTTCTTTATTTAAAACCGCTTCATTTATGTCTGATATTGTTATGATTATGATATTTATTATTCTTTTTATTTATTAAGGACTCTTTATTATTATTATCCTATCGAATTTGAAGCTTTCGGTCTTAAGAGATGAGTATATAGAGTTATTTACAAAATAGAATATAACAGAAATGATTTTTAAGGTTTTTTCCTTGATTTATTATTATTATTAGAATGTTCTGTAGTTTACATTGAGCTGTGTCTCTGGGCTAATATCGTCCTTGGAATTATCCCTACCAGTTACAAATTGGTAATATATATACATATATATATATATATATATATACATATATATATATATATATATATATATATATATACAAATAAAGATACATACATACACATATCCATGCGTGTGCGTGTCTGTGTTCACGAGTGTGTTCTGAAGACCACTGGATTCGGGTGGCTCTCGATATGATTCGATAGCGAAATTTCCGTCTTAGTTAACTCATTTCTAATAAGTGTGGTATCTTTTAGATGAAAGTTGACAAATACAGCACGTATGAAACTCATGCTGTGCAATCAATGTAAGGTATGATGTATATTTTTACATATATATATATATATATATATATATGAATAAATAAACAATGATATATATGAAGAAATGCAACACTCTTCGGTAAAGCGAATCGAGTTCTCTCTGTGTGTTTATCTAAAAATAAATACGCTTAAATTCACCTTCATCCCTACCGTGCGCCAACGGCTTTGTGGTAGAATCCCCGACTGACGCCAATTCAGCTTCGATCCTAACTAGAGGCAACCGGACATCTAACCACACTGATGAGCTGTGATTGTCTGTGGATGACAGTATATATGCTCCTAAAAAAATTATTTCGGTTGAGCTCTCTGCGGAGGAATGTAGATATGTAAACAGTGACTATTACGGCTAATAATGCAAAACTCTTCGGTAAATCGAATCGAGTTCTCTCAGTCACTGTGTGTTTATCCAAAAAATAAATACGCTTAAATTCACCTTCATCCCTGCAGGGTAGAAGAAGGAAGAAGTCACGAAAGGAGAAATGAAAGTATGAATGAAGCAAGGAAGAAACGAACGAACAAAACAAGGAAGAAAGAAAAAAAAGAAAGAAATCACAAGTGAATGCCACGATGTAAAAGTAAAGAAGGTCTAAAACTAAGTTAGATTAAAAAAAAAAACTTAATCTGCATTTAGCTATAACCAATCTACGAGAAAAACATTGAATTCCAGACAGAGGAGAAAGCGCCAACAACCGCCACCACTATATATCTCAATAATGGATGACAACGCATAATATATAAGTATTTGCGGAGAGCCATAATCTAAAGGGAGATAGCAATTAAAAAATATTTATGCCATTAGAATATTTCAAGATATATTAAATTATAAAGTCAAGTATTTTTTTTATATGTTTTTTGCATAAAAAAAATTGTCATGTTTCATTTGGAAGAATGGTTTCTTTGCCTTATATTTATCGCTAGCATTCTTTTTTTTTTTTGGTGTTAATTGAAGCAACAGCTTGCTTGCAGCGTTATTGAAACACCACCGGAACGCTGGCTAGTCATAGTAATAGGATATCCGGTTACCCCCACCCCATAACGGAAAAGGTGTTAGCTCTCAACTGCTAGCAATCGTTAATTAAGGCGACATGGAAATGAGAAACGAAGTTTGAAAACAGTACATCACCACATGTGAATCAATGTTTATCGTCATGCTATTTGTGACACTGAAAACAATGGAGAAATAAACGAAGAAATGAAGAAAGCAATGAAAAAAAGGGAGAATGAAGGAACGGAAGTGGATACATTAGGAAGGAAGAAAATAACGAATCCATGAAGGAAGGGAAGAAAAAATGAAAGAAACAACGAAGAGAAAGAAAGACGCAAAGGAGTAGCGAACGAACCAAATAACGAAGGAAAGAAAGAGCTAAATAAATAAGGTAAAAGGAAAGAAAATGACAATTTAATGCACAATTTAAAATCATAATAAGGAAGAAAAAAAAGGAGAAATAGAAAGATTTATTATAATGCTCTGTAGTTAACCTTGAGCTCTCTCTCGGTTAATATTGGAATTATCCCTACCTCAAAAATTGGTAATATATATATATATATATAATGTGTGTGCGCAATGTGATCCACAGACAGACTGTATCACAGCTCATCAGTGTGGCTAGATGTCCAGTTGCCCCTAGCTAGGATCGAAACCCAGCTGAAATGGCTTCAGTCGTAGATTCTACCCCTAAGCTGTTGGCACACGGTAGGGATGAAATGAATTTAAGCGTATTTATTTCTAGATAAACACACAGTGAGTGAGAGAGCTCGATTCGCTTTATCGAAGAGTCTTGTATTATTAGTCGTATTACTCACTTTAAATGGTTTCAACCTGACGGAAGGAAGGAAGGGAGGGAGAAAAAAGGGAGGAAGGGAGGGAGGGAGGAAGGAAGGAAGGAAGTGAGAAAAAAAGGAAGGAAGGAAGGGAGTGAGAGAAAAAGAGGGAAGGAAGGAAGTGAGTGAGAGAAAAGGAAGGGAGGAAGGGAGAAAAAGGAAGGAAGGAAGGAAGGAAGGAAGGAAGGAAGGAAATGAGAAAAAAGGAAGGAAGGAAGGGAGTGAGAGAAAAGGGAGGAAGTGAGAAAAAAGGGAGAAAGAAAGGGAGTCAGAAAAAGGAAGGAAGAAATGGAGTGAGAAAAAAGGAAGGAAGGGAGGGAGGAAGGAAGGAAGGAAGGAAGGAAGTGAGAAAAAAGGAAGGAAGGGAGGAAGGAAGGAAGGGAGTGAGAGAAAAAGAGGGAAGGAAGGAAGTGAGTGAGAGAAAAGGAAGGGAGGAAGGGAGAAAAAAGAAGGAAGGAAGCAAGGAAGGAAGGAAGGAAGGAAGGAAGGAAGGAAATGAGAAAAAAGGAAGGAAGGAAGGAAGGAATTGAGAAAAAAGGAAGGAAGGAAGGAAGGAAGGGAGGAGGGAAGGAATGGGTGAGAGAAAAGGAAGGAAGGAAGGAAGGAAGGAAGGAAGGAAGGAAGGAAGGAAGGAAGGAAGGAATCTCTTCGTATATACGAGAAACGTGATTTTTCCTTTTTAGGTCAAATATAGTCACACGATAAGACAGGTGCCAGTATACAAAAGACAAAAGAAAAAGCGTGGCGTCAGGTTTGACCAACGAAAAGAAAGAAAGAAAGAAAGAAAGAAAGAAAGAAAGAAAGAAAGAATGAAAGAAGAAAGAAAAATACATATATTCATACGCATGGCAACTGAGAGATGAGAGAAAAAGAAATATACTAACACATAGATAGATAGATAGATAGATAGATAGATAGATAGATGAACAGACTTAGATATATCGATAGATTAATATTTCCATCTGTCACTACAACAATACACATCAATACACATGAAAACTGAGATAAGAAAGAAACAAACAAAAACAATCAAACACACAAACAAACAAGCAAACAAGAAAAAAGATACAGTGAACAATAAGAAAGAAAGAATATACTGACAAGAAAGAAAGAAGAAAAGAATGTGAAAGAAAGAAAATTAAAGAAATAGTATCGAATGAAAAACGCAAAGAATCTAAGAGAAAAGGAAAGGAAATAAGAGAAACTTCAAAACCAGAAAGAAAATCCGAATAATATGTAAAACAGAAAAAGGAGAAATAGAAAGAAACTAAAAGCAAGCAATGCAATAAACGAAGTAGTGATGAAAGCAATTACCAGAAAACTTAATTCATTCGTAATTAGTGTCCCAACTCCTTATAGTCGTTGTTATTAAATATATAATCCGTAAGTAAATTTAGCATAATGACTTTACATCATTAGTATTAAAATCTAATAATTCCTTAGAAATGTTTCACTCCATAAATAAATATAATCGCATAAAATACAATATTGTTCGCCTCGCTGCTACATAAGTACCATTCAACGGAATCCTCAGAAATGAGAAACCACATTCTATAATTCCTTCCATCAGAATTCCTCTTTTATAAGCTGGTATACGTTCTGCAGACTTCGTTTGATTCCATTCGATAAAACGTAAGTAGTAATTAGTATACAAATATTATTTACGTTGCTTATATGCGAACTATTGTTCTTCATCTGTGTTGTTGTTATCACAATGTTTCGATCATTATGCTCTCCGGCCATCATCAGATGTTTTCCGATTCGGATAACCTTCAAGGAATTTCGAATTCAGGGAACTTTTAACCTACATCTGTGCATATTTTGACTCTGCGGAAAAAGGGGAAAATAATAACTTTGTTTGAGATAATAATGGTTTTAGAGTTACAAGTCATACTTATTAATCGATAGCTGAGGGTGAGAATCTGGATTCATACCCCCCCAACGGTATTTGCACGTAAATAAATATAATAAATACAACGTAAATCAGAACTCTGCACTCAGATTAACAATTCTAGGCCCTTACCCATTAAACCATCCGCACATCCAAGCTTACAGCACCTGGCAATCCCAAGCATTCAACCATCTAGGTACTGACCAGGATCGACATTGCTTATCTTCTGTGATCGTACGGGAACCAGTGTTTCAGCGTGATGTGACCGTTAGCAGATAGATAGATAGATAGATAGATAGATAGATAGATAGATAGATAGATAGATAGTCCCCTCTAATGCATTTTCAATGATCTGAATGTCTACTGCATCTCAGTTTCAATCCAGACCTCAAATGTAACTCATATATATATATATATATATATATATATATATATATATTGATATTCATTAATTTTCTTTTGTAATGACGACTTTCTTAGAAAAACCAAAATTCTCCATCAACAACAATACCTGTAAACTAGATACAATAAATCTGTCATAATGAAATAAAAAGCCTTAATGCAGACTTAGGCGCCTCTATATTTATGTTAAAAACTACGTCAAAAAACGATATTATTTTTGCACCAACCTAATATATATACGTTGCGTATATTTCAACAGCATGTTTTCATTAAGACATGTCTCATCAAATAATTTAGACAAGTTTTGTCTACTTACAGGATCATCTGATATCCATGGACAAGCTTCTTAGTATCCTTATTAAAGGAAGAGAGAAAATTACCATTTCATACATTTTCCTTTATTCCGAGTACTTTCGACATTAGCGCAATGTCATCATCAGGATCAGGGTATTGCTTTTTCTAATACAAAATTGTTTAAGGTATTCAATGAGGCATATATATATATATATATATATATATATATATATATATATATATATATAATATGTAGATGTAAACAGTGATTTTGTTGAGCAATGT
This sequence comes from Acanthosepion lycidas, assembly GCA_963932145.1. NCBI lineage: Eukaryota > Metazoa > Mollusca > Cephalopoda > Sepiida > Sepiidae > Acanthosepion > Acanthosepion lycidas. Next base: position 76,509,321 of record OZ010580.1, on the reverse strand, counting down.
GTATTTTCTTGTTTTTACAGCTTATCAAGCCTCTGCGTGTTATTTAAAGCCGAAAAATATTTTAAATTTTACGAAAAAATGTTTTTATTTCTTTTTGCGAGTGATTATTTTAACAGTATTTTTTAGAATAACCATAATTTTTCTAGATACAAGTCCTACTATTTAACCCATAGCTGAAGGGAAAAGATTCATTCATGGTTTTTCCCAAGGGTATTTGGGCCTCAGTGTAACCGAACCGACTGTAACTCGAACCCGGTTTTGCGATTTTTCATTCCTCGTCGCTATCAATTAAATCATTCGGTGAAATAATAAAATTTCAAATTTTTATCGGTTTCAGAAAAAATAAAGAAACTGATTATTGAATCTGCTGGAAATTGTTTATATGAATCAGGCTTTTCCAAGAAGGGTTAAGATTCGCTAAGAAATAATTTTTAATTAGAATTCTAATTGGGCAAGTAATAAAAAAAAAGAAAAAAAAACACAGTGATTAATTTGTTATTCGAATTTTTATTGGATAGAAATGTTGCGAATTGAATTCCAAGTTTGTAGGCTTTTTGATTTTGTTGATTATTTTTAATTCTGTTTAAAGGTTTTTCTCTTATCTTTTTCTAATTATCTGTTCCGTTCTGTTCATAGGCGATCATGATACTCCATCGGTTCTTTTCTTCTCCGATTTTTAATTCAGAGCCACTCTCCATTACACCAACCGCACATGTGCAAGAAATGAACGGAGGTCTAATTAGTGTAGTTTTAAATAGTGAACTCGTCCGTATTGTTATGAGTAGTGTAATTAATTTGGGGGTTACATTTTTTTTTTTAGAATAATTCACCCCTTCATCTGGTTTTCAGCACCAAATCTGTCTCTGATCTCAACATGGTTGACCTACCACCTATGGTTGGTAACGGAAGGTGATTTTACTGACAATGGGCATCGTTAATGCGATTAACCATTAAGAGGAAAGAATCATGTCAAGCTGAAAAGCCTTAATGGCCGGAGCGGGAAAATGAAATTTAGCGTTGTAAGATACCCCGATTCTCATTCTGACTAGAAGATTACGATAAAACGGAATTAATTGGTAAATCTTCGAAAGAGATGTCGTAGAATGATAAAATTAGTCTTTATTAAGTAATCAGATGAGGTCTCTTAGGAGTTGTAATATTGTACGGTTATCGAACGACCATGTAGGATAATGTTGATTTAGGATGCATGATTAGCATAAGATTTAACGGTGAGGTGAGTGTAACCGGTGATTCGAGTTCAAGTTCCAACCAAACCAATTTCATTCCATTATACTGATTTTCCTTCTCAGTAGGAATATATAGATTCAGTTATCACCAAGTTCACACTTCTTCTAGTCTTTTTGAACAGGAGTAAAGGTTTATCTCTTGTTTCCTGTTTAGAATTGGGTTTCCGGTTCATTTTACTTCGACTCCATACTTTTAATGTATGTGCCTGAAGACCGTAATTTTATTTAGTATTTATCTTTTATTTGTTTTGATTTGTTTTTATTTTGTTTTCCTAAATAAAGAGATGAGTATAGCTTGTTTACTGTTTAGGACTGGGTTTCCGGTTCCTTCTAAAGTCTATTTCAACTCTCTACTTATAACATCTCCCCCTGAATTTTGTTTACTAATTAGTATTTTTTTTTCTTCTTAATAGGAGTAGATATGTTCGCCTATCACCCAGTTTACTCTCCTCCCCAGTCTGCTGAACAAAAGTAGAGGTTTATCCCTTGTTCCCTGTTTAGGATTTGTTTCTGGTTCCTTCTAAATCTTTCACTCTCAGTAAGGTCTCGTATCTTAGTGGCATTATCACCTTGCTTGGGGAGAAATTGATTTTAAAAAGTGATATGGAGAAATGATACTTTTTTTATATATATCAAGTACAATCTAAGGAAAATCTATGTCAAAGTAGAATGTATTTTCGTGTGACCTGTTTTTTGATAGATTTTCTATTTTCCTAATGTTGCATATGATATTTAATATTAAAAGTGATAAAAAAAAAACAAGAAAAAGAAACTGAATGAAATCGGATATATACCTAAAAAAAAACACTTGTTTAAAAAAAAAAAATTAATTTTAAATTTCAGTGCCCTCTCTTCGTGTGTGTAATCACATCAACATAAATAACAATTTCGTCCAATGAAGTCCATACGGATAAAACTCGTCGGTAGTTTTTTTCATTTTTTTCTAAAATATGAGTGATATATACACTGTATTATATTCTTGCATTAATGATTTTGGAAAAAGCAAGAATATGTTTTTTCCTCCACCAGCAGCTATGGCTTTAATAGCAGAACAGACTGCAACCTCTAGCAAACAGACTGAGAGAAGAACAACTCCAGCAAACAGTATAGGATAAGGTTTAACAGGAAACCACTCCGTTATCTTTTTAAAAAAATCTTGGTAATTCAATTTATCGTGAGTGAAATGTCATGGTATAAAAAAAAACATATTCAGGAAGAAAAAAAAATAAATATATATATATATATATATATATATATATATATATATATATATATATATATATATATATATATATATATATATATATCTGTCTGACTGTCTGCTTCTGTCTTTATCACTCTCTCTCTCTCTGACTCTCTCTGTTTCTCTCTCGTATCCTTCAGAACTAGTACGATCATGGCTATACACGTGTTACTGTTTTTTGTAGTTCATATCAATATATGTCTTTTTGCTATCTCTCCTAATACGAGTTCTACAAACCATTTACACAAGCTCATTAGGTAAGTTATGTGCTGCTTTCCTTTGTCACTCCGGCTTTTAGTCCGCACCCACACCCCGCTACTACAGAGCCAGGTTAAAGTTCATACCAGTTTCCAGCTGTATTTTTTATCCCATAGTAATGACAGATCTTCCAATGCAAATATTGACCTGCCACACATTGGGTGTGAGGATTAAGTATCCTGAGATAATCCGATCAATAGTTTCAATGTATCGGTCACAAAGCCTACATTTTGAGTCCGTACTATTATGCAAAATATTAGTTTGATAGTTGCGTGTAAGCATACTCTGGTCCTGTGCAGCAAGAATAAACCCTTAAGTCTCACCCTTAGGTCTTTAAACTACTTAACCACTGGTGGCATGCTAATTGATCTACAGAAGCATTTTTGCTTCGGTGAAGGAACTGGCTATGTAGAGGTCAACGGAGCGTACGTCAGTATCTGTATTGGAAGATCTACCATTGCTACAGCAGAAAAACAGCAGCAAACTTATATGAACGTCGTCTTAAATCTGTAGGCGTCTCAAATTTCTTTCTATTTTATTTTGGCCAAGAGTTTACGCTTCTTGTTTCAGTTTCTTGTTCATTTTGTGACAGCTTTATCTACTTCATTTCTCATTTCAAGATTTTACTTGTATCCACATGCATATTTATAGGCTTTTTATAAATAATAATAATAATAATAATGTTAATCCAAAGCCTCCAAACAAGATATTATCACTGTCACATAATGAAGGATGGAACTAACCTGAAGTGCAGGATCTGCGGAAAGTATGATGGAACTGTAGAACATATTATCTCAGGATGTCCGGAACAGGCAAAAAAAGAAAATGAATGCACCCAGAGACATAACAAGTTAGCGACATATGTGCACTGGAAGATACGCAAGAAGCACAAAATCGAAACCACTTCAGATGGTATGAGCAACAAACAGACACAACTACCCAAAATAAAGATTTAACTATCCACTGGGACATGCTAATTCAAACTGGCAGGGAAATAAAAGTGAATAGAATTGATATTATCATAAAAGACATGGATTTCTGGAAGTTTATGTTTATTGATAAAGCAGTAACATCCGAGAAAAACACTTCCATAAAATTTATCGAGCAATTGTTCAAATACAAAGACGTAGAGATCGAGATTAACAGGATGTGGAGAATGAAGACTGAGACTGTACCAATAGTAATCGAAGCTCTGGACCTCGTAAGAAAAGGAATGGACAATTTTACAAACAGTGTTCCAGGTAACATCACCATACAATTTACCCAGAAGATCACACAACGAGAAACATCCCATATACTAAGAAAAGTGCTATCAATTAAATGACAATTCTATTATAGGGCCTAAGGATTATAGTTTGGACCCGGTTCTACAGGATACAAAGCAGGAAACATAACATACACAAATAATAATAATAATAATAATAATAATAATAATAATAATAATAATAATAATAATAATAATAATCCAATTGACAATCTTGTATCAGGTTTTACGGTATTGGCACGCACTGTATATAAAATTCGGCATGACAGTGTAGGACAATATCTGCACTGGAAATTTACGGAAAATAAACTGCAAGAAATTTGTACGAATACCACCCAGACCAGGTTAGGTATTCATAGTAGCCCATGCATTAAAGAAATACAAAAAATTGTTATCACAAGTACAGTCCACATCTTAGGAAAGACTTTTATCTATGTACAATATGTGATTTTTTTTTTCAAAACTGCTCAGTGGAAAATGTTATGATGCCATTTCTGACTCAAGGTCTCTAGTCGGGACCCGGAAAGAAATGTGTATACAACAGAAATCCAAGGAACTATTGGATAACTAACTTACATGTAGTCGACAAAAGACTGGATGATACAATTAGTAAAACAACACGAAAACAGAAAGAAAAAATATTCAATCATGAAAGAAGTTTGAAAATACAAACGAGACTTATATTTAGTAACTTCTGTAGAAAACCAAAACAGAACCCAAGAAAGAACTGTTGCGGCAGCAAATATTATGAAAAAGAAAGCCAAAGATAAAGCTCTTGAAAAGATGAAACAACGCTAGCAAGACAAAACTCTGCATGGTCAATATCCAGAACGTGCTATTAAAACCGATGTTCATAAAGTTATCACTCATAAATAATTACGACTATCTGGATTAAAGACTAAAACGGAAGGATTTATTTTTCAGAAACTTTCAGGTAAATATCAGACATAATTGTGTGGATCCAAAATTCAGATTCTGTGACAAATATCAGGAAACCATAAACTATCTAATCTCAGAATGTTCTGTATTTGCGCCAATGGAATATAAAAATCGTCACGATATTATGGGACAATATTTACACTGGAAAATGTGCAAATACTTTGGAAAAAATGTTAATAATCATTGACATGAACATCACTCAGCAGTAGTTATAGAAATAGAAGACATCACAATTCTTTGGGATTACACCACCGAGGAAGATTGAAGCAATTAGGCCTAACATAATTGTCTAAAACCAAACAAAGAAAAAGAAAACTTGCCTAATAATGGGTATGGCATGCCCAGCCGACTCTAACATAACAACCAAAGAATTTGAAAAACTATCGAAGTATGAAGACCTGGAAATCGAAATAGAAAAAATGTGGAAATTGAAAAACAAGAATAGTACCTTTCATAGTAGGTGCACTTTGGATGATAAAAAAGGAACACAACAACACATTGAAAAAATCCCTGTATATCCCAGTTTAATAGAAATACAAATAATTGACTTGATAAATATAGCCACACTAAGAACTATGTCCATGTAACGGTAGTAAAGTTATGGGAGTTATAAAAACAAATCATGAAATGTAGCCATAACAACACACCACTACCTGCCTTAGGTCTTCCCGCAGACTTGGTAGGTAGCGTGACCATAGCAGAAATTGAAATATAATAATAATAATAATAATAATAATAATAATAATAATAATAATTACGGGAAGGAAACTGAAAGAAACTGGTGCCAACACCACCCAGACCCGGTTACGGAGATAGGACCTGTTACAATTCTATGGGACTACACAATTCACACTGACAGAACAATCAAGGCCAACCGCCCAGATATTGTTATTAAAGACCACAAACAAAAACGGTGCCTCCTTATTGATATGGCAGTCCCTGCTGACTGCAATGTATCTTTGAAGATATTCAAAAAGCTGTCAAAATACAAGGACCTTGAAATAGAGGTCTCGAAAATGTGGCATATGGGAACATCAACAATCCCTGTTGTAGTTGGAGCCCTAGGACTGGTTGGAAAAGATTGCAGTAGACTAATTGCAGGGATTCCTGGAAGCCCATGTCTCAAGGAGATACAAAAAATTGTTCTGACAAGTACAGCCCACACTTTACGAAGGGCTCTATCTATGTAATTATTTTTTTTTTTTTTTTTTTTTGTCAGTGAAAAGTGTCATGATGCCATTTCTAACCTTAGGTCCCTGGGTGGGACCCGGAAAGAAATGTGTAAACGCCAGAAAGCAAAGAAAATAAAAATAATAATAATAATAATAATAATAATAATAATAATAACACATTATAAAGAGTTTTATCTATGTAAAATATGTGTGATTAGTGGAAAATGTCATGAAGCATTTTCTGACTTTATATCTCTGGGTGAAACCCGGAAGGAAATGTGTAAACAACAGAAATCCAGGGGAACAATAATAATAATAATAATAATAATAATAATAATAATAATAATAATAGTACTTCAGAGAAGGGCGCGATTTAAGAAAAGAAAAAGAAAAGGCTGTGTTTGACAATATTTCGACTGTATGTCTGTCATATCTTTTTTATTTTTTCAAGTATAGAAATATTATAAAATTACAAAAAAATTAAAAGTTTTTGTACAAAAGTTGTAATACAAGATAAGCAAAGTTTTACAAAGACTTATAATTGTGTGTAAATTTATATATTTTTATTCTTGAAAATTTGATGGTGGTTCACTAAAACGTCTGGTCTTAGCCATGAAGATTACAACTGATCGAACCCATGAATGCAATTCGTCTGAAAAATTTCCATGAAAATAGCGATATAGCAGCCGGAGTCTTGTGACGTTTCGACTACGGGAAAGGAATTGTAAGGAAAAATAATTCATCATCTACTTGGCCGCAGAGATGCTTTCGATCTCTAATAAGACTCTGCAGTGACATCTGACTATTGTCTAATTAGCCGTTAACTAGAATATAGCCTTGTTTCAAACTCTATCCCTTTCATAAAAACCTGTTTAAATATAAATCGGATCGCTGAGAAAATTAGAAATCCTACCAGAATTCATTATCGGTGGTCACAATCTTAACAATAAGATATGCAGATGACACAGTGTTGATAGCAGACACGGAAAATAAATTACAAAAACGTCTACAGATGGTAGTGAAGGAAAACGAGAAGAAAGGACTAAACATCAACTGTTCGAAAACAGAATGCATGGTTTTTAGCGAAAAGAAGAGCCCGGTCTGTAAATTTCGAATTTGGAC